>CM033273.1:46022940-46355440 GCA_019343175.1 Oedothorax gibbosus
TGAGGATGTCTATCGGGATTCAAACTCGTTGTGGTGAATAACGACATTTTCCGTTTGAACTTTCATTTATAACTGAGTCATTCAAACATATCCATATCCACTTTAGATATACTGGCTTGTTTTCAACTAACACTAAGCACTTGTTTGAGGATGTCTGGCCAAAAATAATGCACACACTTATCTGTGAAGTATATATTCGATACTCGCGATCCAGTCTTCAGTAAAGATTTAATCTGATGCAAAAGACTGTTACTTAACATGTAATTTTGTTGAATGTCATAGGATATCAGTGTATAAGTATCCGCGGAATACGATATTAGCTAGAGGTTTCAGTTGAAACACATATAATATCCATGATAAAAAAAATGAAATTTATCTTGTAAATAACGCCTGGAATATATTTTGTGGGCCAGAAACAGAGGCTCCTTTTAAAATGTAATAGTACAATGCATTACATTAAAAAAAGCAATAATCGGAAAATTTTATGTAAACAAAATTTGGTTTTTAGAACTCAATATGCATCTGATATAGGGTGACCAGACGTTCTGCATTTCGCAGTACAGTTTAGTCAGTTATTCAACTATCTTGATATGAAAATTCTGCGAATATATTGTTGTTCAGATGCTTTGTATTTAATACATTATCTTAGTCCTATTGTTTACCAGAATTCCAGTAAAGCTGCGATAGGGTTTTTAACGTGTAGTATTGATGAAGTAAGAAAAACCAATCGTAACAGTAGTTTAGTGGTTTGTTTTTAACTTTAGTTTAAATTAATTAGTTCATAATTAAGAATGAGTAATTAAGAGGAGTGCTAGATCCATAATAAAAAAACATTCAAAGATACATTAAAAAAACTGACTTTTAAAAATGACGACCTACAAAAAAAATTCGTGAATTGCCTTTCTAGCTAGAAGGCAAACTTGCCTTGGCTGTAGAGATAGTTTTTATATTTGTGTAAATATTTAAAGGAGACGTTCGCTTAGAGATTTTCAGATCTTACTATTTGATGCCTAAGGAGTCCTAAAAACCAAGAATTTGCAATAGATATTTGTCCTCTGATTTTTAACTTATTGTATGGTACTATAAAGTTAGTTAATCCAGATTTTCACATTCCTATTTGGTTATTGGGCCTAGTGTGCAGTTCGCTATCTTTCCTTCAAAATATGTCTGGTTAACAAACCTTATCTTTATGCGTGAGAAATACTTTTATAATCCAATGTTTGATAAAAATTCAATGACAGACGCATTTGTTACATTGGGTCCTGCATGCAATTCGCTATATTTCTTCCAAACTATGACTCGATTACAAAAACTAGTTTTAAACTTTATATAGAAGCTTTTTTTTTATTTCCACATGTAACCGTGTTGATCAACCAGTTTGTTCGCACTCCTGTCCTCTATTCCAATCAAATCAAGTGAATCATCAATATATATATATCCTTCTGTCTATAACAATTCCTTGAGCTGGCAGGAATAAACATCTTCCCGTATCGAATGGTTTTGATACAGCTTCATCACCTATTCCTCGGTGTGATCTGCATCAGTATACCATTGTGCGACCTCAGCACCATTTCTGCTGTCAGCTGGAGCTGGTCTCTGGGCACCAGGGACTTGACTTCGTAGTTGAGGAGGACGTGGGCAAGTACCACTTTTTGCTCCATCATGGCGAAACGTTGCCCTATGGGAAAATAAGTCGAGGCGTTAGATATCACTTCTTAATAACTTAAATAGGCGTAATAGATTATGTATAACTAGCAAAAAAATACCCGTTCTTCGCACGGCTAAAACAATATCAAATCGATCCAAGTATATGTGTCATTTAATTTGCTGTAGGATAATAAGCTTTGCTTTTGTTCCCGTTCATTATAAAGAATAAAATCCCGTAACTTATATTACTTTAAAATTCCAAAATAAAAATACATCACTATAAAATGCACATCCTCATATCACAAATCTTCCTCAATATGAACTTACTGTCATCGCAATTTTCCTGATAAATTAAAAATTAACCATAATTGTGTAACAATGTTATTTCACGTCAAAATCTCCATTCTGGGTTGTTTTTAAAGCATTTAGCTCATTGGCACGTTCAATTATTTTTCAAATCATTAATTTAGTTTCTGAAGGTAATGGCAAGAAAATAAAGCCATTTCAATTTTAATTAATTTTTGTGTTCATTTTAATTTCTTCTGTTGAATGGCAACACGAAAGGGAAAAAATGATCGGATTTGAGCGAAAGTGGTATTTATTTCAGAAAATTAGAATTTTCTCTAAAAATGGAACAAATATGAAAAAACTAAGCCTCAGGTACACACGTTGGTATAAAAGAGAATCTATCTTAAAATTTTCGAATTTCTGACGGCAGTATAAGTAGGTCTTTTACGATCCACAGACAGACTCTTTATTTTATTATTATAGATATTATTTTTTTGTATGTTAACAATATGCATTTTTGGGATCCAAGATTGACAAGTTAAAAAGTAGGGTAGACCGGGGGAATCGCGCCATCCTAAGGGAAATGGAATTTTCATGCAGAGTTGTGTTAGAATTATTGTAACTTGTAACAAACGTAGCATATACTACATTTCATAACCTATTTTGTAGTGATTTTTTAAACTTTAAACCTTTAATAAGAACTGTATAAAATTGTTTTTTCTAAAAGCTTGCAGAGTGGCGGTATTACCCCGGTACCTGGGGTAATGCCGCCACATCATCAAAACACAGCAGATAAACTATGAATGATGGACAATGATGTAATAAAGCACAACATATAGCACTAAAATGGGTTTGATTAAATGAAGTAATTAATTAAGAAGTTTAACAAAAATCACAAGCGTTGTAAATGGCTATTTCTTGTCTCTGCCATAGCCTTAATATTCTTAACAAAGTAACACGTGTAGTTAATGACTGTTAGTAAGTCTATGCCATACTATTCTTTAAATTAAAAGTGTGTTGGTAAATGGCTATTAAGTCTCTGTAGTTGTAATCTGAGCCAAAATCTGAAAGAAAAGGATGGCGGCATAACCCCGGTAAGACAAAATGGCGTAGACGGCTTGTTTAGGGGGAGGTAGATATCCTAGCGTCCAAACTAACAACGTGATAACACAACCAAATTATTGCTCTTTTTAATGATATGTAACTTATTTATCTAACTTAGGGATAACAGTCATTTCAGAAGACTCAAAATTAGATGAAACTCACTAAAAAACGTTTTTTTTATAACGTTACACCAACACACCGCACGGTCATAAGCGTCTCTACTACGGATTACCGTGTTTCCCGCTACAGGTCAGCGCTCACAGCCCCCATCCCACAAACACCGCTGGCGAGATACAGGGGTGGCGGCATTGCCCAGGGTGGCGGGATTCCCCCGGTCTCCCCCTACGCTTAAGTTAACAAACTCACTTTTCGAGTATCATTGCTAATTTTATATTCAAAAATAACTACCATTGAATTATTGTTCGGAAAAATAAATCTTAATCTAAACCTATCTGTAGGGTATAAATACTTATCATCCAATGTGTAAAAATTTCAGTGACACTTTTAAATGTAAAAATAATTTAAAATATTTTAGATTCGTTATAAATTGGTAGATGGCAGTACAACAAATTTAGTTAAACTGATAATACATAGATGGCAGCACTTTATAAATAACTTTTTAATATGTATCAAAATAATTTTTTTACGGGAAAAACAATGTACAGATTTAAAAGAGGAAGTACCTTATACTTGTAGCCAATTTTTTTTTTATCAAAGATAAATGTTTTCCTTAATTTATATCAATCCTTTTATTTTATTATTTCTTTCATTAACACAAACATTAACTTGTTTTTTAATTATCAAACATACATTTTTTCCCTTGAGCTCGATCAATTAGGAATCTTCGAAAATAAAAATAATTATTCAAGTTATTTTAAGCTCTTTATTATAAGTTGAAATTCGTCCGTTTGTTCTAAGTTTAATTTGATAAAAAACGTGAATTACGTGACTGCTTATTTTTTTCATTGCTGTAACAAAACTGCATTAAGATACGTTAAAAAATAACTTTGATTCGTGGCGCAAATAGTTTTATTTACACAATCAAACAGTTTACACGAATAATCAACATTATTTTTTGTCATGTATTCTCATGTAACATGCGCAAAGTTGTGGATATTCCTGTATCTAATAAAACTTTTAAAAAGTTTAACCAAAATGAAAATTAACATCTTGGACATGTTAATCATCATTTTAAACATTCTTAAGGTAGACCCGTACCTTGAAAAGCGAAATTTGAAATTGTCGTAAAACATTTTATTATCAGAAATGATACCTTACGTATTGAAAAATATGTTGTCCAAATTTGGTAGTCGTTAGCAGTTTTGTTCATGTGTTTCTTACAATTTAAATAACGTGTATAAGTACTTTCAATAAAAACTAAAATCTTTAACCGCGTTTTTCTCGGAAACATCTTTCTGAGCTTTTCACTTTCTTCGAACCGCTAAGGCTCAGAAGAAAATCATCCTATTGAGTTAATTTTTCTTTTGCGTTATTCCATATGATGTAGTAAACAAACTAATGGTGAGTTTTTATGAAATATGATTGTCTAAGTTTTAAAAAAAAATACATTTTACATTGAAAATGCTTTCTTTTTCTCAAAAAATTGAGTGTCCTTGACAATTAATTTTGCCAAAATTTTTTTGATAGTTTTCGAAATGTCTCACCATTTTTTTTTCTACACACTTGTGTAATGATGTAAAAAACAAATTAGAATTGTATCTATCAAATTAAGGGAGGAGTAGGGTTTTTTAAATATTTTGAAAAATCTGAGTAAAATATCAACTTTTTTTTTGTCCATAAACTAAAGAATAATATTAATAATAATTTTTTTAACGTGGTTGTTCTAATCTTCATATTTTTCAACGATGCTCAAAATTTTAAGTGAAAATATTAAGAAATAAAAAAAATTAAGCCCTTAAAGGTACGGGTCTACCTTAAATTTTTTAGTTAAAACTTGTACTCTCTTCCCTTCCTTACCGATGCAGTTCCTTGGTCCCGCCGAAAAGGGGACGTACGCGAATGGGTGTCTTCCCACGGCGTTTTCCGGCAGAAATCTGTCCGGATCGAACTTTTCCGGATTTGGAAATACTTCTTCGTCACGATGCAGCATGTACGTGAAAATCATGCAGTTGGTCCCGGCAGGGATCGTGTAGCCGTCTGTGTGGTAGGAATTGACATATCAGTGGAATATATTCATTTATTTGCAAGATTTCAAAAGAAATTTGTATTTCTTTTCAAAAGAAATTTGTATTTCTTTTCAAAAGAAATTTGTATTTCTTTTCAAAAGAAATTTGTATTTCTTTTCAAAAGAAATTTTTATTTAAAAAAAATTGTATTTCAAAAGAAATTTGTATTTCTTTTCAAAAGAAATTTGTATTTCTTTTCAAAAGAAATTTGTATTTCTTTTCAAAAGAAATTTTTATTTAAAAAAATTGTATTTCAAAAGAAATTTGTATTTCTTTTCAAAGAAATTTGTATTTCTTTTCAAAAGAAATTTGTATTTCTTTTCAAAAGAAATTTGTATTTCAAAAGAAATTTGTATTTCAAAAGAAATTTGTATTTCAAAAGAAATTTGTATTTCAAAAGAAATTTGTATTTCAAAAGAAATTTGTATTTCAAAAGAAATTTGTATTTCAAAAGAAATTTGTATTTCAAAAGAAATTTGTATTTCAAAAGAAATTTGTATTTCAAAAGAAATTTGTATTTCAAAAGAAATTTGTATTTCAAAAGAAATTTGTATTTCAAAAGAAATTTGTATTTCAAAAGAAATTTGTATTTCAAAAGAAATTTGTATTTCAAAAGAAATTTGTATTTCAAAAGAAATTTGTATTTCTTTCTAATAGAAATTTAATTTTATCATATTTTTAAAATATAACGGAAAGAAAGAACCTGATTCTATATTGATATAACTTACAGTAAAAATGCGTCTGATTTTACTGAATAGCTCTATGGAAACGAATCTATTCAGTGCATTTTGTCTTTGGAAAAGTCTCCATAAGCCAACTCTGCCTGCGATTCTAAATGCCGATTTCGAAATCCGTTTTATTAAATCATAATTTGCATCAATTTCATTTGTAATCTGTAGGACTTCTTATAGCTTTTCATGTTGATTAAAACAAATTGTTAATAACGTTACGTAAAAAATTTATAACTAATATAGTATTTCCTTAAAACTATTTCAAAGAATTTCATTAAGGTGTCTTTTGCAGAGGATACTACACTGTTAAAATTTTGTGCTTGGTTTCACCATGATATTGGTTCCTAGTAGCTGCAACGGCTGAATGGTGAAACGTTCCACCATATTTTTTGGTATTCGGTTGAACCATTTCTCAGGTTTTTGTTTCCAAATCCAGAAAAATGGTTCAACCAAACACCGAAAAAATGTGAAAAATTTCACCATTCAGCCGTTGCAGCTACTAGGAACCAATATCACGGTGAAACCAACCGATATCATGGTGAAACCTAGCACCAAATTTTTAACAGTGTACTAATGAGTTCTTTAAACAACTAGGAAAATAAAAGTATTAGCCTTTTTGTGAGCTTACTGCATTCAGTATTTTTAATGGATTATTTTCCAATTTTTTTAAATTTAATAACGTTTTTATAAAATAATTATTTTTATGAATTGTAAATTAAAATTGGGATGCTCTGTTATATACTCACTCACGACCACATCGCAACTCGATTCTCTGCCAATATAAGGCAGCGATGGATACAAGCGCTGGCTTTCCTAAAAGTAAACAAAAGTATAAAGCAGATTACATTTCATGTTTGATATGTTCAGACACTTTTATAATTAGCCTTTTCTTAAAAGTTTCTAATGTCCTATCCTTTATCATTCGTGTATCATCTAAGTAAAGACAGATGGTAGTTTTGAATGTTAAGTATTTTTTAAAGCGTATTAATAATTAAAGACCTAAATAAATTTATTCCAAAATTTTTTTCAAACCATGTTCATTTTTGAGACTATTTTATGCACATAAATGTTTTTCTTCCTTTTCTGTGACATGACATGTTTTAAACATGAAAATGGCAATTGCTGAAATAATATGCTTAAGTGTAAAACTAGTATCTGCATAACGGATATGTTAGTTAGAACATTAATGTGAAAACGAGTCAAAGAACAAACTTTACCAGGAAACCGCAAGTACTAAAAATCTCAAAACTCAAGTGCCTCAGTGTTAATCCAATGGGAAAAAAACTATTTTCTATCCCACATTACTCCGGATGTATTGAATATTTTTACAAACGTTTTTATAAATAATAAATGTAGATAACTTACAGGTATCTATCTTCCCACTTTTTAAAATTGCTTCGAATATTTTGTGTAAAGTTATTTATTGAAAATTAAAAAAAAAATATTCCAACCAATTTCAAAAAGTGGGAAGGTTGGGACCTGTAAGTCAGCTACAATTATCACATAAAAAAAATCCGCTTGTAAAAATATTCAATACAGCCGGAGAAATGTGGCAGAGAAAATATATTTTTCTCCATAGGATTAACACTGATGCACTTTAAAGATCCCCGGTCCAGCGCGCCCATTCTTCCTTAAGACACGTTAGAGACCCTGACATTGTCAAACAATAAAAGTTAACGACACAACTATCGACCAATTACAGAGCATTCTAAAAAAAGTGTTAATGCCACTGGAAAAATAAACATTATTTGATTTAATTGTCAGTTTAAGGAATAAAAACTGAATAATCTTTGCTTGACATCCTTACCTTGAGGACGCACTCAATGTACTTGAGGTCCTTGACGTCTTCCGTTGTGAGTGCCCTGTCCCTGTCGTCTCCAAAGATGGCTTCCAACTCTTCTTGGCAGCGCTTCTGTACTTCCGGGTCCTGCCCGATCAGGTACAGCGCCCAGCTCATTCCAACAGCGGTCGTGTCGTGACCCTGAAAAATTTAGATAAGTCATAAAATATTGTAGAGAATGGTGAAAATAATTTTGTCACATACAATTTTTTTATATTGATTTAAATCGGAATTGTGGTAAAGATGGTCAACTGAGTGGACATACACTACTAGTTTTCGATGGGTATCGAATGGTTCGAATCGGTATTCAGAATCTCATAGGCTATCCGGAAACTATGAATATTAAACGATGAATTACCTTTCGTCGGACGATAATAAATTGGTAAAAGAGTAGGCAACTTCTTAAAGGCTGTTTTACTCAAACGATTGAGCTTAAATTTTAAATGTATTGTTATTTGCATGCATCTAAGCAAAACTGTAGCAGCAAAGGAATAAAGGAGTTTGTAATTTAACGTTTTAATTATCATTTTTGGCTTTGGCTCTGAACTTTAAAGAAAAGGATAAAAATAACAAGTTTTTTTACTGCAATACAAAAAGGTGGTGACATAAATAAGAAAGACCTAACAAAGCTTCTTAACTTAATTTTCTTCGATTCGATCTGGTTTCACAATAGCATAACATTACTTCCATACAAAAAAAATCAAATTCTCGATGTAATTTGACTAATTTTTGTTTCTCCATCGACTCAGCTGGTCTTTAACCGTTTTTTTTTTTTATCAGTTTTGTTACATAAAGCATTCATTTTTAATAAAAAAAAGATCTCATACTCACTGCGAACATGAAAGTGTTGACCTCCTCCGTGATATCCTCTTCCGTAAAGCGGGAGTCCGAGAGGTGCTCCGTCAATAGGAGGTCAAGGAAGGCCTTTCGCCTCCTTCCGCCTCCGCTGTCCTTCTTGAAAGCTTCTTCCATCGCCATGCCTCCTTTCATTTCGCCGGTGACGTAAGATTTGCGTTCGCGTATTACCTGGAATAGGTGTTAATTAATCAAAATTCTTCTCCAACGCTGTTAAGGGGATACGGTACCCAAAACATTATTTCTAGAATTAATAAACTTGTAAAATATAGTGGTTTTATATAATGTTCACTCTAAATAAACATTTTTAGCAATAGAAACAAATATTTACAAGTAGTTTTTCATTTAAAAAAAATAAAATTTTTGAACTTTTTTAGAACGCTACTCCTTTTTTAATTTTTAGAATAACTCCGCCAAACTTTTATGGTTTATTTTTAGGACTATTTGTTCAAGAACTGTGCATGAGTTTTAAAATGTGAGCAACAGTTAAAAAGTAACAGGCATTTATACTGAAAATCTAAAAAAAAAAAAAAATTTAAATTGAATTCAGCATTTTTTTAAAAAAACAACTAGAAAGTAGACTATATAGTAGACCTTATATAAAACTATATAGTACAACTATATAGTAGACCTTATTCCATGCACAATTTTGTGCACCATTTATATAAGAACACAGATTAAAAATTTCAAAATTCTAACTTAATAAGCAAATAAGCCTTAGGGATTTATTAAACGCGAAACAGAGAAATCAGGTTGAAAGTAGACGAAATACGTTCTTAAACTTATTACATATTTTCTGAAATCATTCATATAACTTTTTTCCTACAGAAGATATCATTATGAAACTTTCAGTAAATATTCAGAAATATATTGTAAATAATAAGTAAAACTGAAAAATCGAGATTTTGACCAATTTTTGGGTACAGTCCCCTTAAAAGTTTTCAAGACTGCACCGGAATCAAGGAACTTTCTAGTTGAGACTACTATTTGGAGCGTGGATTTATCAATTTCGAGGTAAAACTATAACTTCGATCCACCTGAAAAGTGGTAAATAAAAAAAAATCAATCCAATTAGGAGTGTCAACTGGAAAGTTCCAGGATTCCGGTGCAATCTTGTACATAATTTTTAACTATGGAGACACATTGACACTAAATTGAAATTGTGAGGACTTTTTAGAGTTTTAACCGCATATATTTTTAGCCTACTTTTGTCTTTTTTCGAAAGAATTAAAAAAAATGGGAAAGTAGGAATCGACATATATATGTCCGTCCGTACCCCCTTCAATTTCGATTATATTAGCAAGATCTTTTGTTAGATCAATGATGGCCTACCTTTTATATCTTTCGTACTTTTTATTCTTCCGAAAGAACATGTCTACCTGCTAGTCAACGATCTGCTTATTTGAATAGCATTAAAAAAATTAATTCTATACACGTTGTTGCAGCATAAACATTAGCATGAACAACTTTCTTTAAATGAATATTTTTACGAAAAAATTATTTTTTTCACATACACATACGTTTAGAATGACGTCATAATATGTAACACAATTTGATTATTTGATGGGTTCACTTTTTTAAGAAAGTGACACCCAGCTCTATATTTATAATTTGAAAGAATTTTTAAAAAATGGGAAGTAGCCATTGACATAGTGGTGGTTTCCGTCCTTCCCCCCTCCTTATAGCTCATCTCCGAATTCTGTTTTAATTTAGAAATCATTTTAGTGGGTATTTGATTCCATTCTCTTATACATTTTTTGTCAGTGCGCCGCTCCATAAGAATTCAAAGAATCCGTTCCATAAAAATTTCAATGATTACAAAATAACAGGAAAGGAAGCCATTCTAGTACTTCCAGGACTTTTTTATTGTGTGAAAATCGTCCCAACTTCCATCATTTTCAAAAAAAAAGTTACCTGTAGAGTAGGCTAGATGACAATTTAAATCAAATTAATACACCCCTAATTTATTGACGGTGTTGCTGAACGTAACTTAAATGTATTAACCTACACTGGCTTTCGCATCCAAACTCTGAAAACGGCCTATTTTCGACCCTGCGTAGTAGGGCCCAGCAAAAAAAATCAGCATAAAAACTTGAAGGAAAAATGAAGTTTTTTTGTTCCAAATTCAGGCATGTTTCCTTCATTAAAATCAGCATGTTTCCTTCATTAAAAATCAGCATGTTTCCTTCATTAAAAATCAGCATGTTTCCTGCATTTCAGAAAACTGCAGGAAGCATGCTGATTTTTTATGCAGGAAAAATGCCTGAATTTGGAACAAAAAAACTGCATTTTTCCTTCATTTTTTAAATGAAGATTTTTTGCTGATTTTAATAGGCATTTAAAATGAAGGAAAAATGCAGTTTTCACGCATGAAAAATGCCTGAATTTGGAACGGAAAACTGCATTTTTCCTTCATTTTTACATTCCTTCATTTTTCCGGTTACTGTGCCTCTACTACAATAGTACTCACCCCTCTTGTGAACTCGTCCATGATGTCTGTGCTCTCCTTGAACTTCTTGCCATCATCCGTCATGCTGAAGATAAACTCCGGCCACAGCCACGGTTTCATGAACCGCGTCCCAAACAGATGCGACGCCCTGCAACAAAGTATAGTTCTCTCAATACAGTTTATAGGATACTCGGGGACACACGGGACCACTTGCAATTTTTTTTTTTTAATTTTGACATATTTACTATAAAATTGGTGTTTTATTAGTTCAACCTATATTTAAAAACAATATAGGTAACAAAGTATAGTTCTCGCAATACAGTTTATAGGATACTCGGGAACACGGTACCACTTGCAATTTATTTTTTTTTAATTTTGACATATTTACTATAAAATTGGTGTTTTATTAGTTCAACCTATATTTAAAAACAATATATGACAAAAAAATTTTTTTAACTACTTTAATTTTTAAGTTATTTAAAATTATTTTTTTTTAACTTTTAAAATGCTAAGGCTATTTTAAATACAAATATTTTAACCCGGTTTTTTTTCCTCATGTACTTTAAACTGCTTTACATAAGAATTGATATCCAAATTTAATTTATCTTCAGTAGTTGCTTCATAAAAAATATTTATCTAGAAAATCCCAATTTTTTTTTTAGCATATTTGGAAAATTTCGGACTTTAGTATTTTTTTTATAAAAAAAGTATTACTTTTGAAAACAATTTTGATACCAATTCTCAATGTCAACATATTTGACAGACTGCATACAAAATTCCTTAGACTTTTATAAATAAATAAAAAAGCCTTAGCGTTTTGAACACCTTGTCATCAAGGAAAAATGAACATCGAGAAAACATGCTTAAAGTTTTCATTCGTTTGCATTTTTATCCTACCTTTCCGCATAAAAAGTGGAATAACTTTTTTTAAAATATAGCTACACTTTGGAACTTGGTGGACTTATTAAAAAGATTCCAAATTTTAATTTTAGCAAATAAAAAAAATTAGCAATTTTTGCCGTTTTTGAGGTACTGTGTCCCCTTAAGACTGTATAATCATTACATATTCGCACCACTAACATCTATAGTGATAACGTTGACGAAATGGCAACCTGCGTTCACCAAGATTATTAGCTTAGTAAAATCAACCTTCCTTACCTTATACCTAACCAGTTTAAACACGGAAGAATTAGTACTTTGCCAACAAACCATAAACTAGTGGTGTGTAACACTACCCGACTTTCAGTTATCACTCAAGAAATCAATACTTTTAAAGGTAATTATATTTTAGTTTAGTTTAAAGTATCGTCGCTCTAGAGCTACACGAGGGCCATTGGAGACGGGCGTCGTATTTTAGAAACAGTCAAGTGACGAGCCGACACCTGAGTTGGCACCCAACGCAACCGTTAAGGGCGACATCATACGCAGCATTGGGACTTTGGGGCGTATTTTAACGTGCACTCCCTCTGCAAGGGGTATTATTCGTCGGAAATTTTTGCCTGCACTGGCCGTTTATAGGTCGGCAGTTATTTTGGCGATGCCCGGACCCGGACCCGAACCTGGGACCTTTCGCTTGCTAGGCGAATACCTAACCGTCTGGTCTTTCCAGCCCCTTTTTTCCTTGAAAGAAATTTTGCAATTTGTGGAATTCTCTATAATGTCGTCAATCGTCTCTCTACCAAATTAAACTACCAACTAACTGGCCGGGCTCACCAGGCCCAAAGCTAATTATATACCTTATAAGGAAATTTTAATAAATTTAAAACGTTATGGCAGCTACCAGCTATTGCTCAATTTTTTCAGACCTTATTACGATACCAGGAACAGAGAACTCGTGTATCAAATTTGAAGTCTGTAGCTCTTTTAGTTCAAGCTATGGAGTGGTTTCAGACAAATAGAATGGCAGGTGGACTTATGTTCAAAAACCTTTTTTTTTGGAATCATCACTCTCCAAAACGTGTAGGGATTGATTGTGGTTCTAAATTACGACGCCCGTTGCCAATAGCCCTCGTGTAACTCTAGTGCGGGGATACTTCAAACTAAACCAAAACCTGTAAAAAACACAATCTCCGTTTCGGATTTTCGACCCTTCGCTATACTTTCATTAAATTACATTTCATATTATGTAATTAAAAGTAAAAACAAGCATACGAAAAACTGTTTTTAAGACTTTTTAAACTTCGAAAAGTAGAACTGAAAATCTTAAGCCAAAAGTGTGAAAGTGCTTCCTAAACGCGGTCCCTGAAAATATCTTCCTATTTATGAATACAATTCCACCGCTAAGCTGTATTAATTGCATAGATCAGGATCAGTACCATATAAGAAATTTCAAAAGATTTCAAAAGAAATTTCAAAAGATTTCAAAAGAAATTTCAAAAGATTTCAAAAGAAATTTCAAACGATTTCAAAAGAAATTTCAAAAGATTTCAAAAGAATTTGTATTTCTTTTGAAAATTGTGCTTTGTGTTGCTTTTCTTAACATTGAAAAAAATTCAATGTTAAGTTCCAAAGTTTAGAATCAATAACTATTTTAGAATCAGTTAATACCAACCTTTTAATTATAAATTCGTATTCGAATAATTCTGATTATTTGAATACGAATTCTCTCCGCCATTACTCCCCCACTCGCTTTCTCGCGGCCATTCATTACCATCCTGCCATGTTTTCATTCCTGCCATACAGGAGGTGGGAGGTAGCAACGCTACCATGTACTCCTAAATTGTCAAACGTAGTAGTATACGAATTCCCAGAACTCGTAAATGACAATGAAGAATTTTGGTGCTGCCATCTGCTGGCATATATTTTACCTAGAAACCAACCCTACGTTTTTGAATGTTTGAGAAATATAATTAGTTTGATAATTTAGTGCACTGATTTGCAGGGAAAGAACATAAAATATCACATTTGATGGATTTTTTTTATTTTCAAAGATAACCTTTAACGGTGTATATTGCAATTTGTCGCCACGGAATTCCTTTTCTTGCCAAAGATATGGTATGGCGAGATTTGCGCCCGATAAATGGAAAAGCACCTATTTGAGTTACCGGAACTTGCCGTAAGAAACTGACTTTTTTTAATCAGTGTATCGACAGTACTTACGCATTTAAAGCTTTAACGTATGGCGTATCTCTCTTCTGAGCACCAACGTATTTTCCCATAGCAGTCTCTGAAAAATAAAACAATTGATTTCACAATACAAAAGAAAATGATAATTTTGATCTTTTGCGGAGCATTGAATTATTGTTTCATCTTCCTTTCTGGAATTGGATGCTTGAGTTTGTTAACTTTCGAATTAAAAACTATTTTTATAGTACTTTAATTTTATGTTCATTAATTGAATAAATCTAAAATAAAATATATATTTTTTAAATACTACAGAATAATTGAATATGTTTAAATAAAAAAAAAAGATATGACACGATATTTATTTTATGTTTCAATTGCCACAATAAAAAAATAATCAATAGTTCATTTATCGATTCGCATTGCACTGATTTTTTAAAATAATTTCTCATTTAACAATTTATTTTATACTGTACGAGTGTAGAAAAATTCAGGGGGAAACTATGAATAAAATTGCCAGTACCCAAGTTTCAATGATACAATATTCTTTTTTTTTTGTTGAAATACAGGGTGTCCGTAAAAGAATGTCCTATTTTCAAATTGTGACCTGATATCACGCCTTGTGATTTCCCTTTGGGGCTTCGTAAAAGATCGGGTCTACGTTCCACCCCTACCCCACGATTTACCAACCTTGAAAGGTAGAATTGCACACGCTGTTGCTTCCATTACTCCGAACTTGCTGCAGAGTGTATGGGAAAAATTGCATATTCGTTTGGATGTGTGCCGTATCACTAAAGGCACGCACATTGAGCACTTATAGGAAAAACTAGGTTAGTTTTCCTTCAATGTCATGTATGATTTGTTATATTTATTATAGAATAAACTCCTGTAATATACCATTAAAACTCGAACATTCTTTCACGGACACCCTGTATATTATATTGGCAATTTAAAACTTAGTACAAACATTAGTAAATATACAGCAATATGTATGAAACTTGTCATAAAACAATTGTTACCGCATAGGATGTCCAATGAACAGAGAGTGATGTATGGCACAAGATCGAAAGACTTGCTGCCGACTTCATCTCTCAGTTTCTCCGCCAGGTAGCGCGCATGGCTGTCGATGACCGGAAGGAAGTCGTCTAGGATCCGGAAATGAAAAGCTGGAGTCAGGAGTCGCCGCCTTGTCTTCCATTTGCTCCCAGAACTGAAAACATTTGGAATATTCAAAATAAATAATTTATGAACACTTGCCTTAGCTTTTGCTCCGATAGCCAACTTGAATTCTAAAAATCAAACTTTTTTTTAATAAATATCGTATATTTAATGTGTTAATTCGTCGAATTCATAAGGATAGCTTAGGTGTAAATTTGTGAATACAAACAAAAATATATCAGTTGCTGCATTGTACAAATTCCCATTTTAAGGATGTTTATTTTTCGAATTTTCAATAATAGAATCATTTGTAATGTGACAATTTTAAACCTATAATTTACTAGCAAGAATACAATTTATTTTGCTTTGATATCGAAAAATAGTTTATTATCCGGTTATACAGTTAGAAGGAAGACTGTATAAAGATAAAGAAATGAAATATTCACATACCTTGTTATAAGTCCTTGCTTGAACCATGGTGCTAAAAACTCGTAGACAAAAGTTTTCTCCAGTAATGCGTTACTACTGAGAACAACCTGAAAGCATAGATAAATTCTTGTTAAAATAATAGTTATTTATGCAACAAGTGTGAAAAGTAACACTTTTTAAAACTAGTGGATTTTATATCACGAGCGAGGTACGAGCGAGTGAAATAATAACACGTGTTTTAAAAAGTTTACTTTTCACACGTGTTTCATACACTATTTTTTATAATTACGTGAAAAAAATCAAATCTCATTGGTTCAAAAATAATTCACGTGCTAATTTTTTTACGTAAAGAAGATCGGCATCGATAAATCTCTGGAACTACAAAAGGTAAACTAATTTTTTAGTTTAAAGTCAAACATTTGAACATGGATACTGATTCAAAAATAAAAATAATAATAAAATTCACGCGCATAATATTTATAAATAAAGCAGATCAATAAATTTCTGGATTTTATGGAGATTATGAAATAGAAATTTTACTTGAAATGTTGGCATCTTATGAAAAGAGTGAAAAAAAGTACTTTTTTTCACTGCTTTTGGGTGAAAAAAAGTCATTTTGTATCACTGTTTCTAAAAAGTATAACTTTTCGCACGCGTCTGATATTAAAATTATAGTGTAAAATCGGATTTTTTTCACGCAATTATAAAATAGTTATTTATGCAACTAGTGTGAAAAGTAAGGCTTTTTTAAACGAGTTGAATTAATTATTTCACGAGCAAGGTACGAGCGAGTGAAATAAATTCACGAGTTTAAAAAAGGCTATTTTCAACGTGTTGTCATACACTATTTTTTATAATAACGTGCAAAAAAAGTACTAAATTGGCGTTTATTGATTAGCTTATTAATTATTTTATTTCATGTTCAAATGATTTGAATGTGATTATTTATATTAATGATTATTTTAAAATCACGTGCAAAAAGTATTTCTTAGATTGGCATTGGAAATAAGACGCCAAATAAAGAATCACGTTCAAGTAAAGAATTTTACACCAATCAGATGCTCGTATTTACTTTGTCGCACTAGTGCGCAAAATTAACTTTGAAACACGATTTCGTTAAAAGCATTACTTTTGCCACGATTATTGATTTGAAAAAGTTAGTTTTTTTGCACGATATTATAAAAAGTGCTTTTTTTTTGTATACGAAACAAAGATTGGCATTGGTATAAATTTTCAAAATATTCTATGTGGTACAAAATATGTCTGCGTTAAGTTATAAAAATTATTCGACGCAGTTCTCCAATTCAGGATGCTTTCTGCTGTGTTTTTAAGCAGTTTTTTTTTTACTTTCGATTACTTAATGGGAATTATAAGGTATTGACGGTATTGCAATGGGGGTCGAAAATCCGAACTGGTAATTTTGTAGTTTCTACACCGTTTCGGACGGTTCCGATTCTAAGAAAGCGGTTTTCGAACATCTGTGCATGTCTGAAACCACGCTCCAGCTCAAAACAAAAGAGCTAAGGATTTCAAATTAGGTACAAGAGATTCCAGTACCAGTACGACGCCATAAGGTTTTGAGAAAATCACGCATGAGCAAAAGAAGCTGCAATAGAACTATTTTAGTTTTAAAGTCCCTTTTTTATGCAGGTTTGAAAAATCTTTATTTAAATTTATTTTGTCAATAGACGATATTGATGTATTTTTTTAATTTATAGAAGCGAACTGTTTTTTTTATATATATTCCCCCTGACCAGAATTTTGGGCATTTGTTTTGATTATATAGCATTAGCAATTGCCACATTTTTTTCTTTTTGTGTATATTTATGTATTTAAATGTAATATTTTTTGTGTTTTTTTTTAAAACTTATAATGTCTTATTAATTATAATTAGATTTTTTAGTCACATATACGGTTTTTTTTAACCCCCTTGTGACGAACAAAAATTATTCTGTAAGGTTTGTTTTTGCGTTAATAAAGTGTTTGTTTGTTTGTTAAGTTATTGAAAGTACGTTATAGGTTACATAAAATTACCTATTAAATGTTTTTATTTATTGAGAGGTTATTGTAAAAGTCAAGGTGTTACACGCACTTATTTTGAGAGATTTCACTTAATTTTAGCTTTAGATATTTTTTTTTTCTAATGCCATTTTTAGCTTCTACACTACGTTTGTGTAACGTAAAAAGTGGAAGGTTTTATAATCGTTCAGTCCGTCCGTCTGTCCGTCACCCACTTTCACAGAAAGAACCACAAGTCCCACAGACAAGTGGAAAACGTCATTTTGAAGGAAAAAATCAGATTAGGCTACATTCTAAATTTCATTAAAAAATTTAAATTAGAAGTTTATTTAAAATTTAAATAACTAAAAATTTAATCTACATTGAAATAACATGCAAATTCCATTTTTATTAAATATTTTTACTGTTGCCATTTCGTTAAACGTACGAGAAACTTTATTTAAAATAAAAAAACACTTTTGAAAGAATATTTATGTGATATAATTCAGTTTGGATTGTTGTAATATCACAATAGAGTTCTTTTGTGGTTTATTATGTATGTATGAAGAAAGATGCATAGAGAATTCTAACTTGGCATAAAAATATGCAAAGTTTTGCTTTTATTTTTAAAGCATCAATTGCACTAATTATATATTTTTCGAACTGTAAATTAATTCAACAAACGATAAATGACTGAATTTTCGAAAGAAATGTAAATGGTAAATTGTGACGACACAAAGATATTTATTAAAAAAGATTACATTATTATTCTTCGAACTTCAAACAAATTAAGCAAACGATAAAGTCTAATTATTAAATCTGAGAAAGAAGCTTAATGAAAATAATTAATTTTATCGTTTAAATGTTTAATTACAACTAGCTAAAGGCTCTGTTTGGCGAATTTCTTTCTGAGGTGTATAAATAGTTTGTTTCCTGTTGGAGCACAAATGTTGCGTGGAAGCGGTTTAAGTGACAGATTCTGTAACAAACCTACTTGTTTAATCGCGTGATTACTTCTATAACATGACCAAAGCCGGATATTTTTTCAAGTAAAACTAAAACTTAAATAAAATGATTGAATAAAAAATAAACCCCGTTTCAAATGGATTCATATCGGCTCGTTCCGAACTAGACATGTCTGCATCTGATTTCATCGTTACTTCCATCATAAATAACCTACTTATACTTAATGCTTTTTGTGGGAGTGAAATTCAACTGATGATAAAAATCTTATTGTTCCTTAACGACAGTGTTTAAGTATTTCTATACCACATGCCTTTTTTATGTTTGGGGAGGTTAAGGGGGAATGGGCGCGCTGGACCGGGGGTCTCCAAAGCAAAGTGCTTCAGTGTTAATCCAATGGCGAAAAAACTATTTTCTCTGCCGCATTTCTCCGGCTGTATTGAATATTTTTACAAACGGTTTTTTTTAAATAATAAATGTAGATAACTTACAGGTTTCAAAATCTTCCCACTTTTTTAAATTTCTTCGAATATTTTGTGTAAAATTATTTATTGAAAAATTAAAAAAAAAAAAAAAATATTTGAACCAATTTCAAAGAGTGGGAAGGTCGGGACCTGTAAGTCGGCGACATTTATCACATAAAAAAATCCGCTTTTTAATATATTCAATACAGCCCGAGAAATGTGGCAGAAAAAAAATTCGCCTTAGGATTAACACGGAAGCACTTTGCTTTGGAGACCCCCGGTCTAGCGCGCCCATTCCCCATTAAAGTAGTCCGAGAAAGTCATTAAATTACAGTTCCAGTTTGACGGAATGACTTTACTTTCTAGAAACGCCCCATCACGTTTATGGAATGAAAGGCATAGTAAACTTAATTTCTACTATCGAAAATTGAAATGCGACGGTTCAAATTTGTAGAGAAAGAGACTTGATTTTAATGTAAAAGAATCAGTAATCAGTTTTTTTTTTTAACCCCGGTTGTTTTTGGAAATATTTCAAATATTTTTACTTGAATAATATATAATTTTTTAAAAATAGTTTTTTTTAACTTTTCACAATCTTCTCTATAGTAAATTAGGATTACCCTACGTGTAGCTTTACTGCGACTATAATTCAAAACTAACTAACTTATGGTTACCATAATTTTTTGGTGTGGCTGAAGCGCATCAGCAAACAGCCTTGATGCTTTCATTTTGTAGCCATTTAACCAGCAAAACAACAGCTGACACGGCGGAGAACTACTTGGAACGATAATCGCTCAGAAAACTCAGGACTTTAAGGCCAGACCCCCAAAATTTTACAAAAATGACATTTCAATGTTTTTAATGTTTCTTAAAATATGAAATCTTAGCTTTTGAACGATATCTTGCATTAAAAGTTTCGAGTACTGGAAGTATTTTAATATTTATTTAAACAAACGTTGTTTAGGTAAAATCCAGTCATATTTTATAGTTAAGAAACCACTATTGTTTACTTTAAACGGTTATATCTCAAAACTTTTTCAATGTTCATGTACCTTTTTCTCAATCTACTGTGAGTATCAGCCTAAAATTTTTTTTATATGTGTTTAAGAATTTGGTTTCTAAAAACCGCTGGAGGGATTTGACTATAAATATATTACTTTTTTTTTATTTTTAATATTATTGATGTTTTTTAGGTAAAAAAAAATATGTTGTTTCACTTAAAAAAAATTATAATTTAAAAACTAAACAAAATTTTTGAAAATGCCCTTATTATAGTTTAGTTAAACATCCATTTAACAACTGGTAAAAATTTCATTAAAAAGTAACAAATAGATTCTGAGAAAAAGGTACATAAAAAAGGTCATTTTAACATGAACTTCAATGGAGGGTTCCGATCCCCCTTAAAAACTCTCCAGCATAAATACACCGTGTGGCCTAACATCAGGAATCTGCAAAAATCTTCATGATGAATTCATTCGGCTCCACTCAACCCATAAAAAAACCACCTCTAAACAGAAGAGTAGGCGGCAAAATCAACGACGATTCGATGATAAATGATTGACACGACAGCGGGTTATTTAGAATGGTAATCGATCAGAAAACTACAAGCTAGATGTTAGTGGGCCGCCTTCCGTTTCTGTCTAGCATATCAACAAGCTTTTTGTGTCCCAAGCCGAACAATAATAACAATGCAGGAATCTTTGAATGAGGGTGCGTCCTCTAAGCTTATAGGAAATGAATTTAGTTGGTATCTGAAATTCCAGAGAAATTGTTGATGAATAATAATGCTTGTCGGTTGTGATTAATTAAAGTTATTCATTGTGTTGGACTGGAATTTTGCATACATTTATTTTTTGAGATGTCGAAATCTTTCTTAGAGGCCTGTTCAGTGTTTAGGTAGAGTTAGAGGCATACCTATTTTCCGTTGTAAAGTATTGCATCGTATAATCAAAACTACTAGTAGGGCGGCCTTCCGCAAGTGTCCAATAGCATATCAACAAACTGTTTTGTGTCTTGAGCCGATCAATAATAACAATGAAGTAGATTTATACGGAATTTTTGAATAAGGGTGCGCCCTCTGATTTAAGGAAATGAATTTAGTTGAATCTAAAATTCCAGGGAAATTGTTGATGAATCGATAAGGCTTGTCAGAATTAAAGTCATTTATTGGGTCGGACTGAAGTTTTGAACTAGAACTTTTGAACAAAATTAGTTTTGAGGTATTGAAATCTTTCTTCGAGACTTGTCCAGGTACAGTTATAAGCCTTATTTTCCGTTATAATGCATTGCATCGTATAATTTTTTTTATCTTTACTTCATTAAGTGTCTTGCATATCAACAAACTTTTTTGTGTCTTAAGCCGATCAATAATAACAATGCAGTAGTTTTATACGGGATTTTTGAATAAGGGTGCGCCCTCTGATTTAAGGAAATGAATTTAGTTGAATCTAAAATTCCAGGGAAATTGTTGATGAATCGATAAGGCTTGTCAGAATTAAAGTCATTTATTGGGTCGGACTGAAGTTTTGAACTAGAACTTTGAACAAAATTAGTTTTGAGGTATTGAAATCTTTCTTCGAGACTTGTCCAGGTACAGTTATAAGCCTTATTTTCCGTTATAATGCATTGCATCGTATAATTTTTTTTATCTTTACTTCATTAAGTGTCTTGCATATCAACAAACTTTTTTGTGTCTTAAGCCGATCAATAATAACAATGCAGTAGTTTTATACGGGATTTTTGAATAAGGGTGCGCCCTCTGATTTAAGGAAATGAATTTAGTTGAATCTAAAATTCCAGGGAAATTGTTGATGAATCAATAAGGCTTGTCAGAATTAAAGTCATTTATTGGGTCGGACTGAAGTTTTGAACTAGAACTTTTGAACAGAATTAGTTTTGAGGTATTGAAATCTTTCTTCGAGACTTGTCCAGGTACAGTTATAAGCCTTATTTTCCGTTATAATGCATTGCATCGTATAATTTTTTTTATCTTTACTTCATTAAGTGTCTTGCATATCAACAAACTTTTTTGTGTCTTAAGCCGAACAATAATAACAATGCAGTAGTTCTGTACAGAATTTTTGAACAAGGGTGCGCCCTCTGATCCAATTAAATGAATTTAGTTGTATCTGAAATTCCAAGGAAATTGTTGATTAATTCATCACAATGGATTATCATTATTCAAGTTATTTATTGTGTCGGACTGAAATTTTAAACTAGAATTTTTACATGAAATTAGTTTTTTAGAAGTTAGTCTTTCTTCGAGGCTTGTTTAGTTACAGTTTATAGGCCTTCCTATTTTCCGTTGAAATGTATTGCATCGTATAAAAAATGTACCTCTACTAGTGTAAATCCTTCAGCATGTGTCTAGCATATTAACACGCTTTTTTGTATCTTCAGGTTGATAACAAAAATAACAATGGAGTTGTTTTGTTCGAAATTTTTAAAAAAGGGTGCGCTCTCTGATCTAAGGAAGCAAATAGAGTTGTGTATACCAGAAATTCCATTGAAATTGTTGATGAATAATAACCTTTTGACGGTTGTGATTAACTAAAGTTGTTTACTATGCATAATATATTGATGTAACCAGGAAGTATACAAGTTGACCTCAGTTTTCGGTTAATTCTTTAAATTTTCTTTTATTTCATCTTTTTCGAAGACTGAATATTTTCCCTGTAGTAAATGTCCTCTTTGAAAGGACCAGTTGGGTAACTAGCATTGATTCATGTTCATGTTGGAAAACCCTGCCTTGATGAAAAGTTTCGAAATCTGTTGCTGTTGATGCAACAACACATGAAACAATTTAACCGATTCACTTTGGAAAGAAATCCTACTCGTATATTGTTTATGTAAACCTTTTTTCACACAATTATATACTTAAACGTTTGTTTTACAAGGAATTTTAAGAATATCAAAGTTTTAACATTTGATGAGTGGCTGTCAATTTAGTGGAATTTGAGGTTTAAAAAATGCATTTTTGCTGTGCATTTTTAATAAACAAACAGGATATGTCGGTTATTTTTTGATTACTAGTCCATTATAACTTTTTTTTAACACAGTGTCTTAACAATTTACCGCTGAACTGCTTTTTGCAAGATCTCCGCAATGTACTTCACCCTTTGGTATGTTTTTTTTAATAATTTTTTTTTTTAAAAATAGCTGCTACGGTATAAGTACTTTTGAAAAGCTGGAATTTTCCATCTTGTAATCGAAAAAATCTCAATAAGAAAATTTTTAGAATTCACTTCAAGTTCATTTTACAAAGGTCCACGTATGTGTACCTCTGGAGTGAAAAAGATAAACTAGACAATAATTTAAGGTAACGGAACTGTTAGTTTTGGTACAATTGATTATAAATGAAATGTCAAGGTTAAGTACAAATACTTCGAGAAAGGGAAATTTGTGTTGATAGTTACACACATGGGCATTTTATCTATCTACAAGTACAGTACACTGTTAAAAATTATGCACTTTGTATCACCAAAAATATGGTTCCTAGTAGCTGCAACGGCTGTGTGGTGAAACGTTAAACCATATTTTTGGTATTCGGTTGAACCATTTCTCAGGTTTTTGTTTCCAAATCCAAAAAAATGGTTCAACCAAACACCGAAAAAAGATGAATCATTTCACCACACAGCCGTTGCAGCTACTACGAACCAATATCATGGTGAAACCAAGCACAAAGTTTTTAACAGTGTACTGATCAAATGGGTCATTGGATACCTATTTTTTTGTAATTTTGATGATTTTTTAAGTATTTTTTTTCTTCATAGAGCCTAAACCTTCTTTAATAGGATCTATAAGAGAATCTGATCGAGCCTGTGTATAGTGTGGTACTATTTCACTTCGCGTACGATGCAAATCTAGACTTAAGGAAATTTTTTTTAGTGATAAACGGATATTTAGGGTGGCAAAACGCCGGATGGAATTGCGCAGCAATTCCGGGGGGTGGTGAGCGATAGCGAGCAGGGGGCGGAGCCCCCTAGTTATTAATAAAAAAAGTCATTGAACATTGTTTATTGTTCGTATTCAGTCTTAAAACCGTTGTAAATTTTGTCATTTCTAAATTCAATATTCGTAATGCCCTTACTTAATTTTAACTGTTACGAAACATTATTTTAAGAAGGTATGCAGTCCCATATACGTCTATTAATATTGAATGTTTGATTACGAAAAGTACAATCTTAAACATAGATTGTAAAAGGGTTGATGATGATAGTTTAAAATACTTGCCAATAATTTTCAAATTGCCATTTTTTTTTCTTCTCCCGAGTTTTATGAGCTTTTTATAATAGTTCCTTACAGCTAAAAAACGAAATATTTTCGAATTTTTTCAAAAAACTACTGCAATACATTTTCAACCTATATCTTACTAACTAAATCACCAAACTTAAACCATTTCATTCTTAATACCACCCCAACCCAACGTAACCAGGTAGCAAGTGGCCCACTCCCACTCAAACATGATGAACGACCTATAAAATGACCTTGAACCTTACACCGTAAGTGAAAACGTACGTCCCACGCGCGGCTGTCAAAGGGTTAATTGAAAGGAGTGGAAATTGAAACCTTCCGCAGTGGGTGGCGCTGTGGTTATCTTTTACGATTATTATTTTAATGTTAGCTACGGTATTTTATTGCTGTATTTTGCATTGTTAAGTGGGGAAGTTATGTATTGTTCACAGTTTTGATTTATAGGTTGGGTGTATTTGGTGTTGAATGGCAAATTATTGTTCTTACTTCGATTGCAACTGGTATTGGAGAGTTTGGATGAGTTGGGAGTATTGTTTTCCAATTTAAGGGGTTTAATTTTAAATGCATTTCGAAATCACTCTGAAAATATTTTTAGTCGTTTCATTACGTGCTTTTTTAAATTATGTACTTTTACTCTAATTTGATTGGTTGGTAGACATATATATTCAGGTTTGTGTGCTTGGTCAGAGACCCGCTTATAAACCTTCGTCAAGTAAGACAGACACAACAGACAACACACACACATAAGTGGATCCATCTAATTTTTAGAGACAGAGGCCAACTAGAGGATCCCCAGAATTGGCTTGTCACCCCCAGAGGTATTGATTTGGTATGGGAACTTAGAGGACTTTCGGACCCAACAGATTTAACGAGCACGTACTCCGCATATACTCGGTAGGTCTTCAGTGGTACCGAGACTCGATCGCAGGACCTTCCGATCAAGAGACCGAGACGCTGACCACTAGGCTCACTACGGCCAATCTATTTTGATTTTAATACTATCCTGCTAGAAGAATCTCTAAAGGTACGCCAGAACTTTGATAAATATAACTTACAATACTTTGATTTCCTATGTCTCTGAACTTTTTTTTTCCAATAAACATATGCGTTTCATGTCGCATAGTTTTAAAATTGATAAACATATATTAAATATTTAGCAATAGGTGCTACAGTTTGATTCAAGAAAAATTATCAGATTTTTTTTAAATTAATAATTATATACTTCTTAATCTTCAGTTGAAGTTCTAAGTGTTAAGATGCAATAAACAATTTCAACTTGAAAGTCGACCGCAATTTTGCGTAAAACGACAATGTCGCTTTTTTTTTTCTACCTTCTAAACTCCATATATAATAAAGTGTGAAATTTAAAAGTGGTAAAAATAATTGACGACATTCATCACCAAAACCGCATGTACTCCAGGCCATAATAAAAAATAGCACATAAAAAAGATAGCTGGTTAGCTGCAAAATAGGATAGTGTATGTGCTGTTTAAAATAGATACACTATTAAAATTACCTATGTACCTTTACACACAAAATCGAAAGCGAAATAATAGGCGAGTGTTTTTTTTTTTAAACCGTTCTACTATTTCTCTTTCAACTTCGAAATCCAGGAGAAGGAGGTGCAATTGCCGTCCCAGCGACCATGTTGGCTACAAAATATTAGTACTATATACGTTTACGGATTACGCATTAATGTAAATTATTTGTTTTCTTTCTTAAAAATATTCGTATCTTTATAATTATTTTTTTATGCCGAATGCCGCCTTAATTGGTCGTAATATTTGCCGCCCCCAAAACTCGCCGCTCTAGGCTACAGCCTACTTAGCCTATTTAGAAATCCGGTCCTGCGCCAAATAATACTCGAACTGGCATTTTGAACTAGAATTTTTGCATGCAATTAGTTTTTGAGATGCTAAAATCCTTTTTCGAGGCTGGTTCACAATGCTTTCACAAGCTTTCCTACGTTCCATAATGTGTTGCAGCTTTTACATGTTTAACCCTCTGAAGATGCGCAATTTGTTTTGAAATGCAATCTTGTTTTTATTGTACAGTCCCTGGACAAATTATTAGACGCACTGCAAGATTTCATATATCAATCAATGATAAACAAAATGCCTTTAAAATGTCATTTGTGTTCCTAAACTTAAGCTATTGAATAGAAAATACTATCTGCTATACTTAATACATATATCGACATCTTTTTTAATGATATGGCGTTCTTTAGTATGTTTTCATCATTACTAAAAAAATACAGTAAGTCTAATATTTGTCCAGGGACTGTATAAGAATAAAAATAAAAAATTTAACTAAAAAATTTAATTTTGTTATTTTATATATTTTTTTTTGTAACGCAGATGATTATAAACGACTGCCCCATACTTTATAATTTAAAATTAAGTAAAATAATAAAAGGGTTTATACTTCTGTATCCCTCGAGGGGTTTAAAATAAAAACAAAAATACCGATCCTTTTTCTCACCTCTACTGAGATGATTATAAACGACTGCTCCATACTTTATAATTTAAAATTAAGTAAAATAATAAAAGGGTTTATACTTCTGTATCCCTCGAGGGGTTTAAAATAAAAACAAAAATACCGATCCTTTTTCTCACCTCTACTGAGATGATTATAAACGACTGCTCCATACTTAATAATTTAAAATTAAGTAAAATAATAAAAGGGTTTATACTTCTGTATCCCTCAAGGGTTTTAAAATAAAAACAAAAATACCAATCATTTTTCTCACCTCTACGCAGGGCCCGATCAAGACTTTTGTGCAAGGGAAGCCTGCCTTTGATTTGGGGGCCCCCCGCCTTTGGGCCCCCCCCCCCCCCCCCGAGGCAAATTTGCGACCCAACTAATGGGCCAACATACACAATGTGGCGACCACTTTTAGTAAGTAAAAGGTTACATGGGCCATGTAACTGTTGTTGGCAAAGCAAATCTTTTAAATTAAACGTGTTGAACTTGTTATGTTCATTACAAGAAATTTTCTATTCCAATTCCTCCACGCATCAGAAAGTTTCTTTGGAATTATAATAATGTTGGTGGGCCTCCAACAGAAACCTAACAAAACAACAGTCACACAGCAAGAAGCTCCGCTGCAGAAAAAAAAATATAAAAATGTTTTTGTATCTGTTGGTTCATGGCCTTCCAAGCATGACTCAAACTCTAATTTGACATCCCAAAGCCCTATAATAAATATAATTCACCAAAAAAAAAATTAACATACACTTTGTAATACACTGTATTTATAAATTCATATTATGTACTTTATTACTTTATGTTTCGGGTATTTTATTTCTATATATATATGTATATGTGTAGGAGATAGGATCTTCAATCTGCAGAACAAAATACTTAATCAAATTTTGTTGCTATGTCCCATTTGTGTCTTATGTCTGCATCACAACTTTAATTAAAAATTGTACAATATTTTTTCAAAAACGGTATGAATATCCACATAATGTGAAAACAGAACTTCCTTATAATTGTTTTTTCCCCATGAAATTATAGGAAAAAATATCAAACACTTGTTAAACAAGTTACCCAAAATACAGCAGTACCACCACAAGCTAAGATAACAAGGCATGACCAAAACAGTTGAAAGTGGCCCACTGCTATACTACAGCGTTGAGCGCTGGTTGCAGAACTCGAATACAAACAAGCATATAAGTTTTTGTACTCCATATAGAGTAGATTAACCAATTACTCTTTACTTGACGAAGGTGTATAAGCGGGTCTTATGACCAAGCACACATACCTGAAAATATATGTAAACCAACCAAACCAATTACTCAGGAGAAACATTGAAGATATAATACTCATGTTGGTAAAAATATCAAGTTTTCGATTCAATATAAAAGCATAATTTTTTTAAATTAGAAAATTATTCGAAGTAGTATTAAGAATGGTTGAAGAATTTACTTTTTATTTAGGTTGTTTTCAGCAGTGTTTATTTACAAATCCGTTCTCTAGGCAACAAGTTTAGTTCAACTCAGTTCAAACATTAGTTTTTTATTTTGAATATTAATATTTGTAATATAATTGCAAGGTTGTGAAATGGGATTATATATTTCTGTAATAAATTAAAATCAAAAACAGTAAATAAATATTAGTTTTTAAATTTTAGAAGTAATTATGGATAGTCTAAATCGCATCACAGCAGGAGCACTGATTACTCAACTCTGCTAACAAGGTACTGATTTTTATTTTTAATTGTAAACAAACTTCGGTTGTGCTTTGTTTACCTCAGTGACTTACTCCTACAGTCCTACACACTGAAGACTGTCAGTAAATTCACTTCCACCAAAACAAGAAATCTATAATACTTAGAAAGTGGCTTAAAGTTTTACAAAGAATATATATATAAAGTTTACAAGATGGAAAGCGGGTCGCTGACCAAGCACACAAACCTGAATATATATGTCTACCAACCAACCAACCTACAAGATGGAGAATTTTATTTTGTTGCCCGCAGACATCCCATATCCCAAACTTAAAATAAAAAAATGTTTTTGGAACATAAGTTTTTAAAATGTGGGGATATTTGTAACAGAATGAGTATTAAAAAAAAAAAAGGTGATTTGGGGGCCCCTTCAAATTTTGAGAAGGAAGCCCAGGCTTCCCCGGCCTATTCGGTGATCGGGCCCTGCCTCTACTGAGATGATTATAAACGACTGCTCCATACTTTATAATTTAAAATTAAGTAAAATAATAAAAGGGTTTATACTTCTGTATCCATTGAGGGTTTTAAAATAAAAACAAAAATACCGATCCTTTTTCTCACCTCTACTGTCTCCGGCTTGAAAAAGAGCACGACGGGTCGGAGTCCGAACCAGAACCGCAAGAGACGAGCTTTGTCGTAGATGTGGGCGATGCCGCACAGCGCTTGGAAGGACACTGAAACATAAAAGAAATCCATTAAGATACCCATTGGACTGTTCCTCAAGTATACACTTAAGGAGATACGGTACCCAAAACACTATTTCTAGAAATAATAATAACATAAACTTGTAAATTATAGCGGTTTTATATAATGTTCACCCTAAATAAACATTTTCTAGCAATAAAAACAAATATTTACAAGTAGTTTTTCATTTATTTAAAAAAAGTCACAATTTTGAACTTTTTGAAAACGCTACTCCTCTTTCAATTTTGAGAATAACTCCACCAAACTTTTATTGTTTGTTTTTAATACTATTTGTTCAAGAACTGTGCATTGATTTTAAAATGTGAGCTACAGTTAAAAAGTAACATGCATTTATACTGACAATCTGAAAAAATTACAAATTATTGAATTCAACATTTTTTAAAAAGTAACTACGTTGTAGACCTTATTCCATGCACAATTTTGTGCACCATGTATAAAAACACAGGTTAAAAATTTCAAAATTCTAACTTAATTAGCAAAAAAGCCTTAGGGATTTATTAAACACAAGAATTGAAAAACGTGAAACAGAGAAAAAAAAGGTTGAAAGCAGACGAAATACGCATTCAAACTTATAGGAATGACTCCAGAAAATATTTAATAACTTTTTTCTATAGAAGTTATAATTATGAAACTTTCAGTAAATATTCAGAAAAATATTGTGAATAATAAGAAGCAAAAATTGAATAATCGATATTTTGACCAATTTTTGAGTATCGTATCCCTTTAAAATAACTCACATGACAGCAGTTTGAACACGGCCTACTCAACTACTAAGGCCAAAGAAGCTCTCCCAAGCACTCTCGGGGACGGAAAGTTTGACGTCATAGTTCCGATTGACGGTATTCCGAAGATGAAGACAACTGATCTCGAAACTTGTTCGGAACCACTCGTTCACGGCTGACGACATTTTTAGGGTTCCGACTATGTTTGACAGTTTCCCCATCTTCGGCACTCGGAACAATGACGTCAAAATTTCCGTCCACGCTCATGTTTGGGAGAGCTTCTCTGGCCTTGTCATCTAAGTTGGCCGTGGTTGGAAAGAACAAAAAAAATCTAATTCACTAAAGACCATAGTATATAACCTTTTAATATTACTTTCTAAAATTATTTAGTAATAATTCCCTTTTAATCTACATTTTTTTTAAAAAACCGTAAATTTGAGATTTTTTACTTTGTGAACTATTTAACTATACCACTCTGCCAACTTTAAAATTTCAATTATCCTTTCTGAACAATTTAAATATGTCTCAAAATATAATTAACGAGTTTTAATGAATTCTAAAATCATACTATGTGCCAAGTTAAACCAAGCATAAATTAAAATATTTAAACAAGAAATTTTAGTTGATTTTTCACGTTTCAATGTTTTCAAAATTGATGTACTAAAAATTAATTATTCAAAAATTAATCGCCGATAATTTTTACTTAATAAAAGTCAATTTTTTATCGGGAATTTTTGTTGCATATTTTTTACAAGTATTTTTTCCAAGACCTAAATCTGAAACTACATGACTACATGACAGGAGTTAAAGTTCTGAAACTTTAACGATCAAAAGTCATACATGGAATTCCTGTAGTTTCTTTTAGGCTAAAAAGATAATTAGCTCCATTTTATGAAAATACAGACAGATAAACACACAGGATACTTAAGACGAATTAAAAATATAATAACCAACATTTTTCAAAAATCTTTAAGGTGTATGTATACACTTGAACTTTTTAATCCTAATATTTCACTTAAAAATCCCAATTTTTTTTATTTGATATAATTCATAAGTACATGAGGGTTCGTGCACACATATTAAATTTTTTTTTATGTTAATTAATTAGTATTTTATGCGATTATTAGCATGTTTTTTAAACACTCATAATTTAAGAAAAAATTAACTTAGACCTATACAATTACCATGCAAATTAATCACCAATTCATTCTGAAGTGAACCTCAAACCAAGTGTGTAACTCTTTTAGTTTTTTATTTATAATTTTTTATAATAAGAACACATTAAAAAAAATCAATTTTTTTAGAAAAAAATAACTTTGACATGCAATATAAAATTAATTTTAAAACAAAATCTTTTTTGAGGTTCACGCCCTCCCCCAACTTATTCCACAAATAAATAAACAATTCGTTTGACAAAATGTTAATTTTAACTATAGAATTTAACTATATACAAATTATTCATTTATGATGAATAGAACGCCAGATATTAAATATAATAGAATCCAATATGGCGGGAGACGCCATATTGAATTACGGAAGAACGGGGTTGAAAGTTAAAACTTTTTTTATTTCTTGGCAACAATGACGTATGATTTGACACCAATATCAAGTTTTTAGGTTGCATAGTTTCCAAAATATTAACAATCAAATATTTACATCCGCCATTTTCCAAAATGGCGTCCAGAAAAGGTTGTCCCATTCGTATCGATTGACCTACACTCAAAATATCATCTATACAACTCTACTAAAAAGTTTAAAATATCGGTTGCTGGTTACCTCTCGGGTTGCACCAATTTTGTAATTTTGGCCTTTTGCCTCCCTACTACATGAGAAAAATGAATTTTTGAGAAAATTGAGTTTAAAGGTTATAAAAGCTAACTAACTTTCATGATTTGGAAGATTAGAAAAACCTCTAACTTTTTATTAGAGTGGAGTATCAGTACAAACTTTACATCATTTTAAAGAAGAAGAATTGGAGATTCTAATGAACTTAAAAACAAAAATGCCTAATTTGATTACTTTTGGCCTTTTCTAGTGTGTATGTATACCTTAAGGAAAGCGGAAGAGAAGAAGCGAAACATTTCTTTTAAAACAAAAGAACAACAATTTATGGTACGTAACGACACCAATTAGTAATAATTAGACGATAATTGCCGAACGAAATCTCTTCTTCGAAATACTACGTAGCCATTAGACGTGCCTTAGGGTCAAGTGAAACGCCGAACAATTCTTTAATGACATCGTTACATTTAATGATCGAAGGATATCATGAAAACGGTCGTGTACTTCAACCTAGGAATGTATTTTCCATTGAAAGTTGTTCGACTAGTCGAATGCCGTTCTTACTTGGTGCGAGATGGCCTTTTGCGATTCAAGAGAGATGATCATTTTAAAAGATCCAAAGCATCATTTTAAAAATTTCATTATAGAATAAAGTCCCGATTATCCGCGGAATTGGGTGCCGCGGCATCCGCGGATAAGCGAATTCGCGGATAATCCGCAAAAGTAAAGAAAATATCCACAAAATTGCTTCTGGGTTTTATAAAAGTAAAGTATAGTAATCGTATTATAAGAGAAAAAAACGCAAAAGCTATGAAATATGAAGATTTACAATTTTACAAAAAAGTCAGGTAATTGTTTTTATTTTTTAGCCTTGCAACTTCTCATTCTTTGTCTTGAATTGTCAAGACAACTTTTTTTCGTTACTCACCCAAAGCAGTTCAATTAAAATCGCTGTCAGTTTATTTTACAAGTGATGCTTTTTAACAAAAATCTGCACGTGATGTGCACCTGGCTGAACATATTTTGACACACCAGGTTTCCTATAGTCATACTTATTTTAATGCATTCATTGTTCTTATGTATTCTTCGTTCTTTAAATGTATTCGTCATTCTTTAAATATATTCGTCGTTCTTTAAATGTATTCGTCGTTCTTTGAATGTATTCGTCGTTCTTTGAATGTGTTCGTCGTTCTTGAAAGAAATTCGTAGTTCTTGGAATGCATTCTTCCAACAAGTTTTGAAAAAGATAAATTTCATTTCTCTGCATTTTGTTAAATTATTATTTTTGCAAGGGGGTAAAGGGGTATGGAGTCGTGGCCCGCGGATAATCCACAAAGCGGATAATCCACCCGCGGATAATCGGAAGTTTACTGTATCTTGTTTTTTAACTTTCGCTTTACTATATATCTTTTTTTCTTTTAATATTACTTAACCATGATGGACAGATTAGAGGAGACCTCTGTGCCAGCTTTACTGGGAATCCAAGGATCACCTTATCAACGTCAGGCGGAATGTCCCCCACCTAAACATTGTTAGCTTTGTTCCTTTCTATAAGCCGTTGCATGTGCAGAGCCGTATTTCAAAATAGGCTAAGTAGGCTGTAGCCTAGAGCGGCGAATTTTCGGGGGCGGCAAATTTTACGACCAATTAAAGCGGCATTCGGCATAAACAAATTATTATAAAGATACTAATATTTTTAAGAAAGAAAACTAATAATTTACATTAATGTTTAAACCGTAAACGTATAGTACTAATATTTAGTGATAATACAGTAATATTATCATTTAGTATTAATTATCATAGTTATTAATTATTTAGTAAAATACAGTGACAAAAATCGATCGTAGCCTACAGGCGGCAAAACTTTAAATCCGACCCTGTGCATGTGCTATGTTTTTGTTCATTTTCAATGGATTAAATTTTCCCAATAAAGCCATAATTGAAAACCAATTATCTCAAAGCAGTGCTTTACTATGTACGAGCTTTTTCCACTAGGTACGAAAACAAAAGTTCAAAAGGAAAGCAGAATTAGGTAGTTTTAATTTTGAATAATGTATGCCATAAACTATCGACAAATCTCTCGACAATATTCATAAAAAAATAATAAATTAAAAAACTTGATAATATTTTCTCTTCAAATTTATTAAGCTTTTTATTATCACTATTTCCAAAACAATTTGAAAAAAATCCTATAGTATTGTAAAGCTATTCTGTTGGTTCCAACAGATATTGTAATTTTAAAACTAATGCACGAGGTGTAAATTTCTCAAAAAATCCGATGGATTATGGAATCATCGAAGTCATGCATTCATTTATTGCATTTCATCAATGAAAAACTGACGGATAGACATTGTACCCCAAATATTTGAAACTTGCCAAATTCTTATAGAATCAGAATCATTAAAAATTTCGAAATTTTGATTTTTAAAAAACTTGAATAAAAAAGGATTTTTTAATTACGAAAAGTTCCAGCTTGTAAATAGATTTTTTAATAAATATTACTTCATGCCAAATAAACAAGTAGGTTTGTAACATAATCTGTCACTTAACCCGCTTCCACACAACAGTTGTGTTTAACAGGTAAAAAGGCGCAAAGACAGCAATTATTCTATATTAAACATTTACATGCTAAATTTGGCTAGTTTCATTTATTTTATTTCGAAAATTCAATAATTATTACTTATCGTTTGCAAAAATTAATTTATGTTTCAAAGAATGAATATGTAATGTTCCTCTCTTTTAAATAGAATTAAAATATTTCATGTCAACATACAAAGAATCTCGTAGTGAAATATGACGTCATTTCAAACTGATCGATGTCCCAAAAATACATTTATTTTAATTTATTGTCTAAAAGAATTAAAGTTTCTCGAGCGATTGTTGCTAATGGTAATGGTTATTTAATTCTAATAAAAATGGCTTCCTCTCCTATGCTTTTTAAATGAGCATTAAATTTTGCAGTTTTTTTTAAATAATTGAAGTACTTCGAATTCGAATTCTTTTCTGAATTTTTCAATGTATTCTAATTTCGATACACTGAATTTTTTGACGCATCACACTTGTCCGTAACATTTGTAGTTTGGGCTATGAAAGTGAGTGACGGATGGACAGACAGACATACGGACTGAACCATTATAATACCTTCCACTTTTTACGTTATAAACGTAGTGTGGAAGCTAAAAGTCATCAATCACCATAATCATTTAGTCATTACCCTATATGGTACGACAGGTTTTTTTCTTTCAGTGTCAATTCCATCTAACAAATTAAATTAATGACTTTCCAGTATTTGCTGACGACAAAAAATTGTTTATCAATCTTATTTTTCCGTAATTAATTATCTATAATAATCTAGTTTGATTTTTAAGAACTGATGCGTATTTTATGAGCAAATGGATCTCTTATTCCTGTACTAATTGCTAGTCTTGGACCAATTTCTAAGCCATTTATTTTCGAATTGGATTTTTTTACTTTATTCTCTGCTTTCAACAAGCAAATGTATAATTTTTTCCAATTACGTAATTTTCTAGTCTTCTAAAGAAGACAAATACTTTCATTTCCTATTATTTGTTGTTAAAATACTAGAAATGTATTGTTATCGAAAAGAACTATTATCTAATTGCATTTCATTGGGAATTTTTTCTCGCAAATAATTGCAAACAGTTAATAACGGGTCTTTTTGAAACGGGGGCTGGAGCCAGTCGGTTAGGCATTAGCCTAGCATGCGAAGGTCCCAGGTTCGGTCAGGCATCCAAAATAACTGCCGACCTATAAACGGCCCTGCAGCCAAAAATGTCCGACTGAATAATACCCCGTGTTGACGGAAGTGTCACGTTAGTCCTTCAAAGTCCTAACGCTGCGTACGATGTCCCCCTTAACGGTTGCGTTGGTGCCTACTCAGGTGTCGGCTCGTCATTTGACTGTGGTTCTAAAATACGACACCCGTCGCCATAGCCCTCGTGTAGCTCTAGTGCGACGATAATTCAAACTAAACCTAAACCTTTTTGAAACGGGTCTGAACACTAGAATTTGGGTTTTGCAATCAATTTAGAAGGTTTTGTATTAACAAAAAGGTCCGGTTTTCTAGGATAAATAACGACCGAAATAATCACTCGTGGGAACTTTTTTTTATCATCTCTACAAACCTTGTTTATATTTCATTTCAACTAGCTTCTCAAACCATAGCGTAGTTGCCGGCAAATATGTCGTCAATCGCTTGTTTGGGCTTAATATTGAAGCGATCAATAGCTTCAGTTAGAAAACCTGTTTTTGTATTGGTTTTTGACTTGGCAACATTTCTGTAGTATTCTTATCTACAGGTTGGGGCCACTTTTATTTGCACCACCCTGTATGTGGAGGCCCAGTGGGTCAGTGGTAGTGATTCGCATTGACACGCCACAGGTCCGGTGATCGAATCCCGGATTGGGCAAGGTTGACCCATCCTTTCATTCCTTAAGTAGTTCAATAAAATGGGTACCAAGCATTTTGGGAACTAAACACTGGGGGTTCCGGTAATGCCTAGCACCCCAGAGCCCTACATCACGAAAGCTGAAATGGGCACGGCATGCCTTGGCCATCCAATGGGCTGTTGCACCGAGGAGTTTAGTTTAGATAATGTATATCTAATGTCTTCGAATGGCGAACGCAAAAAATATATAGTCTAAAAATTGGTTACTGGCTAATTTTAAACAAAACAAAATATTTATAATATATTGAACAATGACGTAAATCTCTATGTCGTAATAAGCAATCGAATATTTTGATTCCAAAGGTCGATGTTACATGTTCTCAATGAGAAAACGCTACTAATATAGATATTAACAAAATATTTTAATGTCATGAACAAATGAAGAGATCAAAGCTAACAAGACCAAATCGAATTTTTGATTAACAAATGGGCTCGAGTGTTACAAATTGTTTCTTCAAATGAGGAAACAACTGGCTAACATATAAATATTAGAATATATAACATAAATATTTATAGTATGACAATGAATGATCAAGCGTAACAACCAAATCGAATTTTGATAAATGGCAGGTTAATTGTTCTCAATGAGAAACAATGGTACATAATAGAATATACATAAAATTATAGATGACAAATGAATAATCAAAACCGTAAACGCAAATCGAATATATTTGATTAACAAATGGGTTCGTTTTTGTGAAACTGTTTCCTCAATCAAACTCTCAATTCAACCACTGAAGTGCATCTTCATGTGTTTATTTAGTGAAATTGCAACAATTTGTATGGCCAGATAATGATGCATATTTCTATCTCTTTATGTGACGCCATTATGTGAAATACATGCGATGACTAACACTTCATGTCATTTATGAGTATTTTACGACATTTTTAAGACTGTTTGTGCTACTGGGGATTTACTCTAATTCATTCAGTGTGTTTAGAAATGGTGTCAAACGAAAGCCGCACATAACCTGGATATCTTATCGTATCCCTCTTTATCGGGAAGCAGCATTTGCATCGATACATCTTCCCGATTTAAAACCCATCATTAGATAATTTCCGGCAGAGTTGGAGAGGTCGTGGTCTGTAGAGGCATCAGTAACCCACAGTCTACTAAAAGGATCCTCAAGGTGGAGATGAGTTACCTAGGCTTTTATACTACTGCTATCGTTGTTATTTAGAATAGTGGTAGGTACGCAGAGATAAATCTGCGTCTTCTAGCGTGAGGATGATATATCGAGGTTGCGCGTGTGGTAATCGCCACAGGTCTACCTTAATTAAATACCAAATGCCAATCAAAACCCTTCCTCAAAAAATACTGTTGAATAAATGCACCAAAATCTGCAGTGGTCCAAAGTCCTTACGTCGCATACTATGTATCTGTAAGATTGCGTTGGTCGCCAGCTCAGATGTCAAACTCGTCGTGGTTTAAAATTACGGACTCAAATTGAGGTAGAGTTCAAAAGTACGGGCCCCGTCACCATAAGTCCCCTTGCAGCTCTAGTACACTCTTAAAACAAACGAGCGGTTTTAACTCAGTCTGAGTTAATTTCCACTCCTTTCCGGTGCCGAAAATGCACTTCTCCTATAGGAGTGAATTTCACTCTTTGTTTTAAGAGTGTACGATAATAATTAAAAATTACTTATTTTCTTAGTACGATGATAATTAAAAATAACTCATTTTCTAGTATGGTTTTTACGACTCCTATTAAGATGGTTAATTCTGTTTATTCTGATTAAATCAGTGAATTTAGAAATAGTGCCAAACGAATACCGAATAACCTGAATATCTTATCGTATCTCACTTTATCATAAAGCAGCCCATGTTTCGATACATCTCCCCAAATTAAAACCCATCAACATATAGTTTCGGGCGGGGTTATCGAAAGGTCTTCAGCGTCTTTTATAAATGATCGAATGAAAATATAAAACCCTCCCCTGATAAAATCCCGCCAATGAATAACGCAGAGTAAATGCACTCGTGCATCAAAAATCTGTAATGGTTCAAAGTATCTAAAAGGGAAGGGAGCATTATCCATAGACAGTCTCCAAACCGAAGTCTAGTGCGACGTAAATTAAAAGTATTCACTAGTACTTTAAGATTTCATTTAAGATGCTTTTTTTTACCTGCCTTAATTTAATCAGCGTGTTTAGAAATGGTGCCAAAAGGAGTCGCCATAAACCTTAATTAACGACACCCATGGTAGTAGTTGCCGTGGCTCAAAATTATGGAGCCCGCATGTAGTGTTAGGGTGACGATAATTTAAAAGAAAGCATTTACTAGCAGTTTACGACGCCTTAATTTTAAAATGCTTAGTGCTCTGCTCTAATTCAATCACTGAATTTAGAAATGATGCCAAACGAAAATCGCATAACTTGGATATCTCATGGAATCCCACTTTATCAGGATGCAGCCATATATCGTTACATCTCCCATAACTAAATCCCATCGACATATAGTTTTAGGCGGGGTTAAGGAAAAGTCACCAAAAACCTTTTATTAATGACCAAATGCCTGTGTAAAACCTTCCTTAGTAAAATCGCGCCGATGAATAACGCTGAGTAAAGCACTTGTGCAGCAAAAATCTGCGATAGTCCAAACGTCACGTGCCATGCCACTGTAAGATTGCGTTGGTTGCTAGCTCTGATGTCAGATTCATTTAGTTGTCGTTGCTCAAATTTACGGGGCACGTAGCTCATTTTTTGTGATCCACTCTAATTAAATCTGTGCGTTTAGAAATCGGGCCAAACAACCTGGATATCTTATCGTATTCTTTGTTATCCGGAAGCAGCCATATATCGTTACATCTCCCAGAATTAAAACCCTCAACATATAGTTTTAGGCGGGGTTAAGGAAAGGTCGCCAAAAACCTTTATTAATGACAGAGCGCCCGTGTTAAAACCCTCCCCTGGAGGAAGAGCCACGGAAACAACTTGTCCAACCATTCTTCACCAAGTTCCCTCCAGGACACAATTGCCGCCATGGATTGGCTTACTTTCGCCAAACAATGGCGATCAAATGAATGGCTTACTTATTAGAAGTGACAGCGCCATTCATGTTGATTTATTGGTTGCTTAAGGCCCATTATTGGCATGAGTATTGGACATAATACCTCAAAGTTTAGTTATGGTATATTTTCTTAAGCCATTCTGAACAAACAAAATTTCCCCTTCGTCAAACAATGGCGATAAAATGAATTGCTTATTTTATTAGAAGTGACAGCGCCATTAAAGTTCATTTCAAGTTAATTATTTGACATAATATCCCCTTATTGTCATATATACCCCAGAAAGAAATGTTTCGTTATGAGATTAATATTTTTGCATAATTGATTCATTCGAGAATGGCTTTCCTTAGTGAAACAATGGCTATCGAATGAATTACTCACATATTAGAAGTGGCAGCGCTATTTAAGTTTATTTCGAGTTTTGTTCCTTAATACTCAGAAAGAAGATTTTCGCTATGAGAAACATTTTCTTGCATAAATTTTCATTCGGATTGGCTAACTTTTGTCAATTAATGGCGATCAAATAGGTGACTTGCTCTATTAGAAGTTGCAGCGCCATTTATGTTTATTTTGAGTTGGTTTATTGACTGATTATTAAACTTAGCGTCCCATTATTGACGTGATATTTGGTCTACACCTCAAAAAAGAACTGTTTCATTATATGTGATTTGTTCTTTCATAAATTTTTAATTCGAGATTGGCATTTTTTCGCTAAACAATGGCGATCAAATGAATGGCTTACTTAATTAGAAGTGACAGCGCCATTTACATATTTTCATTTCGAATTGATATATTGGTTGATTTTTGACCTAACGTCCAATTATTGGCGTATATACTTCAGTAAGAAATGTTTCGTTATAAGATACATTTTCTTGCATATTTTTTTATTATTTCGGATTGGCTGACCTTCGTCAAACAATGGCGATGAAATATAATAGAACTTTATTTTAGTGACAGCGTCATTTATGTTTATTTCGATTTGATTATTTGACTTAACGGCCCATTATTGGCATGATTTTGAGCCTATACCACAGAAAAATACATTTTCTTACAAAATGTTTAATTTAGGATTGACTTGCCTTTGGTAAACGATGACGATCAAATGAAGTGCGTATTTCCTTATAAATTTCAACGCCATTTGTTTTTATTTTGGACACAAATGGCGTTGACACGATTGCCGCCATGGATCAACTTTCGAAAAACAATGGCGATAAAATGAATGAATTATTTTATTAGAAGTGACAGCGCCATTCATGTTCATTTCAAATTGATTTATTGGTTTATTACTTTACTTAACGGCCCATTATTGACGTGAGTATTAGACTTAATAGAAAGTTTAGTTATATATGGCATACATTTTCTCAGATATTTTCGTTCGGGAATGGCTTACCTTCGTCAAACAATGGTGATCAAAGGAGGGCTTATTTCATTCGAAAGAACAGCGCCATATATGTTTATTTTTAGTTGGTTTATTGATTGATTATTTGACGCAATGTCCCATTGTAGTAATTTTGGGCCTATACCCCAGGAAGAAATGTTTAGTTATGAGATTCATATTCTGTAATTAAAGTATAGTTATTTATGCAACTAGTGTGAAATGTAAGGCTTTTTTAAACGAGTTGAATAAATTATAAATTCACGAGTTTAAAAAAGGCTATTTTCAACGTGTTGTCATACACTATTTTCTATAATACTGTGCAAAAAAGTATTTATTAAATTGGCATTCATTGATTGGTTTATTAATTTTATTATCACGATCAAATGATTTGAATGTGATTATTTATATTAATGATTATTTTAAAATCATGTGCAAAAAGTATTTCTTAGATTGGCATTGGAAATAAGACGCCAAATAAAGAATCACGTTCAAATAAAGAATTTTACACCAATCACAAAGCCTCCGAATAAAATATCACGCTCAAATAAAGAATTCTAAACCAATCAGATGCTCTTATTTACTATGTCGCACTAGTGCGTAAAAGTCACTTTGAAACACGATTTCGTTAAAAGCATCACTTTTGCCACGATTATTGATTTGAAAAAGTTTTTTGCACGATATTATAAAAATATATTTTCAATCGGAATGAGCTTACTTTCGACAAACAATGGCGATCAAATAATGGATTACTTTATTAGAAGTGACAGCGCCATTTGTGTTTATTTTGAGTTGATTTGGTGGTAGATTATTTGAATTTACGTTTGAAATTACGTTGTCAAGTATAACTTATCCGCTCGTATCTGTTTCTAACGCGGAAATATGTCTTCTTTATGAAATACTGATGGACTTGCAAACGTTTTTATGTCATAAAATTTGTTATGTATTCTTGATGTAGATTCGTATTATACCACGGCCTACTCAACTACTAAGGCCGAAGAAGCTTTCCCAAACAAGCTCGGGGACGGAAATTTTGACGTCATAGTTCCGAGTGACGTTGTTCCGAAGATGAAGACAACCTGTCTCGAAACCTGTTCGGAATCACTCGTTCACGGCTGACCACAATTTTCGGGTTCCGAATGTGTCCAAACTAGTTTTTCGATCTTCGGCACTGGGAACAGTGACGTCAAAATTTCCGTCTACGCTCATGTTTGGGAGAGCTTCTCTGGCCTTGTTATTGAAGTTGGCCGTGATTATACCGAAAAACATAGCAAATATTTATGCAAAGTTAAATTTAAATAAGATATAATTTAACAAAAACTAACACTTAACCTTTTTTCGTTAATGGTTAGAATTGCAGTTTACAGCTTTATTGTATGGATAAACTATACGTTGGAATCCCTGAAATTAGTTATTCTAAAACAAACTAAAAGTTTTTGTGCACAGTAAATGCAAATTCACATTTGCAATACAAATAAGGCCTACCAACTGAGGCTCTAGTGCGACGTTAATTCATCCAACTAACTTGCCAACTCTCCGGGTATAAGTCGGTAATAACCATTTTCGAGAGTTTATTGTTTCTTCCTACAAAAAACTGGAAATTGGTACTTACGACACGGAAATTCAAAAAGTTGTAAAAAATCTGGTATTGCTGGTTGAAATATGGGAAGTTGGCAGGTTAGCGAATCCTAAAAACTTTTGATACGTTAAAAACTAAAATTTCTCGATTCAATACTTCCGTTTCCGAGGTACAAAAAGCTTTTTTAAAACTAAACTTTTTTTATTCTAAACCTTTATATATGGTTGATTTATACAGACGGGGTTTTAAAAGAAATGTCAGTGATGTAAAGTATATTCTATCTGTTCTTGTTGGCATCTCTGACAAATAAGGGCCCTTAAAATACGTGTTTCAATTTTGTAAGATTCTTTTTTTTCGATTTAAGTTGTGTGTTTTTGCTCAATGAATAAGTGTCTAAATGTCAAAGGTCTGCTTTGTTTGAGAGTTGCCGTAATGGAATAGCCTGAAGATTGTTATTGAGAGTATTTTTCACGTTGGAAGTTTTTTGTCGTTAAACTATACGTCTTGTAAATTGATTCTGACGTCTAGTAATATTTACTCGTTTTGGAGACACATACAAAATTACCGATTGCGTTTAAAAATTCTATACGTGTTACAGCTCTTCTTACTCCTATGTATTTATTGATGATTTGGGTAAGATTTTTTGACGTAAAATATTTCAACATTCGACGATAAATAGCTTTTAGCTTCCACACTACGTTTATAACGTAAAAAGTGGAAGGTTTTATAATCGTTCAGTCCGTCTGTCCGTCACCCACTTTCATAGCCCAAACTATAAATGCTACGGACAAGTGATATGTCAAAAAATTCAGCGCATCGAAATTAGAATACATTGAAAATTTCAGAAAAGAATTCAAATTAAAATACTTCAATTAATTAAAAAACTGAAATTTAATGCTCATTTAAAAAGCATAGGAAGCCTTTTTTATTAGAATTAAATACCATTGCCATTCGCAACAATCGCTCGAGAAACTTTAATTCTTTTAGACAATAATTAAAATACATTTATTTTTTGCGACATAGATCAGTTTAAAATGACGTCAAATATATTTTACTTCGAGATTCTTTGTACGTTGATATGAAATGTTTTAATTCTATTTAAAAGCGAGGAATATTACATATTTGTTCTTTGAAGCATAAATTAATTTTGCAAACGATAAGTAATACTAATTATTGAATTTCCGTAATAAATAAATGAAACTAGCCAAATTTAGGTTGTAAATGTTTAATATAGAATATCAACGCTGTGTTTGTCGCCTCTTTACCTGTTAAACACAACTGTTGTGTGGAAGCGGGTTAAGTGACAGATTCTGTTACAAACCTACTTGTTTAAATATAGCTACTTACAGAAATGGTTAGCCTAACAAAAATGATTAGGTATAAAACCTGAAGGAAAATTAAAATAGTGGCATAAATGATGAGAAATATACGGGAAATCTGTTGAAATTATTTGTTTTATACTTTTATCATTAGGTGGTGGTAAATTGTTTATATATAAATATCAGAGTTGATATATTTCATATAATTTAGATCTCAATATAATGCGTATTTGGGTGAATTTTTATGTTTTATTTTCGGACAAACACCGTTCTTTCGAGTGAATGTTAGAGCAAAATTCGGTACTTCTCGAAGCAAAAAACTGAATATATTAGGCCAAATTATATTCTAAAGATCGTGGAAAAGAGAATTTTGAAAGGTAAAAATTGTGTATTTTTTGTAGAAAATACGTGATTACAATATAAGAAAAGTTTGATATTTTCGCGCGACATTTATAAATAATTGAAGTATATAAAATGCCAAGCGAGAAAAATCATTAAAATATCTTATCCATAAACCATAACTAAACACCTGCGATTTGAGATTTAAGTGTTTTTGTTGTAACGCAACTGCCACAGGCTGTGCCTTTGGAGAATTTAGAATCTTATAAACAACGACTATAGCATCAAAGGTCAAGGCTTTAATGACAGAAAAGCTACGTAATTGACATTCACACGAGCAAAACGATTTGGAGAAATACCTGTTAAAGGATACGGTATGCCGAATGAAATGTTTTTATTTCGTTTCCTCGTTGTGTTAATCTTTTTTAAGAACTTAAATGATCGGTTTTGAAATGTTTTACAACTAGCATGACATTGATCTTTGCTACTAGGGAATAGATAAAGAAATATGTGACCTTTTTAACCTCATTTGCATGGATGGATGCTGTGATTTTCTTAGATTTGGCGTTTATGGTGTGAAAAAATATACGTTTTAGAATTTATTTGTCCGTTCGTCAATTCTTCGGTCAATCTGTCCATTTTAGTCCAAACTACGAATGCAACGGATATGCGTGATACGATACGTGAAATAAAAGCGTAATAGTAAGATTTGTACATTTGATGGTTCAGATTTCAACTCGAATTGAGAATAAAATACGGTATAGAATTCGCAATACTTTTAATATGAGTTGCATTAAATAACTATCAATTTTATTTTAGGACTTGTTTAATGAGGATTTCTCATTATATTTTAATTAACATTAGAATTCAAAATAGACAACTGTGAAAATTACCAGTTCCATAAACGGTCTCATATTAGAAAATACAGTTGCGCAGTTCAGAATATTCAGCTTATGCTCTACAACATGTCACACAATCAAATCCCGGGCTTCTGTAGTTCGTATCATACACATTGAGCTAAGGGAAACTGGAGTGAAGTGTCAGCGAGCCGAAAATCCACTCACACCCTTTTGAACGAACCGAACAGAAAAGGACTATTTTCCCTACACTTGTATGCAATGCTTGTATGAGACCCCTCTATCATATTGACTTGGGATCCTAAATGTATTTTAACATTTTTAGTTCGAAAGATTTTACTTTCTTTAACTTTAAATTCCAACTTTTTTAAGAAATATCCATGTGGATCACTAAGAACCAGCGAAGATCAACCCAATAGCGAAATAGGCAAGTTTCTAGGTTTTCTGCCCGGTTCGTTTCTGCTGCAGTGTAGTGTATTCCTCCACGTTTCGTTATTCGACCGGCTCGTTTGCTGCCCTGTTGAGTGAATCACACACCTCACTCCAGTTTTCCTTCTAGCTCAATGATCATACATGACAATAAGACAGAACGAAGCAGGCATGCACCGTCTCCTTTCGTTAAATAAAATTATGAAGTACAAACTCCACATTTATCATGGAGGGAGGCCATTTTACATATTCTTCCATATCTTTATTTCTTTCTAATTACAATCATTAACGCAAACCATTACTAGCATTTGAATCAAGGTGAGGATAAATCTGATCAAACAAAAAAAACAGGTGAAGGAGAACAAAGAGAAGATGAAGATGATTCCGAAACATTACAGATCAGATGCTGGAGCTACATTTCGGAAGAGTAATGCCGTCAGGCTCATTTAACAATTTTTGTGCTAACCATTCATTATAATTTGGTCGCTACACATTTTTTGCATTTTTTCAACACAACTTGTAATGTTTGTAAAAACAATTGTTTGTATTGAAAGTCGTCAAAAGCGTTTTCTAGGTGTACAAACCAAAAATATAATAAATACACCATTTTTTTTCTGGATTTGGATGTAATTGCAATGTACGATCTTACCCAACCAATGCATCATAGTGTTTGACTTATCATAAATGGTTATATCAGGTATTAGTAGACAAAATCATCATCCGCTCAAACTAGTTGATATTAAGTCTTGATAAGATTTGGTGGGATAGCGTCAATCAAAACTAGATGGATGTCATATTAAGGGTGTTGGGGATTTTCAGGTGTAAATCAAATTGAAATGATAGCGGGTAATTTTAAGAAGTGTGAGTTTTCTTAGTTTTGTTACGTTTAGGCATGAATACGGAAGTTTCTAATAGGGAAAGGAGACGTCATTATGTCTAGCTTGACAGAAACACATTATACCATCGTATAATGTGTTTGTAATGTGTGTATCTAAAAGCATCTTGATGTTATAAACTTGAATAAATATTTATAGTTACATTGAATAAAAATTAGTATTTTAATTATTTAATTTTACATATTTTATGGCCTTTCTGATTAATTTTGTCTTAAAACTTAATTTTGCAGTGAACTGAACTTCAGTTTTGTACACTCTTAAAACAAACGAGCGGTTTTAACTCAGTCTGAGTTAATTTCCACTCCTTTCCGTGCCGAAAATGCACTTCTCCTATAGGAGTGAATTTCACTTTTTTTCGGAGTGGGTAAAAGAAATAAAAGAAAACAATATGCGTCCTACACTCTTAAAACGAGCGGTTTTAACTCAGTCTGAGTTAATTTCCACTCCTTTCCGGTGCCGAAAATGCACTTCTCCTATAGGAGTGAATTTCACTCTTTTGTTTTAAGAGTGTAGAAGAATTAAGTTTTTTTAGGAGACTTTTAAACCTAATCACACATAATTTTAAATATAGATTATTTTGATTCGATTTTAAAAATGAAACAAGACTTAATATATATAGTGTGAATAAAAATGTTTTTAGTGCATTTAAAAATAAAAAAAATTACGATATGCACGATAAATCGCGATTTTAAATGGCTTAGGTTTGTTGGGATAATGCATTAGCTTATGCATTAATTGTTTCAAAGCTTTGTAATAAGTCTGATATCTTGTTGTTTCTAGGTTGTCTAGTTGTCTATAGGCTTTTGTTTTTTAGTGTTTTTCCCTTTTCTATACTCCGTAATCAAAACCAAACATTTTATCTAAACTTAGAATTTTAAACTTATAAAATATTTTTCAGCAAAATCATGTTTCAAGTATAATTTAATTTGCGAAACATGTCATAAAATTTTTGATTTGTTTCTAGTTTACAATTTGTACATTTGTTATGCTGCATGAGGTTTTTGAACTCTCGTATTAATTTAAATGTGATGTTAATACATTCCATTCGTCATTTATAAGATATATAAGCAAACACTGCCATCCTCAGAATCATTATTTAAGCTATTAAAACCAATTAATAATGAACCACAAAGATCTTTAAATGACCGCTTAGACAAAAATTCAATATGTCGTTTTGATAAATAATTAATAGCATTCCAGCCATTTAACAGAATGCAAACGTCCTAGAAAAGTATTTTAATTCATACTATACATAAGGATGGTTAGTGTAATATATTTTCTTTTGAAAATTCAAATTATTCCTTAGTGTTTAACAAGTTTATTCTTATTTCGAAGAATAAATGTGTAAAATTTATATCTCTTAAATAGACGAAACACTTATCTTATTAAAACACTTTACCGACCGGTAGCGATTTGAATATACTATGCCCTTTCACCGCCCGCTCATCCTTAGATCGTCAGAGACACCGGCTTGGTTTCAAAATAGCCTTCGTGTAGCTCTAGTGTGACGACAATTCAAAACTAAACTAAACCGGCTTGGTTAGACTTACGCGCGGGAATATATGCGCTCTTCTTAAACTCTGGTAAAATTGTACGCTTCGTGTTATTGTAGGGTAACGAAATTTAATAAAGTAGGGAAGTAAAACTTTTGCACACGGTACTTCTCTTTGCTCCCGAATCCTTCAAAATTACGAACTAAAACTAAAGTTCTAGCAATCAAATTTCTCACCCAATAGTATAAATTCTTATATATTCTTTTAACTAATACCTGCATCATAAAAGCGGGACAAATTCATTCCCATCAGGGAGATTCGAACCGAACAAGACATCACTTTTGCTCCTACTTTCAAGCCAAAAGGACCTGTGATGTTCTGAGTTATGATTCCCTTGTTATTTATTTTTATGTAGTTTATTGCTGTGGTTAGTTATATTGAATGTCTTTAAAAAAAAAACCTTCTGATCATTCCAACATTTATTCATGTACAACACCGGTCACCACCACGCCTCACTATTTTAAATCTTCTCAGTTTGACAAGTCTTTAAAGAGAAAATTATGAAAAGTTTGACCGTGTCGAGGGACTTAAACTGGATTTTCTATCTTCTAATCTTCTAAGCTAATCTTCTCAAATTTACACATCTACCTGCCAATCACCACTGCAGCGTTAAAAGCTAGACATTTATTACTGTTGAGACTTTTAAATTTGGAAGGACGGATTTTTCTTTCTAACAGGAGTCGTCAAACTTTGACGAGATAATTGGATTGGAAAATCTGAGAAATCCAGAAGGTCAATGAGCAATACTTTTACAAAATTGTTAAAAGAAAAAACATAAAACACATTTTAATGATGTATACGAATGATATTTTCTGTATCGTTTGAAATATTATTGGAAATTCATCTAAATTTTTTTAAATACGCTAAAAACTTTAAATTTAAATGAGAGCAATTAACAACACAAAAGCTACAGAAGAAGAATATAAACCTTATAAGCAAATATCAATCCGTCTCGAATTGATAACGTGTCAAAAATGCCGCCCCCAGCAAAACCTGATGATCGCAATTGAATATTTTAAATGCATGCAAATCTTTAACATGCATTTTTGGAAGCAAAATACCGTATTAACGGTTTTGAATCGAGCAGTGGCAATGTGTTAAACACTGCTGCTATGTCAAAGTACAGCAGCACATTTTCCTGTCTCCTAGGAAATAGTGATCGCTATTTCGTCATTTCGAAACGATTATCTCTACGTCAGTAGTAACAATACCCATTGACTCTCTTAATGTATAGGAAACACAATTATGTGAATCTAGGTTTTTCTAAAATTGGTCATGTGTGTCGATTCCTTCCTGTACAAAATTTTGAAACGTACCGGGTGGTATTAAAGAATACAAGTCGTATTTGTTAATAAATTGGAAATGAGTTAATCACTGCTGCTATTTCAAAGTACATCAGCAACACACTTTCATACATTTCCACTTCCTTGCAGACATAGCATTTCCACTACTTGATAGAAAAAAGCAAATAAAAACCGTAAGAGAGGTTTCGCTATTCGTCACATGTGAAAGGTCCAATTGGTTATTAAAGAATACAAGTCGTATTTGTTAATAAATTGGAAACGAGTTAATCACTGCTGCTATTTCAAAGTACATCAGCAACACACTTTCATACATTTCCACTTCCTTGCAGACATAGCATTTGCACTACTTGATAGAAAAAAGCAAATAAAAACCGTAAGAGAGGTTTCGCTATTCGTCACATGTGAAAGGTCCAATTGAATTAATATTGCTACTACGATCATCCGTCAGCGTAAGTACGACCCAGTGTTCATTACAAAACATCCGTTCAATTATAGGCATATAGATATCATAGTTAAGGTATTAGATTGGCAGATCACGTGACCTCCAATGCTAACGACGGGACCCGCATGGAGGCCAAAATAAGAAGGCAAGATGGCCAGTGTTCCCGCCATTTTAAGGAGAAATATACTGCGAAAAAAATACCATTTAATTCTAAAATTACAAACAAAAATACTGGAAAAGGATTTAAAGTCACTAAAAAGATTCCAAAATGCAATTTTTACGATATTTTTTTGTAATTATAGAATTAAATGGTATTTTTTCGTAGTATTTTTCTCCTTAAAGTGGCAGCAACACTGGCCATTTTGCCCTCTTACTTTGCCTCCATGCGCGTCCCGTCGTTAGCATTGGAGGTCACGTGATCTGCCAATCTAATACGTTACCTATGATATCTATGATTATAGGTATCAATTAACTCTTATTGACAGTTAAGACTTAAGCTGCATTGTTTGTGGATAGCATACTGAAAACAAATTAAGAAACCTTAACACTTTTATCTCAAAAACCGCTCGAAGTGCTTAGAGATGTGACAGGCTTTTTAATTGCCTGTCATTTAAACATCAATAGAAAGTTTTGACAACTTCATTTTGCGTCTGTTTATTGACTAGAATAAACACATCATTATCTTTTCAGACATACTTCTTAGCTGAAAATAAGAGGGCAAAGGTGATTAACTCAAATTGCCGCTTTCCGTCTGTTATTAGCTTTAGAAACGTGTAATATGTTATTAGGATGTAAAATGTTGAAATAAAATTGCATTTATAAAAGTAAAGTATTGACAGGCAGATTCAAAAATTAGCATTGCAGAAATTTTAAGGGGATACGGTACCCAAAAATTGGTCAAAATATCGATTTTTTTTAGTTTTTACTACTTATTATTTAAAACTAGCAAATTTATACCCGTTCTTCGCACGGATTAAAAAAAATATCAAATCGTTCCAAATATGTTTACCATGTAACCTGTTATAGGATCATAAACTTACGTTATTGTTCCCGCTCGTTTTAAAGTATAAAATCCCGTTTCATTGCCTTAAAATTCCAAAATGAAAAATATGCTATAAAATGCACTCATAAATGTCATCACAATTCCCTAATAAATACATAAAACCTTTTAGCTCATTTGGCGCGGTTTGGGAAATAATTTGGCGAGAAAATAGATATAGCTACAAACACACCCATTATACAGCTCTAACACAATGAACTTCGAACAACCGACCAGCTTATAAATTATTTATAAAAGAAATTGCCTATTTGGCGAATTTTAGTTAATAAGTTGGCGAGATTGGCAACGTATTTGGCGAAAAAATAAAGACATAAAACACTAATAGCTCTAGTGCGATGGCTTTTATAAACCATCATAGTTCAGTAATAGCTTAACTATATACATTTATTGCTTAAATATGCATACATGCAGTCAACAGAAAAATCAATGAAAAAAATCATCAAATAAACCCACAATAAAATCCGGGAATGAAGACTGGCGGAATTACGTCACTTGAAACATGTCAATTATTTTTCAAATAATGAATTTAGTTTCTGAAAGTAATGGCAAAAGAATAAAATAAACATTTTGAATTTTAAATGTTTTCGTTAAAAGTTTTATTTAAATTTTTCAGCCGATGGCATCAGGAAAGAGAAAAAATGATCGGATTTGAGCGAAAGTGGTGTATTTTTTTCAGAAAATTCGAATTTTCTCTAAAAATGGAACAAATATGAAAAAACTAAGCCTCAGGTGCACACGTTAGTATTAAAGGGAATCTATCTTTAAAATTTCGAATTCCTGTGGGCAGTATAAGTAGGTCTTTTACGATCCGATAACAGACACACACACAGACAGACAGACTCTTTCTTTTATTATTATAGATATCTTTCTAAACATTTACTGAAAGTTTTATAATAATATCTTATGTAGAAAAAAAGTTATTAAATATTTTCTAGACTCATTCCTATTAGTTTGAAAGCGTATTTCGTCTGCTTTCAACCTTTTTTCACTGTTTCGCGTTTTTCAATTCTTGTGTTTAATAAATCCCTAAGGCTTTTTTGTTAATTAAGTTAGAATTTTGAAATTTTTAACCTGTGTTCTTATATATATGGTGCACAAAATTGTGCATGGAATAAGGTCTACTATGTATATTTGTTTTTTAAAAAAATTTGAATTCAATAATTTGTAATTTTTTTTAGATTTTCAGTATTAATGCATGTTACTTTTTAACTGTAGCTCACATTTTAAAATCCATGCATAGTTCTTGAACAAATAGTACTACAAACAAACTATAAAAGTTTGGTGGAGTTATTCTCAAAATTGAAAGAGGATTAGCGTTTTAAAAAAGTTCAAAATTTTGACTTTTTTTTTTAAATAAATGAAAAACTACTTGTAAATATTTGTTTTTATTGCTAGAATTTTTTTATTTAGAGTTAACTTTATATAAAGCCACTATAATTTACAAGTTTATGTTATTTCGAGAAAAAATGTTTTGGGTTCCGTATCCCCTTAACTAGAATTTGTACAGCAATTACAATTCTTCCCGTATGATAGCAGAGCACAACGGTGGACATTGGTACTAAAGTTTATGGGTTCAAATCATATTTATATTCGTAGCTGTATGGAATTTTTCAAACAAGAAGTTCTGGTCTAATCGGTTTTTAAATGAAGCAAATTAAACAATGTAATGCAGAAATGGTGTAATTTATTCACGCGACTCCAAAAACATTAATTTTTCAATTTAGTGTGTTTACTGAGACAGTAAAAATAATTAGATTATTGTTTTCAAACCTGTCTTGTATGTGTACGTAAGTAAATGTCTAGATTATCAGATATAGTGATGATCCACTTCGTATATGATGACAGCTGTCGCATAGAATTTGTGTTACAAAAACTCAAACAATTCATTAAAAAGCCAATTAAATAAGGCAGCTATCAAATTTCCTGACAGACAATTAAAGAAAATTAAGCACAGTTATGTTCTTTTTCGATGGTTGAGCGAGTTCTCATTGTAAACTTAAGGTATCCGCCTACGTTAAAATACCTATTTTTAATGAAATTCAATATATTTTTTATTTTTTAGCTTTATAGCCCGATTATTCTAGTTTCCAAAACTGTAAGAAGTTTAATTTTACGTCATCTAGAAACGAAGTTATGATTATTTTAATAATTTGACAAAAGTAGTCGAATTCAACCGGAAGTCTTATTTCGAAACCGAAACTAACTTTTTAATTACTTATATTTAATTAGTAATTGTTTTTTAAGTTTTTTTAAATTAAATTTTAGTTTATAAGGTGCTATAGCAAAGCCACATTATTTAAGTTTCTTTGGTATCAAGTTTTGCTTTAGTAATCTGGCAATATAAATGATTGATTGGTTACTTTTTCAAAACACGTTTCTTTGCAAAGTAGAAATTTCAGAACACACTTCTGAGAAATGTAAATTTTGCTTTACAAACCTTCAATTTAAAACATGTCTATAAAACTTTTTGTTAAATCATCTTTAAAAAAAAATTTCCAGCATATTCTGCAAATTGTTTAACAGACAATGAACTAGAATCATATGGTTCTATAGGTAATTTCATTTTTTATAGCTGGTTTTTCAAAGTATAAAATTCTAAAAAAAAATTCAATTTTTAACGAAATCCCTGAGTATTGTGTTTCGACGAAAAATAACTTTTCCCCTTTTCAATATATCTCTTAGATTTTTGTTCATTGCCTTTAACAGGGTTAGCACTGTAACATAGTAAAAGGAAATTTGGTTATCTTAAGTAGTTTTTATGAAATCAGGTTTTGCATAATGGTGTTTTACTCCCTAATTTAACAACAAAATAGCTCAACATTTATTAAAAAATGAATTTTTATACTAGATTTTTTTACTTTTACTTAGTATTTTAAGAGTTTCAACGCTGCTTCTCGGGAAGTGCCTTCTAGTGTACTCCGTAATATGTTTAACATTTTTACCCTTAAGTCTAGACGTCAAGTTTATTGTCTTTTGTTTTTTTATAAAGTTATTAACAATATGATTGATTCTACTTACATTACTAGTACTATAAAATTTAATGTGCCTTCTAGAGTTACTCGTAATCGTTGTTTGTTTTATTTGAATTGTAATCGGAATAACTGCATTTTAAATTTTTGTCTATATAAATTTTATAAAACTTATAATAGTGTGTCTGAGGAACTTGATATTTTTTGTATGCCTTTTAATGTTTTTAAATCTAATTGTCGGAGGTTATTCTCTTTGTAATGTTTTTCTTTTTTTGTGTGTTTTTGTTGTTTTCATTGTCTTTTATGATGTGCATTATAATTGGATTTTTCTGTTATGTGCATCTGAAACAAACAAATAAACAAATAAACTTTTTATTTATATTTTATGCATATAAGGGTTAAATAATATGTTTGAATGCTTAATAAATAACGTTTTTCAAAAAAATTGTCTCGAACGTAGGCGGACACATGTATGTACATTGAAGGAAAATTTCCGTCGAATTTACCTCACTTAGTGAAAGTAATTGACAGAAAAAACCCTTTATTATGAATATCTTATGATTTATACTGGATAGTTTCCTTGATCTTTATATCAAGTATCATTAATCCTTAGAAACCAACGACCAATTTGCACCTCATTTACTTGCATAGCGATTAAATTACCCTCAGCTACTAAAGCTTGTTGCATATCCATTCTTCGCTATGTTATTTAAATAGGCTGTCCATTGTTGGGACGCATTATGAATACTAAAACGAAAAATTTCGTGAAATATATGTTGATTATCTATCTAGTGTTACATTTTACGTTGTAGCGATCGTACGTGCGTGTAATTTTATGACTAATTAGTGGTTTTGTAAGTATTTAATAAGAAATATTCAGGACGTTTGAAATAGTAGTAGCTGACTTATGTGTTTTTGTACATTATGACTGTCGCACGTTTGCGTAAGTTATGTTATCTAGACGAAAACGAGGTTCTGAAGGTTAGGTTTGAATTATCGTCGCACTAGAGCAACACGAGGGCTATTGGCGACGGGCGTCGTATTTTAGAACCACAGTCAAGTGAAGAGCCGACACCTGCAAGAGGTTCTGGAAGAACTATATAATAGACAACTTTTCTGTTATTTAGATATTCACTGAAGTTCTTTTAGTTAGTTTATATAATTCGATGCACATGATGCATATCATGTTATATCTTATCTATATGATCATGTTATCAGTCACATCATATTCGTGTTAACTGACATAAAATTTATGTTTTGTTCAATAAATTGGTAATTAATATTTTAAATTAGAATAGTAGAACAATTTAACGCACTGCAAATCCGGGTAAGTGAAAAGTCAAATTTTAAACAAAGTTATTTCTAAAAAAAAGTCATGATTCAACGATTCATTACATTTATCTTGCCCGCGCATGTAACTTTGTGTTGCGCATACATGGCGAAGAACTTCAGTAAACTTGACGAACATTTGTTGAAAAATCAGCTAGTTTTCCGCCTTGTCTACATGTCTAATAGCCTGTATCTGTCAGATCAAACACCCAGCCGAAAGGTTAATAAAAGATTGGTAGATTAAAGAAGAAAAGGATTTTGATACGTGCCTAGGCTTTCGTTTGATGACAAACGGGTTTCACTTCCTATTTGTTGGATTGGACGTCAACAGTCGGGAGGTCTGAAATTTGACGAATTTGGAAATAACGTTGACTGTTCACCTTTTCACGATTTGTTTTGATTTGAGTTGTTAAAAGCCTTTCTGGACTTAGCTTTCTTCTTAAGCTTTCTTCTTAAGCTGACACCTGCAAGTTTTATCCCCGCATTTTTAGCTAGCCGTTTTCTTAATCCTTTCACTCCCAGGATTAATAGACTTATAGACCAGGCTATCAAAGCTGTTGCTGCAGCTTCAATTAATTACTGTAGAGTGCACGACGTACGTAGTGTACGTCCTGGAAGTGGATGATTGAATTGAGAGGACGTACGCTGCGTACATCCTGAAAAAGGTGTTTAACACGACAAACAATGTTGCAATAACTAAAATTGACCTTGCGACATGTGTAAAAACTAACACATTTCTATCTTTTCTGTAAAAAGAATAAACTTGGTTACTTTGAGGGGGCTGGGGAGCCCAGTCGGTTAGGCATTCGCCTAGCATGCGGAAGGTCCCAGGTTCGGGTCCGGGCATCGCCAAAATAACTGCCGACCTATAAACGGCCCGTGCAGCCAAAAATGTCCGACGAACCCCCGTGTAGAGGGAGTGCACGTTAAAAATCCTTCAAAGTCCCAACGCTGCGTACGATTTCGCCCTTAACGGTTGCGTTGGGTGCCTACTCGGGTGTCGGCTCGTCATTTGACTGGTTTTAAAATACGACGCCCGTCGCCAATAGCCCTCGTGTAGCTCTTGTGCGACGATAATTCAAACGAAACTAAACTTGGTTACTGTGAGCAATTTTTCAGTTTAATTTAAAGCTACACTCTTAAAACAAACGAGCGGTTTTAACTCAGTCTGAGTTAATTTCCACTCCTCTTCCGGTCCGAAAATGCACACTTCTCCTATAGGAGTGAATTTCAACTCTTTTTGGAGTGGGTAAAAGAATAAAAGAAACATCTGCGTCCTACACTCTTAAAACGGGCGGTTTTAACTCAGTCTGAGTTCATTTCCACTCCTTTCCGGTGCCGAAAATGCACTTCTCCTATAGGAGTGAATTTCACTCTTTTGCTTTAAGAGTGTAATTTGCATATAATAAATGTTATCACACTTATTTTACGAAAATATACTTTAAGACCGTAACATGCAACGCATTTAATGAGCAACATGTATTTCTAGTGCGACGTTATATCATCTTAACGCAAACGTCTCTAGGTAAAGAGTCTTTTGTCGACACATATAATACATATATATTTTTAATTTCCTCAACTACTTAGTTATAGCATTAAAAAAGCTTAATTATTTATTAAAAATTGAATTTACTTTATCATTTACTAAAAATAAAAATATTGATGCATGTTAACTATTGTTACGAGATTTCTGGGTTCTTCCGAAGCACAACAAAGTTCGCCAAGACAATTTACTTTATTCAGCTTACTTCAAAGCACGATACAGTTCACAAGAACAATACTTTTTATTCAGCAAATGACACTCTCTCACTAACAAGTTAACCGTTGCAACTTTTTAGAACACCGCCATTTTCAAAGACCAAAAACACATCCGAGCTACGCTCACGCTGCTCGGCTGTTGCCATTTCTGAAACTCAAAAAGATATCTAATAAGTTATTTACAATATTTACACAAAAGTCGTAACACTATTTATATTTTCATTGGTTATATTATTCATTGTTCAATCTGCGTCAGAAAAATATCTAAATTCAGGAGGAGAATCAACACTTCGTATAAAATGAACACCTTCCAGCAAAAAGTCATTTATAATACAGCCCACTTATAATAAAGTGATATATAATAGTGTTTGTTCTCGCGAAACCGTCGAAGGAACAAACATTTATATCCCGTACTCTATTCAGCTTTCAAGTCAAAGATAATTAAAATTGTGGCGTATATTGCTAAATTAGTTTCTTTCTTGCTTATTTAAGTATCGTTTTAAAATAAAAATTGGACGAGTTTGTTTCGAAATGTGCGCGCGGAAAAATGATTATCGCACAAAAGTGTTTTGTGAAGGAACAAACATTTATATCCCGTACGCCTATTCAGCTTTCAAGTCAAAGATAATCGAAATTGTGGCATATTGCTAAATTAGTTTCATTCTTGCTTATTTAAGTATCGTTTTAAAATAAAAATTGGACGAGTTTGTTTCGAAATGTGCGCACGGAAAAATGACTATCGCACAAAAGTGTTTTGTGAAGGAACAAACATTTATATCCCGTACGCCTATTCAGCTTCCAAGTCAAAGATCATTGGAATTGTGGCGTATTGCTAAATTAGTTTCATTCTTGCTTGTTTAACTATCGTTTTAAAATAAAAATTGGACGAGTTTGTTTCGAAATGTGCGCACGGAAAACTGACTATCGCTTAAAAGTGTTTTGTATTAGAATCGTTCAAAGTTTGTTTAAATCGAAGTTCAGTATCGAAAAAATATGAATTTGTTTTATTGTAGCGTAATTATTTACCGATATATTTACCAAATACACTGCTCAAAACAATTAGGGGAGCGCATGGTGCCCCCAATGATTCCATTTGGAATAATCAACTTGCGATTTTTTTCTAAGTTAAGAGGGACTGTCAGTCCCATAGAGCTAATGCATTAGTTTTGAAATCACAACTTTTGCAAAAGAATGGCTTTGCCATGTTATCCTATTTTCACCAGGTATGGGAATCATCACAACAACAATTTAAAACAAATTGAAAATAAAATAACATCCGATTATTTAATTATTAATTGATAAAGTTTAAAAATAGTGTCGCCATCTGCTGTATATTTTTGGCATTTTAAAACTTCAAAAATATATAATTAAATAAATGGATAACATTTTCGTTTCAAATTTGTTTGATTTCGATGGTATGTTGGTTCCCGTACCTATGGAGAAAGAGCTAACATGGCAAATCAATACTTCTTCGCAAATTGTGATTCCAAAACTAATGCATTAGCTCTATGGGACTGACTGTCTCTCTTAAGCTCGCACTTATTTATCATTAGATGTAAGAATCACGTCTTTTGAAGAATTAAATAATGTTCGTTTTAATTAAATGAAAATATGAAAAACATGGTAAAATGAAATTCACTCTGAAATAATTTTTTTTAAATAAATTGACCGTAAATTCTTCAAGCTCGCATTTTTAGATGTTTAAAAATTGAGTTTAACTATTTTTAACAAAATTTTGAAAAAGTTATTTTTATAATTTATTAAAAAGTTATGATTCCACTTTTTTTCCCCTTTAAATTTTAGTTAAAAAAATTAAGATTTTTTCCTCTGTTTTTAACCGTTTCATTCTGGATGCATAATTAATTTATTTCCCAAATTTTAGATTTTTCGAATAAAAAATTGGGATTGAAAGGACAAAATGCTCCCCTAATTGTTTTAAACAGTGTATATCAATAAATAGTTAAAACTTTAATTAATGTAATACATTTTAGTGCATTTAATACATTTCAGTGTGATCTCTAGTATTGGTCTGTCGTACACTTTTAAAACAAACGAGCGGTTTTAACTCAGTCTGAGTTAATTTCCACTCCTTTCCGTGCCGAAAATGCACTTCCCCTATAGGAGTGGATTTCACTCTTTTGTGTTAAGAGTGTATAAGAGGAATATCGCCCTCGTTTAGCACACGCCCTATATGAAGCAAGAAAAAAAACCTACAGTCCCTGGACAAATTATTAGACGCACTGTATTTTTTTAGTAATTTTATGTTTCTTAAGAGTTTTATGCAATAATGGTATATTTAAAATACAATATTATTGATTTTTATTTAAAAGAATTGTTGTAGACTATACATTTGTATTTATTTTAAGATAATTATGATTAATTGTGATTAAGATTAATTTATATTAATTATTTATTATAAGATTATTTATGTGTGGAATCATCATCCTGAAATGCAGGAGACAAGTGCAGTCTTGCATTGATAGCATGCCGCGCAGAATTGAAGCTTTGATAGCGGCTAAAGGTGGCTCACTTAAATATTGACTTTTACTAACATTAATTTCACTTTTCTTTAAAACTTAATAAACTTATGCTTTTCTAAATTAATTCTGTTTTATTTATGTCAAATAAATCGGTAATTGATTGGATAATATAAAAATAAAAAACAAATCAATTTAAAATAACAAAACGGTACAATATCACCCGGTAATTAATATTTTACATGAAATCTTGCAGTGCGTCTAATAATTTGTCCAGGGACTGTATAGAGATCATCTTTAAGTGAATATAACTCAACATCAAATCATATGTTGAAGAAAAGCTATATTTCATGGTTACGTCACTTTACAGACAAAAGTGCAGTTTAAACCCCTTAAGGCATAAGAAATTCAATTGCAAAATTGCGAACATGATGAAAAGCCGACTTATTGTGAAGTAATTAAATCTCTTTGGGAGTGGACAAAACAATTACTTGATTCAGAAATGGGCGGAGTAGATAATAATTGGTACGGAAGACTTCGTAATTGTTTTTGAGATAACTTGATTTCATTGTTTACAACTGAGAAAATTACAAACGTCAAATAAACTTCACGTAAGATTAAACAGTTTAAAAAAAGAACTCTTTTTAAGATAGCGGAAAAACTATTGTTTCGATTGATTTGTGTAGAATTTCCTTAACCTCTTTTCCACAGAGGTTTTCAAAAATAAACGTAAACCTTTGATCTTACTTGCACAAATAGGAACTCATTTTTATGAACTCAGAATAGTTTTTCATTCTTTTTTAAAGCAATGCTTTTTCACAGAAATTTTCTATAGATGGTCTAAACGTATATTAATAAATATTATCAAATGCGAGTTTACATAAAATTTTAAACTGGTTTAAATATGTAAATCATATACAACCATATTTATTAATTGGTTTCAAAATAGATTCTTCACGGTCGTGTTGTGAACTTTCAAATAATGTACATAAAATTGATTCTCGACACTTATTCCACATATATTATTTGCAATGAATATGTAATTAATTTTATGAAAAATAAACAAATCGTTGATCATTTGCTGATATTTTTGGGAGGGGTGAGCCTCATGAAGCCATGTTAAGACCTTTTTTTATGTACCTTTTTCAACATCTATCTGATTCTTAATGAAATTTACTATTTTTAATGTAAACTAACTTAATAAAGGCTTTTCAATTTCGTGTTTTTAATTATTTTTAAGGAAACTACATATTTTTACCTAAAACATTCAAAATATTAAAAGAAAAAAAGTAGATATTATAGTCAATCTTCAGCGTTTAAACAAATTCTTAAATACGTATAAAAATTCGGCTGATACTTACAGTAGATTTTGAGAAAAAGGTCATGAACTTTGAAAATAGTTTTGAGATATAACCTTAAAGTAACATAGTGTTTTACCTATAAAACATGACTGATTTACAAACACGTTTTAAAAAATATTTAAAACTTTCAGTATCGAACTTTTAATGTAAGATATCGTTGAAAGCTAGATTCATATTTAAGAACACTAAACTGAAAGTCATTTTTAAATTGTGGGTCTGTCCTTTAAAAATTTTTTTAGCTTTAAAAGAAAGAATTGATTCAGACATGGAATAATATGTATATATTTTTTTACACTATTAAAAGGAATAATATTCTGTAAATCAATTGGTATTTTTTTTAAACCTAGACCGCAATAAAGAATTGTTCTTGAAATATTCTTTTGTGAAAATAGAAATATTATATGTGATGCTTGATATTCTATTATTTACTACTTCCTAAATTTTCTAAACAAATTAAGAAAAATATGTCGTTTCGTTCTCTCTCGAAGTTATTTTGTCGAAACTGCAAAGAATACAAAAATGTGAAATAGAATATAAGGCACTACTCGACTCACTTTACATTCTGAAGATAAATACCTAGATTTCATTCATTGCCAAACATAAATACCTAGATTTCATTCATTGCCAAATATAAATACTGATTTAATTTCATGACATATTTTTTTTAATGTATGTTACTCAGAATCTAGTTTCTCTGAAATGCGCTGACCAATTTAAATATCGCAATCAGCGAAATTTCAATAAAATAATATAATAAATAATATATAATTTTAAAGGTTTTTCAGAAACTCAAATAGATTTCAACTTGCCTTAATTGAAATATTTCAGAAAACCCGTTAGTTATGCAGTGCGACTGCATCCGTATAGATACACTCTTAAAACAAACGAGCGGTTTTAACTCAGTCTGAGTTAATTTCCACTCCTTTCCGTGCCGAAAATGCACTTCTCCTATAGGAGTGAATTTCACTCTTTTTCGGAGTGGATAAAAGAAATAAAAGAAAACAATCTGCGTCCTACACTCTTAAAATGAGCGGTTTTAACTCAGTCTGAGTTAATTTCCACTCCTTTCCGGTGCCGGAAATGCACTTTTCCTATAGGAGTGAATTTCACTCTTTTGTTTTAAGAGTGTATATCCGTATAGATATATCCGTATAGATATATATAGATCCCTACATATTTGTTGATAGCAATAAACATGTAATAGATTTGGAATTCTTTAATTGTATGACATTTCTTACATGGAGATTTCCATAATAGCTTCCTGGTAACACTGAGAGCAACGTCAATCAGATAGAAAGGTGTGTTTTGTTGACAAATTACCACATGTGTAATCCTGGGCACGCTTATAGAGCCGACGAATTTGAGCATCTAAAGTCAAAACGGGTTAAGTCAATTGGAGGACTTCCCCGACGCTTCTTTCTTTGAAAATTTTATCGAAAAAGAAAGAGTTTAAGGAAATGTTCCTGTAGAAGATTACACTTTTGGTAATTGGATCTAGTTTGTAATAGATTTTTTTTTTTTAATTTATACATCCATAAAACCGTCAATTAACGCCGAAACTAACAATTGATCTCTTGTTAATAAAACAATGAGGAAATTTTGGTTCCTGGAGTTGATATGCCGTGAAATTAAAATCTGATAAAAATTATAGGATTCATCTGGTGTTGCCATCGGGGTTATAGTAATTTTATGTTTTCTTTGAGCTGGGAATGTTATTACAGATTAAAGAACAGATGTTATAAGGAAACTGTTTTGCATTCTTCATATGCTGTATTTAACTAGGTTACTTTAATATGTATATCTGCGAAAACAACCTGTATTCTTACTATTACTCCATTATTTATCCAATTGCCAATTCAGGTTTCGTCTCGTCACTTGACTGTGGTTCTAAAATACGACGTCCGTCGCCAATAGCCCTGTGTAGCTCTAGTGCGACGATAATTCAAACTAACCTAACCAATGCAATTGCCAATTAAAATGTGAGATTATAAATAAATCGACATTCTAAGGTAATTTACGTGAACAAAATTAATGTAAATTTAAGAAATTAAGTAATTATAAAATTGTATAACAAAACAATTAAAATAAATAATAGAGCTTTCAACATTCTTTTTGTGACGTCAAATATAGTATGCACTAGTTACTTGATATGCACTACTATCTTAATGTAAATACTGTGATTTCTTTACGTGCCAAATATAAATACCTAGGTTTCATTCATTGCCAAATATAAATACCTAGATTTCATTCATTGCCAAATATAAACACTGATTTAATTACATGGCATATTTTTTTTAAATGTATGTTACTCAGAATCTAGTTCCTCTGAAATGCGCTGACCAATTTAAATATCGCAATCAGCCAAATTTCAATAGAATAATATAATAAATAATATATAATTTTAATAGTCCTTCAGAAACTCAAACAGATTGCAACTTGCCTTAATTGAAATATTTCAGAAATAAACACATACAATTATACTTATTGACCTTAAGAACTACTTATTGATGTGCAACGAAGCAGAAAAAAAGTGATGTATTATCCACCTTAATGCGCAAAAGCGCAGTGATCCTTAAAATAATTAAGCCCAGTTAAGTCTGAATCAGCCGGCCTTATAGCTCGTTTTAAATGCGTTAATAGGCATTAAATGGTATTAAGAAGTGGACACTGTAAGAAAAGCGTGTATTTTCAGTCTACACTGTTAAAAATTATGCACTTTGTTTCACCAAAAATATGGTTCCTAGTAGCTGCAACGGCTGTGTGGTGAAACGTTAAACCATATTTTTGGTATTCGGTTGAACCACTTCTCAGGTTTTTGTTTCCAAATCCAGAAAAATGGTTCAACCAAACACCGAAGAAAATTTGAAACATTTCACCATACAGCCGTTGCAGATACTAGGAACCAATATCATGGTGAAACCAAGCACAAAATTTTTAACAGTGTACCAAGTTTATAAGACTCTGAATTTTTTTTATCGAAATGTTTTTTATTAAAATAAATTTTAAGGGGGAATGGGCGCGCTGGACCGGGGGTCTCCAAAATAAAGTGCATCAGTGTTAATCCTATGGAGAAAAAAAATAGTTTCTCTGCCACATTTTGCCGGCTGTATTGAATATTTTTACAAGCGGATTTTTTTATGTGTTAAATGTAGCTGACTTGCAGGTCCCGACCTTCCCACTTTTTGAAATTGGTTCGAATTTTTTTTTTAATTTGCAATAAATAATGTTACACAAAATATTCGAAGCAATTTCAAAAAGTGGGAAGATAGAGACCTGTAAGTTATCTACCGGACCCTAAATCCGCGTGCCCTAAATCGACTATGGTTTTGTAGTTATAAACATTAGATTTTTATGTTAAGTTATCTCCGATATTGAAACTTCCTGGCAAACAGAAAGTGCTTAAAATAATTTTTAATTTCTATTATTTTTTTAAATATCCGAGCGCAATTCTGGGAAAATTCCTTAGTTTGGCTTTTATAATAAACATCGCTTAGTCTCACGATTTAAGAAGATCCCCGGAGTTTCTGGATTTCTTTTCAGTATCGCTGGAGATTCCTTATTTTAGAATCGCCGCAGAGTTCTAAGACGGGCTAGACCCCCTGACGAGAAGGTTAGTCGAAATCTTCGTTTTTGTATTTCCATTATATTTACTTTTTTTTTCTCCAATGGGTCTGCAATATTGGCAGGCAAGCCTTTGCAGACTCGGCATATTCCTCAGAACTGAGAGCCATTTTTTTGTGGCACCAGGCGACTTTCGCTACCAATTTTGACGCTCAGATTACAAGGAATATGAGCTCTCTGTGGATGTTAAAGTATGCCGAGATTTAATTTTGCCGAGAGAACCGCAATCCAAATGGATACTCCAGGGATCTTTTACATGCCTCATAATCATATGACATGCATGCCCAAGATTTTCCCATCCAGAAAATCCGACGACTCAGCCGGGGCCCGAACCCGCGATCTTGGGCTTATGAGGCGAAAACGTTAGACCTCTCAGCCACTGATCCGCTCTCTATTATATTTACTCCATTTATGGAGTTAGCATTACACCACAAAATGTGAGTAAACTTTTTGAATAACTTTGATCCATAGATTTGGTATATTCATAGATATCATAGTTAAAGTATTAGATTGGCAGATCACGTGACCTCCAATGCTAACGACGGGGCGCGCATGGAGGCCAGATAAGAGGGCAAAATGGCCAGTGTTGCTGCCACTTTAAGGAGAAAAATATTACGGAAAAATACCATTTAATTCTGAAATTGCAAAAAAAATACTAGAAAAGGATTTAAAGTCACTAAAAAGATACCAAAATGCAGGTCGTATTTTTACGATATTTTTTTGTAATTTTAGAATTAAATGGTATTTTTTCGTAGTATTTTTCTCCTTAAAGTGGCAGCAACACTGCCCATTTTGCCCTCTTATTTGTCCTCCATGCGCACCCCGTCGTTAGCATTGGAGGTCACGTGATCTGCCACTCTAATACTTTAACTATGATATCTATGGGTATAATGTTACTCCACTTAATGTTACTCCACTCCTTACTTAAAAAAGGAGCTTTAAGGAGCTAGTATTACACCAGTTTTATTTAGAAACGCTACGCAGCACAGTTTTTCAATGTAAAGCAAAAGGCGTAATTCTGTCGTAGTAAAACTTTTTTATATTCGGAACAATTTCTTTTTTGTCACCAATTAAACTTCTCATAGATTAACACTACTAGACACTTTTATTTTTTTCGGCGTAATAAAATGACGGTCCAACACATAAAGTCATAACATCAATTACAAATTGGTTTCATTAAACTCTGTTGGACAACGTGATAGATAAGTTATAACAATAAGCCGTAGGCCTACTTTTGTGGCCAGATCGTGTTTTGATTTTGGTGATTAGGAACAAAAAAAAATTGCATAAAACGAGTCTAAGTGATATAAATGATTTTTTTTATCATAATTTTTTTTGTTAGGAAACGTGATCTTGTTAATAAAATTTTATGGTTTTTCGAGTGACAAACTCTTACGAATGCCCATAAATCATAAATTTTACGAATCCTTAATAGTCGTTACGGTGCAAATTGGAAACTGATTTCAGGTAACGATGGCAATGATTTCATGGCAAGTGATAGATAAGTATAACAATAATCCGTAGCCTACTTTTGAATCTTTATTTATTAACAAGAAGTTACAAAAAAAAAAATGCCTACGTTCCAGTGATATTAAATATTTATGAATTCTAATTGTAAAAACAATAGGTTCTAATAAATATATGTCAGCGTACACACTCTAATTAATCCATTAAAAAAAAAATCTTAAAGCACGTGCCCAATTTAATTTAACTTTAAAGCAAACACTATTGTTTCAATTGCATTGAATTAATTGAATATATTACATCTGCTCGGTTTAGTTTTGAATATCGAAAAAATAATATTTACTTTAACAATAATGCAACTACGGACATCTTTTAAGAAAATAAGTAGAATTAAAACTAATTAATTTGCACAAAGGGAAATAACGACACCCATTGTAGATATTTAATGTATTTCTATTTGCGTTGTATCATATATTTCAGGCAATTATTATATTTTACAAACTAGGGTCTCGCTATTCGCTTGCTTGCCAACCATGATTTCCAATAGAGTTTCACGCTGGCTTGTTGATAAGCGCAACTTTTCAACATTTCAAGCCTATGAATTTGTAATCAGTCGATATGAAAATGTCCAGCAGTAATTATATCAGCGAGCTGCACGTGCTGCAATTGGCTCGCAGCTGCACTAATTTCTCCCTCCTGCTCGAATCGATACGCTAGTTATTTTAAACCAACTAAGTCAGAAACTGAAAAAAAGAAGATTGGGCATATGAGGCACCTTCTCACAAAAAATTTGATTGTAACTCTATATTCCTGTATGGGATGACACATTTAAGAAGGTGATTTTTAATACAGAGACAAAGACGAGACAACTAGTAAGCAGTAAACGAACCGAAACACAATCATAAATCATAACAAAATCTTGCGTTTCAATCTACATATTTATTAACTTCATTAATTTAATGCTAACTTTCAATGGAGAATTCTTGGGACATTTATAAAGTCAGTGCTGACGTAACATCTGTGGACAGAAAAGTAGAATTGGTGTCTGATCATATTATCAAAAAAAACGAATTATAAATCAGCATAACATGAACACGTATTTTAAAAAAGTGTTGGTGGGGGCGGACAAAAGGCGTCGTCAGTGCTAGAAAGTATCGGAAATACACAGACAAACTTTTCTTAACGAAAAATTCTACGTTACGCAAACGTTTGTCAATACTACATGATTAAAAAGGATCAAACTCGATTTCTGTAATGATATGGGTATAATTACCGAGAAAGTAAAATTGAATTCGGTAAGAACGACAGAAGTAGACGCAAAAGTTCTAACTATTTGGCACGGTATATCACTAACAAAAAGGATTTGTGGATTTTCCGTGCAAGAACCGATTTTGGAAGGGGGGGGGGGGGGGTACGGGACAGACAGACAGACGGACATCGACCGCATGTCAATACCTACTTTTTCATTTTTTTAATTCTTTCGAATTAAAAAAAGAAAAATAGGCTAAAAAGTAAGCTCTTTTAACATGTCCGGAGCGATATAACAGCATGAAATATTCATCTTAGAATTCCATTCTTTTTCTGGAAAGTTTTTTCCCCTTATTCCTCGATGCATTTTTTTTGTTTTTCAAATTTACAATGAGTTTTTTAATTAAAATTATAATATGTTTGAGGAAATCGAAATCGTGGTTCCTTTTTATATAACACTCAGAAGAAAAAGATCGGAAATGCGTGATTTTGTTACGTTCTTTTTAAAGAACAGTTGCTTTCTGCTTGTGTTCTTTTAAAATAGTCTGAAAAAAAGTATCACTTATCTATAGCAAGCCAAGCAGTTGACATCTTTAAGACGAAATAACGTCAGCATTTATATTCAGTTGTCACAACCTGGGCAGAAATAACAAACGCACCATTATTAATAATTATTTGTAAGTCTTTTCTATTAGCGGTTTGTATCCATATACTTTAGGCAAATTAATTATATTTTTTTACAAAAAAAGACGAATTTCTACTAGTATTATTGCAGAGGTAACTCATCTCCACCTTGAGGATCCTTTTGGTAGATTGTGGGTTACTGAGTCCGCTACAGTGGTGACCCGAGGACGTGATCGTCACACACTCCAACGACGCTCATGCTACGATGCGCTCAACCACGGTTAGCTACTAGCTGTTAATGCACTCAACGCTGCACGCAACTCAACCGCAGCACAACGCACAGCGAAGCAATCTGCGCACGGTACCTTACCTCGTTTCTAGGAGGGGAGTGGTGTGGCGGTTCACCACACACGCAACCTCAATATGCCATCAACAACTAGGTGGCGCTGATTTACCGTCTCGATCCTACCACTATTCTTGAGTACGACGTCAATAGTAATATATAAGCCGAGGTAACTCATCTCCACCTTGAGGATCCTTTTGGTAGACTGTGGGTTACTGAGGCCGCTACAAAACTAACCGACAACACAATTCTCATAAATCATTAACAAAATCTTGCCCTACTGTACGATTATCTTCATTTAAAATAGAGTGACTTCCGTTGTAGAATGTTGTTTGGGATATTTTAGTGAAAGGACAAGTGTGTACGGTAACTTTTCTGTGAACATGAACCCTTTTTACTTTATACGAAAATTTTCAAAACGTTACTTTTAAATAAATACCTGTAAAAAAAAACTACCATAACATCAACTACTTACGCTGTAAATAAATTGTTTTTACATACAAAAACGGTCGTCTAGTTTGCTAGAAATATTCCGTATAATTTACAAACTGTTTACTTTTTACGAACAATTTCTAATGTTTACGCAAAATGTTTGTAACAGGCAAATTGTAGAAAAACAAAAGTCTACCATTCCGGCGAGGATCAAACCCCGGTCTGCCACATGATATGTGGGTATACTACCGAGAAATAAAACTGTCGAAATAAGGGATCGAACCACGGACATTTAGATCTCCAGTTGAACGCTCTCTATAAGCTATTTCGGCACACGGTGTTAACAAATACTTTACAAGTTTGTGCGTATTTCGTCAAATAATTTTTACACGATTAAAAATAAGAAAAAAAAACTGTATTTTCTTTAAACAGCATATTTATTACAGAAAAGTCGTAAAAAGAAAATAACAGTATTTTTTTTTTGTAAAATATTTTTTGCAGTGCAGCTATTAATTTCTGAAAAATGTATTAAAATTGTTCTGAACGTCAACAACTTCATTTTTTATGGCAGGGTAGAAACAAAAAGCTTCAAATCGCCTTCACTTTTTAAACAGGTATCGACCTCCGGAGGTCAGGATAGGCGTTATTACTCAAAAGTTTATGTTGCTTCAGATATTATACGCGGTAACTTGGTTGTTACATAAAAACTGATCACGGTTTATAATAACTTTTATTTTTGGCGATAATTGAGTGGATCCCGAGGAGCGTTGAACCTGATATTATGCAATTCACGCCGTACTCCAAGGCCCGCTTCACACGAAATGGTTCCCGGTATTTTTTTTCCGTATTTACGGCGCCACATAATCTTAAGTGACACTGTTAATTCAATTGAGCTTTCACACGGAAAATATGTAGCATAATTAGTTTTATAATATTCTTTGCTTTAGTAGTTGCACACTCCTTAAAACAAAGAGTGAAATACACATCTATAGGGGAAGTGCATTTTCGGCACCGGAAATGAGTGGAAATTAACTCAGACTGAGTTAAAACCGCTTGTTTTAAGAGTGTAGGATGTAGATTGTTTTCTTTTATTTCTTTTACCCACTCCCAAAAAGAGTAAAATCCACTCCCATAGGGGAAGTGCATTTTCGGCACGGAAAGGATGGAAATTAACTCAGACTGAGTTAAAACCGCTCGTTTTTTTAAGAGTGCAGTGTTAATTGATTTACAGCTTTCACAATACAAGTGCGGTAAATTTTAACATCAACGATAACTTTGGATGCCGCATGTTGCCACTATTGATAGTGTTAACCACTACTTTAGGGGGGGGGGAAGCGGTGGCCTAGTCTCCAAACCAAAGTATATGTATTCCTCTATGTAAATCCAATTTTTTTAAATTTTAAACCAAATTACTGCGGCTGCAATGAATATTTTTGCAAAAATAAATTTATATTATAAATGAAGCTGACTTTAAGGGCTCTCGGTCGGGGAAACTGGTTCATATATTTTTTTTTATTTCAATACATAATTTAAAACAAAAATTGGAACCAATTTCAAAAGTGGAATTATAGATCCCTGTAAATCAACCACATGTATCATGTAAAATAAACAATCAAAATTTTCAATACCGACGGAAGATTTGGCTAGAATATTTTTTTCATTGAATTACTCAGAGAAGACTTCGGCTTGGAGATCCGGTTAGCGCTCCCTTCTCCCGTAAGTGAATTCCAGCTTTCACAATACAAGTGCGGTACATTTTGGCATCAATGATAAATTTTAGATGCCGTTTGTAGACCATATAGATAGCGTTAACACTGCCACTACTAAAACACTATCGTAGAAAAACCGCAGAAGTACGATATTTTATGTTCAAAGTATGTCTAACGAAAACATCATATTTTTTAGTTGATTTTGACCACGCATATGCGAACTATCACTTTTTACCCAAACAGACACACATTTCTAAGCGATACAATATTCCAACAATATAATATGCCGAACATTCAGACCAGGATAAAAATTGTCGAACATACATTGAGATTAAAATTTAAAAATATCTTTAACATAATGTGCATTTACAAGGGATAGCATATGTATATTTCCTAACGGGATATAAAATTAGAATTATATTACTTAATATGGTATAAATTGACACTCCGGCAATTATGATGCTGTAATCCCGTTTTTCCATTCAATTTAGTAACCTAAAATTTTGATTTTTTTACAATCACTTTTTCATTAAACTACCAACGATAGCTGAAAATAATTCATGCGACAAATGGTAACGACTAAACGCAACGCAAATAAAATGAATCTAGTGCAATATTTGAAATTCTAATTCATTTGTTATCAGTTCAACTACTGTGTAAACTGTCATGTAATCTTCGACACTACATAAACCATTTAAAAGATTAAGATGCATGTGCTGTAGGCTTCCAGGCATCTGTAAAGTGTTAATAAGAATTAACCCACATAGCTACAGCGAAAAATTGTTTACTTCGAAGAATGATGCATTTCCACGTTATGCAATTACAAGCATACCATTTCTAAAAACAAATCTTTCTTCAATGTGTTTAGATTGAGACAGTTCCTGTAAGCAAGATTAATGTAGATCTATTATGTTATCCCTTTAAAGTTCCTCCCTAATCCTTAAGGCCACGCCCCCAAATTTACAAAAGAATGAAGTTGGTTTAAATCTCCTAGCAGTGGAGTTATTGAGTATGAACCATGCATTAGTTATACGTTCGTACGTTGTAAACGAATAGGGTCGTGTTGCAACAAATATATTTTTATAATATCGTGCAAAAAAAACTAACTTTTTCAAATCAATAATCGTGGCAAAAGTGATGCTTTTAACGAAATCGTGTTTCAAAGTTACTTTTACGCACTAGTGCGACAAAGTAAATAAGAGCATCTGATTGGTGTAAAATTCTTTATTTGAGCGTGATATTTTATTCGGCGGCTTTGTGATTGGTGTAAAATTCTTTATTTGAACGTGATTCTTTATTTGGCGTCTAATTTCCAAATGCCAATCTAAGAAATACTTTTTGCACGTGATTTTCAAATAATCATTAATATAAATAATCACCGTCCAATCATTTGAACGTGATAATAAAATAATTAATAAGCCCATCAATAAATGCCAATTTAATAAATACTTTTTTTGCACGTTATTATAAAAAATAGTGTATGACAACACGTTGAAAATAGCCTTTTTTAAACTCGTGAATTTATTTTTCGTACTCGCTCGTGAAATAATTTATTCATTTTAAATTGTACAAATGTTTACGTATGTGTACTTTTGGAATGAAGATAATAATGATACACACACAAAGTCTACATGAAATAAGATATATTGACTGCAGTTATTTGAAAGAAACGTGTGTCTGCCACGAGGTTTTAAAGTTATTTTAGACATAACTTATCTTGCAGAAATTTCGTCCCCCTTTCGAAATGCGTATTGCAAAATAGATAAGTTCCCTCATTATATTTGACAGATGAATACAGAAGTGTCTTCTGTAATACTTTCTTCAAATTGGCCAACAGATTTTGATTGAGTACTGTAAAAAAAATACGTTTACATAATAACGCGCCTTTAAGAGGAAGTTAAATCTCTTTTCTTACGGAACTGACATAAAAAACCCATCTTAAAGGTAGCAATGTACCCCTGTTCATAAAAGAACCTACAAATCTTTTCAATTAATCTTTTTTTCTTTGGGGCCCTAAGAAATCTGCGGTTTTCAGAGGGCACATCACGTGTTCCAGCCACGTGAGATAAAAAGGAAATCTAGTGTCATCTTACACAACTGCACCTCAATTAGAAATTCCGTTGGTTGGTTGGTAGACATATATATTCAGGTTTGTGTGCTTGGTCAGCGACCCGCTTATAAACCTTCGTCAAGTAAGACAGACACAACAGACAACACACACATACAAGTGGATCCATCTAATTTTTAGAGACAGAGGCCAACTAGAGGATCCCCAGAATTGGCTTGTCACCCCCAGAGGTAATGATTTGGTATGGGAACTTAGAGGACTCTTGGACCCAACAGATTTAACGAGCACGTACTCCGCATATACTCGGTAGGTCTTCAGTGGTACCGGGACTCGATCGCAGGACCTTCCGATCCCGAGACCGAGACGCTGACCACTAGGCTCACTACGGCCCTTAGTTAGGTATTATCAGTATAATTTATACAGAAACAGTTATTTTAATACAGTTGAGTTTAGTTTGGTTGAATTATCGTAGTACTAGAGCTACAGGAGAGTTATTGGAGACAGGCATCGTAATTAAGATCCATAGTCAAAAGTGACAGTTTTATTTACATACATATATTTACATTCTTAATCCCGAAGCTGCTCAAATTGTCTACCTTCAACATTGATGCATTCCTGCAACCACCTAGTCCCGTCCTCTGGTGACATTTGCATATTTCTAGAGCATCAAACAAATAAACGGGGCCGGGATAGCCTGGTCGGAAGGTCTAATAAACCGAAGATATCTCGAAACTGAACCAATCGAAGTCCACGAATTGCTACTCTTTGGATAAGATACGCTGTAGTACGACTTTATTTTAGCCAACCAACAAAACTAAGCACGACTATGTCAAATACCTGTTCTAAATAACCCAAAGTGCTTACCAAAGGTACAACATTAACTGTTAGGCTACTTTTGGGCCACCCTGTAAAGAATTTAAGTAACCATTTTTTTATTGCTTAATTTAGAATTACCTTCGATTATAATTTCTTGATATTGGCATACATTTTTTTGATTGAGCAGTGTGATAATTATATCTTTACATAATACCATCACTGCGCTCATATGAGGAAAGTGTAGCTGTTTGCCTACAAAACTGATAAACGGTGTCAATGTCCCTCTCTTGGTTTGAAAGTTGGGGGTAAACGTACGAGTGTTTTCAAGGACTATTTTTTTTTCGTTCTTTGGGCCCCTTAAAAGAGGTGAAAGTTCGCGATTACAGGTCGACAATTTTCCTTTAAATATACGGTTGCGTAAAAATATTTCAAGGTAGGAGTCGTCAGGTGTTAATGGGCGCATATTGAATTGGGGGAAGAATTAATCTTTTTCAGAGAGTTCTGGAATATTTGAGGTTACGCAACATCTTTTTAAGGTTACGAACTATTAAGGGGGAATGGGCGCGCTGGACCGGGGGTCTCCAAAGCAAAGTTCATCAGTGTTAATCCTATGGAGAAAAAAATATTTTCTCTGAAACATTTCTACCGCTGTATTGAATATATTTACAAGCGGATTATTTTATGTGATAAATGTAGCTGACTTACAGGTCCCAACCTTCCCACTTTTTGAAATTGGTTCGAATATTTTTTTTAATTTTCAAAAAATAATTTTACACAAAATATTTGAAGCAATTTCAAAAAGTGGGAAGATAAATACCTGTAAGTTATCTACATTTATTATTTAAAAAAACGTTTGTAAAAATATTCAATCCAGTCGGACGAAATAGTTTTTTCGTCATTGGATTGACACTGAGGAACTTGAGTTTGGAGACCCGCGGCCCAGCGCGCCCATTCCCCCTTAAGAGGGATCATCAACCACGACCTCTCTAATCAACACTTTCTTTAGAGAAGGCCTCTGCATTTAAATAATGGCATGATTGAATTAGTCTGATCTAACCCATCACCAAAGCGAAAAGCAATGCCAAGACATAATTCGCTAACTTAAGGGGATACGGTACCCAAAACATTATTTCTAGAAATAATAAACTAAACTTGTAAATTATAGTGTTTTTTTTTATAATGTTCACTCTAAATAAAAATTTTCTAGCGATAAAAACAAATATTTACAAGTTGTTTTTCAATTTTTTAAAAAAAAAGTCAAAACTTTGATCTTTTTAAAAACGGTACTCCTCTTTCAATTTTGAGGATAACTCCACCAAACTTTTATAATTTGTTTTAAAAACTATTTGTTTAAGAACTGTGCATGGATTTTAAAATGTGAGCTACAGTTAACAAGTAACATGCATTTATACCGAACATCACAAAACATTTCAAATTATTGAATTCAACATTTTTTTAAAAAAACAACAATAAATAGTAGACCTTATTCCATGCACAATTTTGTGCACCATTTATATAAGAACAGAGGTTAAAAATTTCAAAATTCTAACTTAATTAGCAAAAAAGCCTTAGGGATTTATTAAACACAAGAATTGAAAAACGCGAAACACAGAAAACAGGTTGAAAGCAGACGAAATACGTATTCAAACTTATAGGAATGACTCCGGAAAATATATAACTTTTTTTCTACAAAAGATATCATTATGAAACTTTCAGTAAATGTTTCAAATAATATTGTGAATAATAAGAAGTAAAAACTGAAAAATCGATATTTTGACCAATTTTAGGGTACCGTATCCCCTTAAGATAAGTGACCGTTCGGTGTTAGCTGCTTTCACTAAGTCATACGTAAAATGGTAAAATTCATGCAGAAGCCTTGTTTAAAGGCGGTTTTACCTTATACATCGTGTTTAAACACTTTATCAAATTATTGTTGCTTAAAAGGTTCTTAAATTTATTCCTTAAAAAGTTCTTTAAAAAAATTGTTTCTAAAATTTTATTTTACGATTGCTAAAATAAAGGGACATAAAGGGACGGACCCTTTTAAAATCATACAAATATGTTCTTTATATAAAGTATTTGTTGTAACGGTTTTAAACGTAGCAATGCTTAATAATTCCTGAGGGGCTCGTCAATTCAGTGAAATGTGGGTCTTAAGCCTTAGGGCAATTCCATGCGTGACGGAATGACGTTTTGAACTGTAGAAATGAAGTAAAACAATTTCCACAAAGCTATTTTCAAAGGAAAATTGTTTTTTCAGTTTATATATTACTGTTAATGATTAAAATATTATAAAAAAAGTTGAAATTTTTTAAAAAGTACTTTTTATTATATTTTTGACTAACTTCGCTTTGTGTTACGGAATGACATTTTTGCAACCACGACTGCAACCTGGTACTTAAAAATGGAAATTTCTGTGAATTAACAATACATTGAGTTTTTAAACTAATGCATATAAAGATGAAATCTAGCATATCGTTTCATAATCCATTGTACATTTATTTAGCATTGTATTATTTATTTGTTCCAGTATTGTATTCATCATTTGTTTTGCAGCAAACAAGCTAGTTTAATAAAACTGGAGTGATTGTGACTTTGTGACACAGAAAGCGATACAAAGCCAGTAAAATTACCTTTTAAATCTAGTGTTCAAGTGAAACGAGACATTGTCTACTTACAAAATGTCAGTGTTCTCCCAAACATTCTATTGTCTAGAGTTTCTGCGCCATACTAGTTAATTTAGTATAAAACCATCATTACCACAGTTTGTCTAGTTTAAATTGTGCCTTTAAAGCCAACTAATAGTTAAGTATTTCCTTGGACATAAAATATCGTATTTACGATTTAATTTCCATTCTATTGTTTAGTATTTTTATGCCATACTAGTTAATTTAGTTTAAAACCGTTACCACAGCTTATCTAGTTTAAATTGTGTTCTTTAAAGTCAAGTAATAGTTAAGTGTTTCCTTGGTCATAAAATATCGTATTTACGATTTAACTTCCGCTTTTTCAACAACTAGAGCTGGGCATTTTAGTGACGCAGTATAAAAGTAGTTAAAATCATAACCTTATTGTAAAATTACCATAAGTCAAAAGGACGTAACAAATTTGAAACTATTATTTGCGTAGATTGATTCATGTTTTTAATAAATGATAGAAGCATGTGTAAAATTCAATTTCATCAAATTACTTTTTCCAAGGTACAAAAAAAAAGCTTATTCTATTTAGCAATTTTTAAATATCTAATTATTTTCTTTGAATATTAGCTTTTTAAATGTTAAGAAGCATAAGATCTGCAATGGGAAGTATTTTAAAATGCATTCGAAAACTTCTTACTACTCTACGTTTACTCTTTTTTATTTATATACGTTTTTTCAACAATAATTACTTGTTTCAATAATCATTAATCTTACCACGATCTCAAAGATATAACTGTCAAAATGACAAGAAGTTCAATATAGATCTGCAATGGTGAAGTATTTTAAATATGCATTCGATGAAACCTTCTCTAACTGACGTCATACGTTTCGACATGCTTATTTTATTAGTACTCAATACGGTTTTATTTTCAAAACAATAATGTTGACTTGACTTTCAATGAAGTCATAAATACGTTCAACGATTAAAAATTAACAATTTGATATCATTTAGAGTTTGATAAAGAAAGTATATCAAAAGAATGTGAAACGTGATACAATAAGCACGCCAGACAAAAAAAAGCACGTGCTCATCTTTAGAAGACATTTAAAGGATACCATTAACTTTAAAAGGAATTAAAAAAAATAATTTTAAGTACTTTTAGTTAATTGAATTTTTTAGTGATTGTTAATTGTGACTTGTTCATAGTAATATTTTTGTAATTTTACTAAATTAAAAAAAATGGTAATTTTGATTAACCCTGTAATAGTTAATATTTTTCTCCTTAAAGTGGCAGCAACACTGGCAATTTTGCCCTCTTAAAATGCTCCATCCGCGTCCCGTCGTTAGCATTGGAGGTCACGTGATCAGCCAATCTATACTTTAACTATGATATCTATGGTTAAAACTGTCTTGATAATTTTCGGCTAAATGCATGAAATGAGAAAAAATATTAATTTAATAGATAACCCTGTAATTAAAGTCTACGAAATTGACTTGGATGAAAATACCGCTTTTGGCGAGTAATCTGTCATGTGTTTCAAATTACTCGTCATCTAATTCTCTTACGTTTCAATATAAGTGAGTTTGTTAATAAACATTGTCTTTATATTAAACCTTATTACTTTATCATGTTTGTAATGCAATTAATACAATTCGAACAAAGGTATCAACGAATTTTATGTAATTATAGAAAAACGTGCCAAGAAAAATATTCTATATACTTTGAACATTTCTTAAAACTCTACTATTATTTAACATATTTGGTCAGTAAAATTTGGTTGAAAATGAAAATTGGGTGCTTGTGTATGATCAAGTTGAATTGTCAACACTCGATAAATCCTTTGGTGCTAGTTATACTATATAAAAATGTATAAATAAATATACTCGTATAATAATTAAAATAATTTTTACTAGTTATTTATGCAACTAGTGTGAAAAGTAAGGCTCTTTTAAACGAGTTGAATAAATTATTTCACGAGTTTAAAAAAGGAAATTTTCAACGTGTTGTCATACAATATTTTTTATAATCACGTGCAAAAAAAGTATTTATTAAATTGGCATGTATTGATTGGCTCATTAATTATTTTATTATCACGTTCAAATGATTTGAAGGTGACTATTTATATTAATGGTTATTTTAAAATCACGTGCAAAAAGTATATCTTAGATTGGCATTGGAAATAAGACGCCAAATAAAGAATCACGTTCAAATAAAGAATTTTACACCAATCACAAAGCCGACGAATAAAATATCACGCTCAAATGAAGAATTTTACACCAATTAGATGCTCTTATTTACTTTGTCACACTAGTGCGTAAAAGTAACTTTCAAACACGATTTCGTTAAAAGCATCACTTTTGCCACGATTATTGATTTGAAAAAGTTAGTTCTTTTGCACGATATTATAAAAATATATTTTTATTTACATTTTTTCTATAATCACTTTACTATTCCCTTTTTATTAACGTTCCTTATGCGTATATTTTATGTATTTAATTGATTATTATATTTATTATAAATTATACTATTTATCCTATTTTGCGATAATATTGGATTTGGCGAAAGTGGTCGGCGAGTTAATGTACAAGTACCGAATATTGGCAAATGCATCTATTTCATTATAAGCAATGGGTTCCTGAAGTAGAAATTACAAATGGTAATATTTGGTCCATTATACTAATTGGGTGTATTTTCTAAAGCAATGAATATAACCGGTCCACAAAATGTAATTAAATATATACAATGAATATAGCCGGTATTCAGGTCCAAAAAAAGGTTCAAAATTTTGCCACGATTGAAATGGAAAATCAGAAGTTTTGCATTTCAGTTATTGTCATATTTTAAGTAATATATGACAGATTTAACTTCATCCTCTCTCTTCTTAATCTCTTATATTTTGAACCCCATTAAACTTACCCATTAAAATTACCTTTTTCATATATCCTTAATATCACTTAGTACTTTAACATCCCAACCACACCTTGTCGGCGACAAACAGTCGCCTAGATCAATCGTTCCCACAGAAGCTGTTTTGTCATCACATTTTTAAAGTTGGCCTTTTCAAACTTTATCATAACTCTGATTGGTCAGTGGAGCAGAGCTCGAGATTTTTCGCCATTTTTGTAGGTTTCCGGTCACACTCTCTCAGCGACTACAGACGACAAATCAACCTTCTCCTAATGATTTACTGTTAAATAAAAGATCTTTAATTACTCCGAAGTTTCCCTGTAGACTTATTTTACATATATAACAGCTTTTCATTTACAGTGTGGTACATGAATAGAGTTTGTTAATAAACTAAACTGTAACATTGTCAAGAAATATTACGAAATAATACCAAGGTTTCATTCATTCAACTAACAAGTTTTCTTTGTCTTTTAAAAAAAATCCTGATCACGATTTTACCAGGTGTTGGAAAAACAGCAATAAAATCCTTTGACTTCAAACGAAAAACGCCTTGCAACTAAACTTCCTATTGAAAAGTTGGGCCCATTGGGAAACACACTCAGGGGGCTATAGGGTTGCTATATGGAACTTGTAAAATATGGCCAATTTGATGCTCAAAAAAAAAGAGTCAAAATAAGCAAATAGTAACTTTCCGTTAGTCAAGTTCAAAGTCAACCATGGATGTGTGAATTTTGTTTTTAAAATTACAAGTGAATAGCCTGACCAGATTTGCTGCAGTTATTAACTTTGCGACTTGAAATGATAATGAATTTTTATAAATCATATTTTATTTATGTTTTCGATTGAAAAATCTAAGAAACAATTTAACGGAGACTATTTACACAATTTTCATAACTAGATAGTTGAATAACAAACTAAACTAAACTGTGAATATGTAGTACGTCTGGTCAACCTACAAGTTAATAATCGTTAAATAAAAAAATAAGTTTAAAATATTCAAGGTTGAAAAAATACAACAAAATAAGTGCTTTAAAAAGTATAACTTTTTAAACTAAAACAGTTTTGGTTAATAATATAAACTTTATTAACCCTACGATCGTAAATAAGCCAGAATAGCTAAAATTAGCCAAATATGGTAAACTGGCACAAGAAAGTGAAAGTTAACAAAAAAAATCCCCTTCACTTTCATTTGATACAGATTAAGTTTAAGAGGAAATCGAGCTAAATGATGACCTCGAAAATGATGTCTTGTGAAAGAACCGCATCTTCCTCATGAGGAAAAAGAAAGGAATTGGAACAAAATAAAATGTTACGTTCTGTGGAACATTCGACGTTTGTCGGAATGTCGCATTCTTGTACCCCATGTTCGAATCACGGTAATTCCATGTTGCGACACAAAAACACGTAAATTATTTAACTAGTTTACTTAAATAGATTGGCAATGCGTTTTGCAATGGCTAAATTTACCACGTTATAAATAACTTCATCTTGGATGACAGATAGAACGGTGCACACGTTTTCACAAAATGATGTCTGAAAAAGTAATTTAAATTGTGCTTATTTAAACATATTCAATAAGTTATAACTTTTCCGGATAACGTATATGTTACATTTGTGGCGGTTCACCCCATACGCAACCTCAATATGCCATCAACATTTAGGTGGCGCTGATATACAGCCACATTCCTACCACTATTCCAGATTACAAAGTTAATAGTAGTATATAAGCCGAGGTAACTCATCTCTACCAAGGAGAATCCTTTTTGTAGACTATGGGTTAATGAGGCCGCTACAGTGGTGCCCCGAGGACGTGATCGTCACCCACTCCATCGATGCTCCTGCTACGATGCGCTCAACCACGGTTGCTACTCACTGCTAATGCACTCAACGGCTGGCACGCAACTTAACCGCAGCTCAACGCACAGCGAAGCAACCCGAGCACGGTTCCTTACCTCGTTACCTCGAGGGGAGTGGTGTGGCAGTTCACCACACACGCAACCTCAATATGCCATCAACAACTAGGTGGCGCTGATTTACAGCCACATTCCTACCACTATTCCAGATTACAAAGTTAATAGTAGTATATAAGCCGAGGTAACTCATCTCTACCAAGGAGAATCCTTTTTGTAGACTATGGGTTAATGAGGCCGCTACAGTGGTGCCCCGAGGACGTGATCGTCACCCACTCCATCGATGCTCCTGCTACGATGCGCTCAACCACGGTTGCTACTCACTGCTAATGCACTCAACGGCTGGCACGCAACTTAACCGCAGCTCAACGCACAGCGAAGCAACCCGAGCACGGTTCCTTACCTCGTTACCTCGAGGGGAGTGGTGTGGCAGTTCACCACACACGCAACCTCAATGTGCCATCAACAACTAGCTGGCGCTGATTTACAGCCAAATTCCTACCACTATTCCAGATTACAAAGTTAATAGTAGTATATAAGCCGAGGTAACGCATCTCTACCAAGGAGGATCCTTTTGGTAGACTATGGGTTACATTTAAAGTCATTTGGCAATTTTTTAATTTACTTTTTTAATCATATCGGTATTCGACATTCAAACAATACCTAGTACACTCAGAAAAAAAACTATCAGCTTTTAATATAAAAATGGTGTATAATGTTTTTCCCGGCTATTACCCGGCTAAGTTGTTTTGCGACCAAATAAGAATGCATGGTAGGCACAACAATAGTCTTAAAAACGCTGTACGCTTTTATTCCTCCGAAATGTAGTTCAGCATATGTTCTTTAAAGTCTTAGATAAATAGCTATACTAAAGCTTAAAAATTATATGTTAATGTACTTCAGAATTATTGTTATAATTTTGTTATACATGTAAAATAAGTCGACAGGGACTAATTAAAGATCTTTTATTTAGTAACTAGTCTTCAGGAGAGGGTTGATTTGTCGTTTGCCTACAGAAATGGCGAAAAATCTCGAGCTCTGTTCCACTGACCAATCAGAGTAATGAGAAAGTTTGAAGAGGCCAACTTTAAAAATGTGATGACTAAACAGTTTCTGTAGGAACGATTGATCTAGGCGACTGTTTGTCGCCGACAGGGTGTGGTTGGCATGTTAAAGTACTAAGTGATATAAGGAAATATGAAAAAGATAATTTAAGTTATTAAGTTTAATTGGGGCACAAAATATAAGATTTTGAGGGGGTTAAGTTATAATATGTCATACATATTTTGTAAAACAAAGTTTACAGTTTTTTGTCAATCGCATATGGATACTATAATCACCTCCTCTCGCAGTCGGCAAATGTGTTTGAACAACGCAAATTTGTGTCCGTGTGTCATCAACACAATTATTGTATTAAATCAACATAATAATCGTTTTTTTTTTTTAATTTTTGCAGAATACTTGGTGTTCCACTTGTGCTACTTGAACACAAGTTTTTTCTGAGTGTAATTTCAATTACAAATATACCATAGTAAATTGCTATTAGCAATAAATTTAAATCTTTTATGAAAACGTTGACACCTGCTTCTTATTAACTTGTACTCCTTTTCTCATCGGTTTATGTTTTTATAAATTACTTAACTAATATTTCAACCAAACTTAACTTTTATGTCTTTCTTACTTCACATTACTGAACTCGTAATAATGGGTGTAGTACATACAAATACCAAAAATTGTCGAACAACTACAGGCCAGAGGCCCAGCAAGGTTGGTCCAAAATAAATCTAATACTTTACCAGTTTCCAATGACTATCAAGATTCTTCTTAAAATCTTCTACACTCTTCGAATACACCACATAATCTGGTAAAGCATTCCACTCATTGACAACTCTATTGTAAAAATAATGTTTTTTTTCCTCCCTTCTAAAGCATGATTTATTCAATTTCTGATCATGTCCTCTGGTCCGTTTATTTAAGGTAAAACCTAAGCTCTCCATGTCTCCCTGTTTTGTGAACTTGAGTAACTGAATTAAATCACCCGTATAGCTCTCCTATTTTCCAGGGAATACATGTTTATCTCTATAACAAATCTTACAGTTCCACAAACGTACGTAACATAGTATCGTTTAAATGGTTTTCTGCTGACATTCAAGAATTATTTTTACAAAGTTGCCATCTAATTGACTTCTAAGAACGTTTATAAAACACTTTGTGTTACGTGGCTTATCTATTACAAATCGGATTAAGGTCAAATAACCACAACTCTTCCGTTCTCTGTGGGAATGTCAAGGGAAGAGACGTGCAAACTGTCACGTAAACAAAGAAAAATGTATCATATAAGAGAACAATTCTGTTCCCACTGTAGATAGGGGGTTGGGGAGCCCAGACGGTAAGGCGCTTGCCATGCATGCGAAGAGTCCCAGTTTCTGGTCCGGATAATGAAAAAATAGTGTCCCTACTGGAGAAATTATTAGACGCACTGTATTTTTTTTAAGTAATTGTTTTTCTTAAGAGTTTTTATTCAATAATGGTATATTTAAACTACAATATTATTGATTTTTATTTAAAGGAATTGTTGTAGACGACATATTTGTATTTATTTTAAGATAATTATGATTAAGATTAATTTATATTAATTATTTATTATAAGATTATTTATGTGTGGAATCATCATCTTCAAAGGCAGCTCAATTAAATATTGACTTTTACTAACATTAATTTCACTTTTCTTTAAAACTTATTAAACTTATGCTTTTTTAAATGAATGCTGTTTTATTTACGTCAAATAAATCGGTAATCGGATAATATAAAATATAAAAACAAATCAATTTAAAGTAATAAAACGGTACAATATCACCCGGTAATTAATATTTTACATGAAATCTTGCAGTGCGTCTAATAATTTGTCCAGGGACTGTAACTCCCGACCTGTAAACTGTCTATACAGCTAAAAAGCCTTACGAATAATGCCTCGAGTACAGGGAGTGCACATCAAATATTCTCCTAAGTTCCAACGCTTCGTACGATGCCGCTCGTAAGAGTTGCCGTGGGTGCCTTTTCTGTTTGCCCAAGTTTAAGCAGAGTAGGTACGAATGGGTCTAATGGATTCTTTTTTAGATTAGAATCTTCGTTTTTCTGCTGATGAAGTCAGACTTTAAGTACCATTTAAGACCCTTTCAGTCCCAACTTTTATTTTTTTTTTATTCTAAAAATCTAAAATTTGAAATAGACTCATTATGCATTAAAAATAAATGGCGAAAAGCAGGGAAAAAATCTTAATTTTTTAACTAAAATTTAAGGAATTTTTTTGGGGAACCATAATTTTTGAATAAATAATAAAAAATTTTGAAACTGTGTTAAAAATAGTTAAATTTTTTTTAACATTTTACAATGCAAGCATGAATAATATAGGGCCAATTTATTTAATGAAATTGTTTCAGAGTGAATTTTATTTTTTACTATGTTTTTCATATTTTCATTTACTACCGCATACATTTTTTAATCTAACCATACAAAAAGAATATATAACTTTACAGAAAATTTAATAAAAATTAATTTGAAATAAGTGTGAGTTTAACTTAGTGAGAAAAAAATTCACAAGGTTGATGATTCCAAATGGAATCATTGGGAGGATGAAAAAACATCGGTCAGCAGTTGTAATTCTACTGCTTATCTCAGGCTATGTTGCCTGGCATACTTAGTAGAGGCATTGCGGGAAATTATTAAACCTTTGAAACTAAAGGGTACTTGACAGTATCGCTAAAATACCTTCCAATGTTAATTAAATTATAGTTTGAACCCAAATATAACAAACGTATATTTTTTTGCAAAATAAATGTTTAAATAATTGATAAAAATCATTTTAAAATGGCTTTTTTTCAATCGTATGTCACGTGATCACAAACACGGTGTGATGTTTTTTGTTTGTAATTAAACTGGTTTTAATCTAACTTACTATTAAAATAAGAATTATATAAATAATGGGTGGAGGTTTTACATAAGCGGATAATTCTAATTTGCTTAAAGTAGATTCCAAAATGGTGTTTCAAAGTTTGTTTATGGTTACTAGTGACATCATAGATACCACGTGACAGCCACAAAGAATTATCGGGAGTGAATTTTCGTCCTAATTTTAAAATTCATTTTTCCCCTTTTTATGGGGTATTTGAAAAAAATATACGGGTCTAATATTTTTGGCATAAGAATATTTTAAGCCAATAATATTTTTTTAGTTAAGTACCCTATTACGGGAATGTTCTCACAGTGGGATTACCAACTGAGCTCGCTTCCATGCCCCGAGGGACCTCAGGCTCTAGACTCAGTTACGGATGCCGTGTTAAGGTTTCGACATTGAGTTCGTGACAATTATTTCGGATGCGGAAGAAAGAAGAGATCGAGATAACGTAATTATTTTTTTAAAATATGTTGCAGGTTACTATATAAGGAGTCACGAGGCAGATAGTCTTTTTAGGTGCACGTGTTCTGGATGGTCCCTAAGGGATGCAGTGTGTTTTCATATTTTACACAGGGCCTCGCACTGACACTGATTTAAAAATGTTTTGAAAAATACGATATATTTTAAAACGAGGGATGTGAAACAACACAAGACTATCAAATACCACTCAATGATAAATATTTAATATTCTAGAATTCGGTCAAAGATTTGTATAAAAAGATTTTCAATTTTGAGTAATCATACATTAAAAATCAAAAAAAGTTGTATGGCAGATATGCCTTGCGCTTGTGTGATTTTCTCGGAAATCATATTCTCACGTTCGGCAGGTACTAGGAACCTGTGTACCAAATTTAAGTACGTAGCTCTTTTATTCGTGTTGTAAAATGGTTTCAGACAGAAGGACCATTGTTCCAAAAACACTTTTTTAGAATCAGCATCTTCCAAAACGTGTAAAAAAAACACAAATACTCCATTTCGGATTTTCGACCACATTACAATACTTCCATTATCTTATATTTCATAAGGGGCTGGGGAGCCCAGTCGGTTAGGCACTCGCCTAGCATGCGAAAGGTCCCAGGTTCGGATCCGAGCATCGCCAAAATAACTTCCGACCTATAAACGGCCCGTGCAGCCAAAAATGTCCGACGAATAATACCCCGTGTAAGGGAGTGCACGTTAAATATCCTTCAAAGTCCTAACGCTGCGTACGATGTCGCCCTTAACGGTTGCGTTGGGTGCCTATTCAAGTGTCGGCTCGTCACTTGACTGTGGTTCTAAAATACGACGACCGTCGCCAATAGCCCTCGTGTAGCTCTAGTGCGACGATAATTCAAACCTAACCTTATATTTCATATTAGGTTACTGAACTAGAACTGTATTTCTAGTTTATGTATTTGTGAGTCCTAATATGCGAAGTCAGGAAACGAAAGCTTTATTGGTTGGTTTGTTGCTGGTTTAAAAAGCTTTATTCCGGCATCACAACACGAACCAGTCAACAAAAATCAACATTGCCAAAACCGGCATAACATAATATCAGTTACAGGACAGGTTACATTGGTTGAATAAAAGAACAAGAGCTACAACAGTTAGGGAAAGTAATAAATCAGTATTTTTATTTTAAAGTTTGGTTGAAAAATATAGAAAATACTATCCAAATAAAAAAAAAACACTCCATATTGAAAATATCAGTTTTCTGATTTAAAGCCGTTTCGTGCCAAGAAGATTTAGTTATCGGAATTGTTTTCTGAAAGAAAATTAAGCATATCTCAACTCAAACGCCTTGAGGTTACGTTTGCAAAAGTACTTCGCATCTACTTCGTTTTGTTACTTGTATCCAAAAAGCGGCCACGTAAATTGTAACAGTTTGTAATTTATCCTTAGGGATATACTTTAGATCAATGCATTTTATGTATGAGCTCAGGAAAATATGGTGCTAATTGGCTATTCAGACAATAGAAGCCATTGTCGGAATATCCGGGATTAAACCATGATCTTAGTTGGGCATTGCAAAAGTTGTTGTTGGACATGTTAAAATTGGCAATTATGATAAAGAAGTTGAGCTTAGCCACTGCTACTTCTTATAAGCTCTTGCCAATTTTCTAAAGTGTTACTTGATGTACTAATAAAAAAATGAATATTGTGGTTTCAAAATTTTAAATGTTAGCCATCGTTTGCCTTGGATAGCCATTTTTTTTGTTCTCTCCAATCAACCCATAAATTTACCTGGATCTTCCAAAAATTTTAAATTGTCTAAATTCATTTTTTTAAAAGATACTTTATGTTGGAAACGTGGCAGAAAATTATCAAATCTCTGAAAACATTAACGAAATATTATTTATGAATCTTTGTTTTGATTGCAAGAGTATTTATTGTGTGTCAAGCATGTATGGGTTTAAAATATTCTCCCTTAACTGTTTTAACTTATTACGTACAAATATGTCTCATATGGTCTTAAACCATGGATATAGGGCCGTAGTGAGCCTAGTGGTCAGCGTCTCGGTTTCGGGATCGGAAGTTCCTGCGATCGAGTCCCGGTACCACTGAAGACCTACCGAGTATATGCGGAGTACGTGCTCGTTAAATCTGTTGGGTCCGAAAGTCCTCTAAGTTCCCATACCAAATCAATACCTCTGGGGTGACAAGCCAATTCTGGGGATCCTCTAGTTGGCCTCTGTCTCTAAAAAAAATTAGATGGATCCACTTATGCGTGTGTGTGTTGTCTGTTGTGTCTGTCTTACTTGACGAAGGTTTATAAGCGGGTCGCTGACCAAGCACACAAACCTGAATATATATGTCTACCAACCAACCAACCATGGATATCATAGTTAAAGTATTAGATTGGCAGATCACGTGACCTCCAATGCTAACCACGGGACGCGCATGGAGCCCAAATAAGAGGGCAAAATTGCCAATGTTGCTGCCACTTTAAGGAGAAAAATACTACGAAAAAAATACCATTTAATTCTAAAATTACAAAAAAAAAAATCGTAAAAATACTAGCTGCGTTTTGGAATCTGTTTAGTGACTTTAAATCCTTATCTAGTATTTTTTTTTTAATTTTAGAATTAAATGGTATTTTTTCGTAGTATTTTTCTCCTTAAAGTGGCAGCAAGACTGGCCATTTTGCCCTCTTATATGGCCTCCATGCGCGTCCCGTCGTTAGCATTGGAGGTCACGTGATCTGCCAATCTAATACTTTAACTATGATATCTATGTCTTAAACTCATGGAATCTAGAATGAGTCACTAGTTTTTACTAACTTTAAATTATTAATCAATGGTTCCCAAAATGGGAGAATTGGCATTTAATGGATTTTAATACAAGCAAATCATAAAAACACTGACACATTGAAGAAAACACGAAGAACAATTTCGTTATCTTCCGCACCAACGCTTGCTGAACTAGTTCCACAAGGTCATTGCGAAAATCTTCGGCAATCTTTGTACGCTTTCGCTTTTCAATGACGCATACATAAGCGCTTAAAACCTCATTGCAATCCAAGCTAGGGTGGGTCGGCAAATGCTCTAATTTTCATTCCGAAAAGTATGCAACGTTTTTTTTTTCTTCTGTTTCATCATTATATGTCGCCGATATACACCTGTATACCCCACTTCCGACGTAAGCAAGAACTGAGATCGTTGCTTCCTCTCCCGAATCTGGTTTCGGAACTTATAACCAGTTGCGATGGCGCTCATTAGTAATAAATAAAAAATGTGACGTAATAGCGGTTAATTGATTTTGGCTTTTGATGTCTTAAGGAGGTTTACTTTGTTTTTTGTATGACGTGGTATTCATTTTTGAGAAAAGGAACATTTCTTTGAATCGAATAACAGTTTTAAAATTTTGACTTCTGAATTGTCACGATCGATGTGTCACGTAGAGCAACATTTATGATATTCGCATGGCGACTACATAACAGATAACTTAAATGTTTTTTTTTAATCATAAATAAGCAACAATTCACCCTTGAATACAATAATTCACCCTTGAATACTTAAAAACATCCGAAAGAGTACTAATTGAATTATAATTCTTTAAGGACTGTAAGTCTCTTTACTTCACATATAATTGCGAAAAAATACAATTTAAAAAATTTATAATAATACTTATGTATTGAGGAGTATTTTTAGGCTGTTTAAAGCAAGAAAATATATTAAAAGAAATGGTTTTAGCTTCCACACTACGTTTATAATGTAAAAAGTAGAAGGTAATTATAATCGTTCAGTCTGTCTGTCTGTCACCCACTTCACAGAACGAACCGTAAGTCTTACAAACAAGTGGGATACGTCATTTTGGAGCAAAAATTCAGGTTAGACTATATCCCAGATTTCATTAAAAAAAAATTTAATTAGAGGTTTATTTAAAATTTAAATAACTAAAATTTTTAACTTCATTGAGATAACATGCAAATTCCATTTTTATTCAATATTTTCACTATTGACATTTTATTAAACGTACGGGAAACTTTATTTAAAATAAAAATAAAACTTTTGAAAGAATATTTATTTATGTGATATAATTCAGTTTAGATTGTTGTCATATCACAATAGTTTTTTTTATGGTTCATTATATATTATCTATGAAGAAAGATTCATAGAGAAATCTAACTTTGCATAAAAAATATGCGAAGTTTCGCTTTTATTTTTAACGTAACAATTTTACTAATTATATATTTTTCGGACTGTAAATTAAATTGTGGCAACTAAAAGATATTTATTAAAAAAATTGCATCATTTTTCTAGGAATTTCAAACAAATTTAGCAAGCGATAATGAGTAATTATTAATTTGCAAAAGAAGATTAATAAAAGTAGTTAATTTTGGAATTAAAAGTCCCTGATAAGCGAATTTCTTTCTGAGGTGTAGAAATAGTGTGTTTCCTGCTGAGCATAAATAATGTGTGGAAGCGGTTTAAGTGACAGATTCTGTAACAAACCTACTTGTTTAAAACTTACATTTTATGCGCTGAAAACGATACTAACATTTTGCACCTGATAGATAGATACTTAGAAGTTGAATTTAAAGACAACATGAATAAATAAAAAAAACTTAATTTGGAATTTCTTGAATTTCAAAGGTATTTTTTAAACTATTTCTAACTCATAAACATTTCCAACATCCAAATATATTTATGAAGTTGCGTTAATTACAAATAGAAATGCCTTTCGAAAATCGCAGTTGACATTGCACTGACAAGATTGGATTGTTCTTTACACGGATTTTTAAATTTGAACTAAAGCTCAATGAAAAGAGTATCTTTTATATGTCTCACAGCCAAATAGTACACTGTAAAACCGTACTTTGAGCGTTCCTTCATAAAATCGGTGAAATTCTACTAGTTCCCTCCGGTTACACAGATTAAGATTACACCAAATTTACACAATGTTACACCTATTTTGCGTGTAATAATTCTACGTCAAACCGTGTTGTTATAATATTTTTCTTGTAGTATATCTATAATGTAATGCAATATTGTAAAACAATAGTTAAGTTCTACCGTAAATTTGGTGGCAGCTTTGGTTCACTTACTGTTTTACCCCATTTTAACCTAACTCCGATTTAGCTTCTACACTACGTTTATAACGTAAAAAGTGGAAAGTATTATAATCGTTCAGTCTGTCCGTCTGTATGTCCGTCCGTCAGTCACCCACTTTCATAGCCCAAACTGCGAATGCTACGGACAAGTGTGATACGTGAAAAAATTCAACGCATCGAAATTAGAATACATTGAAAATTTCAGAAAATAATTCGAATTTGAAGTACTTCAATTATTTAGAAAACTGCACAATTTAATGCTCATTTAAAAAGCGTAGGAAGCCATTTTGATTAGAATTAAATCACCATTGCCATTCGCAAAGATCGCTCGAGAAACTTTAATTCTTTTAGACAATAAATTAAAATAAATTTATTTTTGCGACATCAATCAGTTTGAAATGACGTCAAATATATTTCACTACGAGATGCTTTGTGTGTTGATATGAAATGTTTTCATTCTATTTAAAAGCGAGGAATTTTACATATTTATTCTTTGAAATAGAAATTAATTTTTGCAAACGATAAGTAATATAATTATTGAATTTTCTAAATAAAATAAATGACACTAGCCAAATTTAGCATGTAAATGTTTAATATTGAATTAATGCTGTATTTGGCGCCTTTTTACCTGTTCAACACAACTGTTGTGTGGAAGCGGGTTAAGTGCCAGATTCTGTTACAAACCCACTTGTTTATAGGCTAAAATTTTTCATCTTTGGTCTAAGTTAACACCAATTTATGCTGGAACGTTAATCCGCAAATCGCAGGCAGTACTTGCTGAAAAATTTTTACGAAGTTACATTTCACCAAAGGATTTACTGTAGAGCTTTAAAGTAACTTTAACTCATAAATAGTTTCCACCAAGCCATTAATTCTGCTACCGTTGCATTTTTTTCTCTTCCTGGAACGTGAGAGAATCGTGACAAAATTCCCAACGACGGGAAATTGCCAGACCTCATCGCAATACACCACATTAGCTCTTTTCTTATCAAGCTACGTCTCTACATCAGATTGGTTGTCAACAGGCATTATATTCATATCTGGCACAAAACGAAGAACGGAAAAAATACGTTGGTTGGTTGGTAGACATATATATTCAGGTTTGTGTGCTTGGTCAGCGACCCGCTTATAAACCTTCGTCAAGTAAGACAGACACAACAGACAACACACACACATAAGTGGATCCATCTAATTTTTAGAGACAGAGGCCAACTAGAGGATCCCCAGAATTGGCTTGTCACCCCCAGAGGTATTGATTTGGTATGGGAACTTAGAGGACTTTCGGACCCAACAGATTTAACGAGCACGTACTCCGCATATACTCGGTAGGTCTTCAGTGGTACCGGGACTCGATCGCAGGACCTTCCGATCCCGAGACGCTGACCACTAGGCTCACTACGCCCCAAAAATACGTTTAATATGCCTTGATGAAAAAAAATATGTTAAAGAGGTGTGTTTGACGTCATAAATGCCAGTTTAGACATTTGAAAAACTTTTAATGTACGGGACTCTATCAAGTTAAGTTTCAACGTACGTCAGCAAATGACAAAATAAACTTTAAACGAAAGACTGACTAAAAGGTTTTTGGTAACCAGTGCAATTATTAAAGGGCTTTTGGTGTAGTAGATTTCAATAATATTTACGATCCTTTTTAAACTGCGTAGATATAGTCAACGGTAATTTGTTTTTGTTTTTATTTCATATTAGCAGCCAAATAAATAAATTAAACTTTCTACTGTTTTTGATGTTTCCAAATACCTTTGGGATTCTCAAGCCCGAGAAAGTTAGTCAGTTGGGTTTTTTGTCTTGCCCAGGTTTCCCAGATCCCAGTGGGGGGGGGGAGCCCAGTCGGTTAGGCATTCGCCTAGCATGCGGAAGGGGTCAGGTTCGGGTCCGGGCATCGCCAAAATAACTGCCGACCTCTAAACGGCCCGTGCAGCCAAAAATGTCCGACGAATAATACCCCGTGTGGCCGGAGTGCACGTTAAATATTCTTCAAAGTCCTAACGCTGCGTACGATGTCGCCCTTAACGGTTGCGTTGGGTGCCTACTCAGGTGTTGGCTCGTCACTTGACTGTGGTTCAAAAATACGACGCCCGACGCCAATAGCCCTCGTGCTGCTCTAGTGCGACGATAATTCAAACTAAACTAAATCCCGATACCAGATTTCAGATCCCCGTTCCCGGGCCCTGCCAAAATAACTGCGGACCTATATACGATTTGAGAAGCAAAAATCCCGTCGAATAATATCCTGTATAGGGGGAGTGCACGTTAAATATACTCTCTGAAATACCGACGCCATGTAAGATGTAGCCCTTAAAAGTGCCGTTGGGTGCCTACTATCAGGTGTCGGCTCGTCACTTAACTATGGTTCCAAATTATAGCACCCGTCGCCAATAGCCCTCATGTACCTCTAGTGCGACGATTATTCAACCTAACCCTTAAATTTCTTATTTAGATGATTTTTTACAAACTTAAGTTCTTACAATTTAAACCTTTCAATCCCAGTGATGCCATTTAGCATCATCACTTTTCTGATCATAATTTTTTAAAAAAATAATAGGGCTGACATCTATTGGGATTAATAAAAAATATTTTCTAATATGAAAAAGTTTGAAGAATCGAATGATGTGCTTTTTGATATCATAAATGGCTGTAGACGATCAGAAAAAAAAAATTCTAAAATGATGATGCCAAATTTTTCTTGGGACTGAAAGGGTTAAATAGCAATTGTACTCATCTCCTTCTTGAACTGAAGCACCAAAATTGTTTTTGGAAACCGAGACACGTTCACTTATGAAGAAAAAAACCTATAAAATTTTTTTATTGGAATATTGTTCTTTCGGTAATGCCACTGCTTGGATAAATATGACAAATAAGCGTGCTATTCGACGTTGGAGGTAGATATGTTTTACGATTGATAGTTCTCGGCTTGCATTATAATGCACTTGGAGATGAATAATAATGTTATGGATATTAAAACGATTCCATTAAGATTATATAAATAGTGAAATATGGTTGAAAAATTATGTGGAGAATATATTTAACTTCCTTATATCTGTATTAGTAAGAAGCGAATTCAAAAGTACTCAGTGTTGTTCGATAAGTTTATTTTGTAAAATCTATACCGTGACCGTAAATATTGCTAAAACTATATAGGATTTTTAAAAACTAATGAATTTCTCATGGATAATCTGTTCAATATATTTTGAATTAAGTTATTAATGTCTTAAAGTTAGCAAAAATTTATACAATGGCTAGATTTATAGAAATGGAAAATTTAATTGTACATCAGAAACCTAAAAACCCTACAAATCGAAAATTTATTTATAACCCTCAAAGTAACTAAATACCATTAAAATGGTTTTTCGAGAAATTATAATTTTTTTTTATTTTATAATTTATCATATAAGAAGATGCAGTGGTTCTAAAATGGTAACTATTTTTTCTATTAAGAGACATCGACCCTTCATTTTATTCAACTTTTATTTGCTTAACTTTGGTTTTATCCTTAAGAACTTTTGGTATTATAATTTTCCCTTCCATTGCAATCTCAATGGACTCCTTACAAATTTCTGTATTAGTCAAAAAATTAATAACATAAAATGATTAAGGTTTTCTCGATAATAAAGTTAAGAATAATAAGTCATTACATTTCAAATTTGTTCCAATAGTTAGGCCACATATTCTTGCAAACTTCGTTATACACTCTTAAACAACGAGCGTTTAACTCAGTCGAGTAATTTCCACTCCTTTCCGTGTCGAAATGCACTTCTCTATAGGAGTGAATTCACTCTTTTTAGGAGTGGGTAAAGAAATAAAAGAAACAATCTGCGTCCTACACTCTTAAACGAGCGGTTTAATCGTCTGAGTAATTTTCACTCCTTTCGTGCCGAAAATGCACTTCTCCTATAGAGTGAATTCACTCTTTGTTTAAGAGTGTAGGTAATTCCTATCGTTCCCTTTGAATTCTTAAACATTACACATTTTGAACAACAATAAATATTAAAATCGGTTTCTTTATTCAGACATGTTTCACAAAACTAAAACCACTAAAGTTTATGCAACTAGGCAGCATTCATTTGATTCCTACAGTAGGAAAGATGGTGTCAGAAACATCATTATCGAAACTGAAATGGAATATTTCCATAAGAGGAAACAGGGTTGTCAGGTAGAATGTACAAAAAGTAGCCAAGTTGCCGGTCAAAAATACTATAATAATTTGATGCTTTTACATTTTGCTTGTGCAAGTGATAAAGTCAGCAAAAATGTACAACAGGAACCAAACGGAATGTTTCCAATTTTAACCTTTAACTGTGTATACTGTGGTCGTTAATTATCTATACTATGTTTTGTCGCAAAATTTTTGTTTGGCGTGTTTGGGCCAGCGAGAAGTACCATAAATTCCGGTACATCACTCATCTACAGAGAGGACCATACAAGCAAGATGCATTAACTTAATATTTTAAAAATACTATAATACTTATTTAATTTACAAGTAAACATACATATTTGAACGGCATTTAAAAAATTTGCCGAATCTTTAGACCAAAACAAGTATGGCAATGATTAAAAATTGTTGGCAGTGTATGGTAATAAACAGCCAAGTCTGGCAAACCTTGGTGAAAACGTGACGAATGGGTGATTTGCCAACACTCACTCACATCGCAAAATGACACGTTGTCCGCTTTATACCAATGACAAAATGTGAGAGGAAATTACATTTAATTGGAGACACCTTCGAATTTAATTCTATATATTTTTCGGAAACGAAATCCATTTTGTGTGTGGTGATGTTCTAATGGTTTATTTGAAAGCCAGTTGTCAGTTTTAATGTATTCAGATATGTGTCGATTACAGGAAGCAGAATCACAATTATTCAAAACACTTATTGAAACCAGTTGTATAGTTGAGCAGGTTTTTTTTTTTTTTGTCTTTTACTTTTGGTTCGGTTTCTTTTATCTTTGTATTGATGTTTACCATTTTCGAAAAGACGTAGATTGTCATGGCTCTTTTCAACACTAATCCTTGCGTAATTAGACAGTTCGCGTAATAAATAATTACGCACTTCACGATAATAAGTACACAAACCATAAACTTAAAAATGAATCAAGAATCTACAGCAAACATAAAAATTAATTAATAATAATAAAAATTAATCAATGCGACAATTATATAAAATGGTTTATCCTCATATTGTCTCTGGTATCAAAGTATACTTTAGCAGAAGAAATTTTGACTTGATGAAATTGCGTTCTATTAGTGGAATAAAATCTAGTCGCTGACAGATAGACACTGATACGTTGATATATTGTATCAATGGTATCCTGTTACCATAGCATTGTTTAGTGTTAACGCGACGCCGTCGTAATATACACCGATAGCGATAAAAAGATTTCGATCTCATTATCACATACTGCTCTTGTACTTAAATCTTGTACTTTATCTAGTACTTGAATCTTCAAAAGAGAATGGATCCTTGAAATGCATTGCCAAAACCAACGAGGATGGTAATGGAGATGAAGCAGGAAAAATCTCTTCTATCAGATAGTCATGCTACATTGAACGGATGGCTTCTAAATGAGCGAACAATACAAAGAAAGGGGCCAAGTAAAGCTAGGCATACACGGAGAGACAAGACAGAGGAGAAATGATCCTTGAAATGCATTGCCAAAACAACGAGGATGGTAATGGAGGATGAAGCAGGAAAAATTCTTCTATCAGATAGTCATGCTACATTGAACGGATGCTTCTAAATGAGCGAACATACAAAGAAATGGGCCAGTAAAGCTAGGGATACACGGAGAGACAAGACAGAGGAGAAATGATCCTTGAAATGCATTGCCAAAACCAACGAGGATGTAATGGAGATGAAGCAGGAAAAATCTCTCTACAGATAGCCATGCTACATTGAACGGATGGCTTCTAAATGAGCGAACACTACAAAGAAAGGGGCCAAGTAAAGCTAGGCATATACGACGAGACAAGAACAGGGACAGAACATGAGAACCAGCGCCAAAAATCGACACTCTTCCTCCAAGATGTTACTGAAAGCATTTCCACTCGTCATTGATTGGTTTGTCGATGATTGGATGAGTGAAATGTTTTCGGTAACGTCTAGGAAGAAGAATGGTTCCATTTCTCGATTAAAAACTCATTCAAGCAAATGAAATGAGAATTTTAAAAACGAAACCTATATTAAAATACAATTGACATGTTTCACGTCTTCAGTGAAAAAGTTTGCACAGAAATGAATATAAGTTAATCATTCTTAGTGGGTAGCGCTTCTCGTGTCATATCACCAATCACCAACACCACCAATGAAATCTAGGGAAGGAAGCAGAAATAGTTCTACGTCACGTAAAACAAGCCGATTTTGCATTAACATAATGCACCATAAAAACAAAATTTGACTCCTGAAGCTCTCTCTGAAGAGATTGAATTAACCCCCTTCAAAAGAGACAATCTGCCCATTTCTCACTAATAAGCTTGAAGGTAAATATTCTTTCAAACTATAGAAACTAAACCCAGTTGATTACAACAACTCAATCATAATCTGCAAGAAAAATGAATACTTCGCTGGGCGGAGTTGGCATAGAAGACTACACCTCCCTCGCTTTAAAGATTAAGACAGCCTTAACTGCCGTACTCTGTCTTACTATTGCCTTAATTTGACAAAAGGGTATTTGGTGGGGGAACCAGGGACACATGACCCCACTTGTAGTTTTTGGCTTGTAACATTTGAAATACACTATTTACGGATGTGCAAATGCAGTCAATTAATACTTTAATAAGTGTTACACAATATATATATATATATATTAGAATTTTTCTGAATTATTAACTGCAATATTAGTAAAATATAAATTATTTAAAACTTTAGTTATGGGTCATGTATCGAAATGCATAGGGATACATGACCCACCCATTAGGGATACGTGACCCAACCCAAAAATTTGGTAGTAAGACTTAAAATTATCAAAATACTTTTACCTAATAACAAAACTAACATAACGTAAATTTAAATAGATTTTATAGTTTTTGAAGATATAAAAATAAGAAGTTATAATTTTGTCTTCAAAAACTATAAATTCTATTTAAACTTTATAGTATGATGTTAAGTTTGTTATTAAGTATGCTTATATTAACGAACTTATCAAATTTAAACGTAAAATCTTGTCTAAATACAAAACTAGGGATTCTTTTATTTTGCAGAGAAACCACACTTGGTTGAAGAATCGCTTCCATTTGATCAACTTGGGATGTATTATGCATTTCAGGCCCTTTAAAACATTTTCCATCGATTCTTTCTGCATACCGAATTGTAAGCTCGTTAAAAAAAATTTCCCTTGTACTTTTCCAATAAACCTTGTACTCCCAAAAGACCCCAATCATTTACTTGTGGGACTCCCGTAATTTTTTTAAAAAAATACTTGGTCTACTTCTGTCTACTTTTGTGTTGTTAACTTGGGTCATGTATCCCTAATTGGTTTGGGTCAAGTATTCCTAGTTGCACTTTTATTGATTAACAACAAAACAAAGACATTTGCGAATTATTACATTAGCACTATTATGCACGTAATTGTAGCAAATAGCATGAACAAAAAAATAACTAATTGAAAAAAACTTTCCTTCAAACCAAAAAAAGTAGACCAAAAAATCTTACGGCGCCAAAAATTTACTTCCAGTGCATGAAAACTTATTTCTTCGTCTAGCTAAAGACGTACGCAATGATTCAGCTGGTTGTCTTCACCATGTGATCAGCTGAATGAAAGGAAAAGAGTGATGCCACTTCCCCGTCCCTAGTTCCCCCTAAATATTAAACCATTCACGAAGATTGTTAAAAGAATGTGCCACAAGACAATGAGCTCTCTGCTTAAGGTAGACCCGTACCTTGAAGGGCTTAATTTTTTATTTCTTAATATTTTCACTTAAAATTTTCAGCATAGTTGAAAAGTATGAATATTAGAACAACTACGTTAAAAAAAATTATTATTATTATTAGTTTTTAGTTTATGGACAAAAAAGTTGACATTTTACCCCGATTTTTCCAAATATTTAAAACCCTACTCCTCCCTTAATTTGTTAGATTCAAGTCTAATTTGTTTTTTTACATCATTATACAAGTGTGTAGAACAAAACAATAGAGAGACATTTCCAAAATAATCAAAAATAACTTTTTGGCAAAATTAATTGTCAAGGACACTCAATTTTTTGAAAAAAAGAAAGCATTTTCAATGTAAAATGTATTTTTTTTAAAACTTAGACAATCATATTTCATAAAAACTCTCTATTAGTTTTTTTACTACATCATATGGAATAACACAAAAGAAAAATTAACTCAATAGGATGATTTTCCTCTGAGCCTTAGCGGTTCGAAGAAGGTGAAAAGCTCAGAATATGTTTCCGAGGAAACACGGTTAAAGATTTTAGTTGTCATTGAAAGTACTTATACACGCTATCTAAATTGTAAGAAAAACACATGAACAAATTGCTAACGACTCCCAAATTTTGACAACATATTTTTCAATATGTAAGGTATCATTTCTGATAATAAATGTTTTTCGACAATTTCAAATTATTTTTCGCTTTTCAAGGTACGGGTCTACCTTAAGTTTATCAAAATAAACGATACGTGTGATACGTCAAAAAATGCAGTTCATTGAAACTTAAAAACCTCAGAAAAAAAATCAGATTCTAAGTACTTGTTCTTATTATTATTAATAAAAAATATTCTTAATAATTTTAATAAATTTATAATAAAATTTACTTCTGTATTATTATTAGAAAAACTGCAACACTTAATATTCATTAAAACAAATCAATGCCGTTTTTATTGAATTTAATCATCACTGCCACTGAAACAACCGCACGAGAAATTTTATTTAAAATAAAAATTTGAAGCAAAATTATTTCTTTTATATGAATCAGTGGGATGACGTCATAATATGTATTGCAAAGGGATTATTTGATGTTCGCACTATTTCATTCTTACAAAAGAGACAGGCGTTCTCTTTTATTTTAAACAAGTAGGTTTGTAACAGAATCTGTCACTTAACCCGTTTCCACACGACAGTTGTGTTTAACAGGTAAGAAGGCGCCAAACATAGCATTAATTTTATATTAAACATTTACATGCTAAATTTGGCTTGTTTCATTTATTTTATTTCGAAAGTTCAATAATTCTTATCGCTTGTAAAAATTAATTTATATATCAAAGAATAAATATGTAATATTCCTCGCTTTTAAATAGAATGAAAACATTTCATATCAACGTACAAAGAATCTCGTAGTGAAATATATTTGACGTCATTTCAAACTGATCGATGTCGCAAAAATAAATTTATTTTAATTTATTGTCTGAAAGAATTAAAGTTTCTCGAGCGATTGTTGCGAATGACAATGGTGATTTAATTCTAATAAAAATGGCTTGCTATGCTTTTTAAATGAGCATTAAATTGTGCAGTTTTTTGAATAATTGAAATACTTCGAATTTTTTTCTGAAATTTTCAATGTATTCTAATTTCGATGCACTTATTTTTTTTATTTATAACACTTATCCGTAGCATTTGTAGTTCGGATTATGAAAGTGGGTGACGGACTGAACTAATACCTGATTATAATACCTGATAGACTGATTATAATACCTTCCACTTTTTACGTTCTAAACGTAGTGTGGAAGCTAAAAGCAAATATAATTTATCACTTAGTTTTAGGAATATATTATTAAGTTACAGTCTGCTACAAACCTACTTTTTTAGTGCTAGATCTGTGCAAGAATTCCCGATTAACCCACCTGCAAAGATCTCCCAGAGCTTCAGGTGGCCAATCTAAACATTTTATCTGCTGGCAGCTTTATAAATTGTTTAGGGTCAAACAGCAGTCAGTTTTTTTGTGGTCGGTTACTTATTAAATGCATTTACCCATTAGACACGGATTGGGAATTCATGTTTGCTTGCAATTAACGAATTATGGATCTTGACTGTTTTCCATGTGATACATCATTGGGAGGTTCGTAACCATGCAATTAAGCCACTCGGTTTTAGAGTGAGTTTGACACGTAAGATGCCGAAGTAAGTTGTTTTGGATAATATGTAATTATTTTAAAGTTGCTGTGGACAAACTGAAGGATGAGGAGTATAGGCCCTTAAAGTAAGGAAACTTTAATATGGAACTAAATGTTGTTCTTGGTGCTTTTTTAGACGCATGAATTTTGTGTGGAAGTGGTTTTAAGTGACAGCTTGTACTACGAACCTACTTGTTTATGGCTAGGTCTTGCAAAAATGCCCGGTTATTCCATATCTAAGGTGTCCCATCAATGTAAACATTTTTCAACTAAACATAACTTCGTACAATGAACAAAAACACATTGCTTTGAGCAATATTAGTAGAGCTTCGTCTATTTAAACCCTGCTTTCTCTTTTGGGCCGTTTGACCCTATACATTGTAGAGGTTCAAACGGCAGTCAGTTTTCTGCGGTCGGTTACTTATTACATGCATTTACCCATTAGACACGGATTGGGAATTCATGTTTGCTTGCAATTAACGAATTATGGATCTTGACTGTTTTCCATGTGATACATCATTGGGAGGTTCGTAACCATGCAATTAAGCCACTCGGTTTTAGAGTGAGTTTGACACGTAAGATGCCGAAGTAAGTTGTTTTGGATAATATGTAATTATTTTAAAGTTGCTGTGGACAAACTGAAGGATGAGGAGTATAGGCCCTTAAAGTAAGGAAACTTTAATATGGAACTAAATGTTGTTCTTGGTGCTTTTTTAGACGTGTGAATTTTGTGTGGAAGTGGTTTTAAGTGACAGCTTGTACTACGAACCTACTTGTTTATGGCTAGGTCTTGCAAAAATGCCCGGTTATTCCATATCTAAGGTGTCCCATCAATGTAAACATTTTTCAACTAAACATAACTTCGTACCATAAACAAAAACACATTGCTTTGAGCAATATTAGTAGAGCTTCGTCTATTTAAACCCTCTTTTCTCTTTTGGGCCGTTTGACCCTATACATTGTAGAGGTTCAAACGGCAGTCAGTTTTCTGTGGTCGGTTACCTTTTAAATGCATTAACCCATTAGACACGGATTGGGAATTCATGTTTGCTTGCAATTAACGAATTATGGATCTTGACTGTTTTTACAGTGATCCATCATTCTGAGGTTCGTAATCGGAAGGAACCATGCAATTAAGCAACTCAGTTTGAGAGTGAGTTTGACACGTAAGATGCCGAAGTAAAGTTGTTTTAGATAAGATGTGATTATTTTAAACAGGTTGCTGACCAATTGAAGTATGTGGATAGGCCTTTACTGTAAGGCCTTTCTTTACAGGTTCCGGAAATATTCATCGTATTTACGGTGCCGGATGACAGGATTGACAATGTTAAGTCTATTGGATATTTCACATGCGAAGGAAGCGAAAACCGTACTTAATGTTTTACTTGCGGTTTTTAATCAATTAGTGACGATGTTAAGAGGGACTGTCAGTCCCATAGAGCTAATGCATTAGTTTTGTAATCATAACTTCCGCAGAAGTATTGTTTTGCCATGTTAGCCCTTTTTCCCCAGGTATGGGAATCATCATAAAATCCATTTAAAACAAAATTGAAAAGAAAATAACATCCGGTTATTTAATTATTAATTAATAAAGTTTTAAAATAGTGTCGCCATCTGCTGTAATGTTTGGCATTTTAAAACTTCAAAAATATATAATTAAATAGCTAGATAACATTATCGTTTCAAAAATTTGTTTCATTTTGATGTTATGTTGATTCCCATACCTGGGGAAAAAGGGCTAACATGGCAAAGCAATACTTCTGCGGAAGTTATGATTACAAAACTAATGCATTAGCTCTATGGGACTGACAATTCCCTCTTAAACGGCAGCAAAATTTGAATTCCCTCAACATTGCCACTACTCGGACGAAAACCGCAGGTAAAACCGTAAGTACCGTTTTCGCTTCAATCACATGTGAAATGGTTTAGTTGACTTAACTTTGTCATTGCAATCGTGAGGCATTTTAACGTATCATACTTACCTGTAGTACTTGGTGTTTGGGCAGTAAAAGTGGTCGACAGACGGACATAGCTGGGGGCTGGGGAGCCCAGTTGGTTAGGCATTCGCCTAGCATGCGAAAGGTCCCAGGTTCGGGTCCGTGCATCGCCAAAATAACTGTTGACCTATAAACGGCCCCGTGCAGCAAAAAATGTCCGACGAATAATACCCCGTATAGAGGGAGTGCACGTTAAAATATGCTTCAAAGTCCCAACGCTGCGTACGATGTCGCCCTTAACGGTTGCGTTAGGTGCCTACTCAGGTGTCGCCTCGTCACGTGACTGGTTCTAAAATACGACGCCCGTCGCCAATAGCCCTCGTGTATCTCTAGTGCGACGATAATTCAAAAACTAAACTAAACGGACATATCCTTTATAAAAGCTTTTAATTTTTACTTTATGAACGTAATGTAGAAGCTAAAAGTTCTCAATATGCTCGAACATTTATAAAAATGAACTCTTTAATTTGTTAAAATCATAGTTTAAAAGGTACCCATGTTTTAGAAAGTATTTTTTTACAATTTTATTTTAAAAAGTCATTAAAGTTCTCTATTATAAATGTGAAACAAAGATTTCCAATGTTCCACTTTTATGTTACATGCAGAAATAATTTTTCAACAACCGTATGGATTACAAGTAATCATTTCATGTAAATGGTTCAGTCAATTTTCTACACGCTTCCGTAATGAGTTCACCTACATAAGTCATTTAACATAGTTATAAGTTAGTTATAAAATCGTTTTGTTTTACCAGCAAACAACTTATGTAAGTCGAAATTGCGCTATATAATCTATAACAACGCATCGAAATATACCTTTTAAGGCATGCTATGTTAAATTTGAAAAATTGAGTCCGCTTGCTTTTAATTTAAACTGACAGATTTAACCCGGTGATACTGGATTTTTATCCATTTTGTTATAACAGCATGCATGTCAGGAGAAAGTTACCTCTCTTTGAAAATATGGTGATCGGTAAATTTCTCCTGAAATCCAGAAAATGGGTTATCCAGAAATGGGTTCCGGAATTTATTTCATGTTAAATTCGAAAAATTGGCCGGTCCGCTAGACTGTAATTCAAACTAACATATCCGCTATCAGATTAAACGTAAAAGTGAGCGACATAGTGTCGCGTAGACGATGGAGAAATACGTTAACTGGTGTAATGGGTTGTATTCAAGAAACGACAAGTCAGCTATATCTCAACTTGACACTTTTTAATGACCAAACTGGATGGTTACAATCCTTTATATAGAGCCGCAGAACCTTCTAGCCTAGAAGGTTCTAGAAATTAACTAATTTACATAAATTAAGGAATAACGAGAAACAAATCAAACTAAGGAATAACGAAATTATAAATTTGGGCTATGCCCGAGCTCGATCCCACAAACTGCTGGTTTGCAGTATCGTATTTTACCACTGAGCCACAGCTCCCTAACCGTTAAGTCTTACTTTACTACAATATTATTTAAACTGAAACCAAAAGTATGTATGTTAATTCTATTTCCCATGCGACACGTGACAGATAACAGCACCTAGGGGCCGTAGTGAGCCTAGTGGTCAGTGTCTCGGTCTCGGGATCGGAAGGTCCTGCGATCGAGTCCCGGTACCACTGAAGACCTACCGAGTATATGCGGAGTACGTGCTCGTTAAATCTGTTGGGTCCGAAAGTCCTCTAAGTTCCCATACCAAATCAATACCTCTGGGGGTGACAAGCCAATTCTGGGGATCTTCTAGTTGGCCTCTGTCTCTAAAAATTATATGGATCCACTTATGTGTGTGTGTGTTGTCTGTTGTGTCTGTCTTACTTGACGAAGGTTTATAAGCGGGTCGCTGACCAAGCACACAAACCTGAATATATATGTCTACCAACCAACCAACAGCACCTACGCTTGTTTACTTACATCAAGTTTTTTTGGGGCAAGGTCGGTTACCGCAAGGCATTTGACCTGGGGATATCCCGCATTTCTAAATAACAAGAAAAGCACTTTTCCAGTTCAACGCTACAATTCTGATGTCAGATTGCACGGGAACAGTAGAGTGGTGGTTTTATTAACTTTGGCTTGTGGTTAAAATGTTTGTGTTGATTTCATATTTGAACTAAATTCTTTTGAAATTTCAATTAAAAGTCAAAAAGTCGTTCGTGTTATTACGATTTTGTAAAATTAAAGATAAGTCGCAGGGGACTCTCACGAACTCGAAAACAGATCTTAAAACAATATAAACTGAGCCACCTTTACGGTACTAATTTTTTTTATTTGAATTCCTAATACGCATGCTGCACACATAAGTATATTATTCATAATGTTATATTTAGCATTATAAAATACCTAGTGAAAAACTAAGAAACATATGTAAACAGTACAATATATGCTGCATAATATTGTTGGAAACAATATGCGAAAAGATTGTTATGATATTGAAGGAGAGAAGTACATTTATAAAATAAAAGCTTTATGACGTTGCTCTATAATGCCGTAATATCCTTGTGAAAAATTTTCTACGTTATATCCACTTATCAACAATACAAAAATTCATAGATCTTTTCAACATCTCTTTTGTTATTAATTAGTTTTTTTTTTAAAAATGGATGATTTTTCCGTACTTTCATACATTATTATAACTTTCTGTTGTACGCATAGATGTCATAGTTAAAGTATTAGATTGGCAGATCACGTGACCTCCAATGCTAACTACGGGAAACGCGTGGAGGCCAAATAAGAGGGCAAGATGGCCAGTGTTTCTGCCACTTTAAGGAGAAAAATACTACGAAAAAATACCATTTAATTCTAAAATTACAAAAAAAAATACTAGAAAAGGATTTAAAGTCTCTAAAAAGATTCCAAAATGAAGTTAGTATTTTTACGATATTTTATTGTAATTTTAGAATTAAATGGTATTTTTTCGTAGTATTTTTCTCCTTAAAGTGGCAGCAACACTGGCCATTTTGCCCTCTTATTTTTCCTCCATGCGCGTCCCGTCGTTAGCATTGGAGGACACGTGATCTGCCAATCTAATACTTTAATTATGATATCTATTGTTGTACGGCACCATGTTTTTTTTCTTTTGGATTTATTTTAAAACTATTATCAAGACAATATAAAACCTGCTTCCAATTCCCCATTTTCCTTAGACCAACCTTGCCGTGCTTCTTTTCTGTTATTGGTTATTATATTTGAACTTAAACAACACTACATCCTATACAGAATATAATTCGTCCAACGTAAACTTTATTTTTTTAAAAAAAATTAATTAAATATGTATTTAGTATAAGCAGTTTTCTGGAAACGAAATCAATCTCTAGGAATCTTTCTTTTCAAAAGGCAACCTTTTTGAATGGACAATCTTTACACAGCGCAGTAATTTATTTGCCAAACCTAAATTCCAGCTGTTTCTTTTGTTTTGTTCAAAATTTAAAAGCGATTTTCAAACTTTCTTCTCGTTGTGTTTTATGCTAATTAGTTCTATGAGACACGATTTATGTACAACATATCACAATGCACATAGAAGTTGCCTATCGAAAAATATTATATTTATACTGGAAAACATCGAATGTTTTTTTTTTTTTGTTAATTGTATTGCATATTATTGCTGAAAAATTATTGCGGAATTGTATATTTTAGTCAAACTATTATACAGAAAAATTTTAGAATCATATCAATTGACGCATCTTAAAAATATGTATATTTAATTACATTTAGTTATAAAAGTCTTATTTGTCTAATACGTCGGTTTTTCACTAAAAGTGTGTTTATCTCAGGATATAGAAGGGGATAAAAAATAGAAAATAAGTTAAGTCACAAACCTAGTTAACATAACAGTTATTTTCTTTTCCGCAAATATTGTATTTTATACATTATTTATCTCTAAGAAAACATTACAAATTATATCTTGTATTTATTTCAATTCTTTAATGTTTTCAAAATATCTAGAAAACAAAGTTTACTTGACGAATAACATTAAATTTTACTGTAAAAGTTTGCAGTAACGTTACTACATAAGGCTGAAGACAGGCGGGTTTCCACTACTTTTATGGAGTGGAGTAACGTGTTGCACAACACATTTTAACGATGTTGGTTGACGTGAACTATTTCGTAATTATCTTCATGTTAACGAGGTGATTTCAAAATATGTATTCCAACTGATTTTTGTCTAAAATTAAATCTTTCGAAAACCTCCCTCCTGGGGTGTGCTTTATGTTGATGTTTTGCTTACTTCCTACTCTACTTCTACTGAATTTTTAAATAGCTTCTAACAACTTGTACCGTGGAATATCACAAAGTGTGTGGAGAAGTGGCGTATTAAAAGAACATGCAGTATTTCAGGAAAATAATTTAAATGTAACGATTCCACTGCTCTTCAGAGCCTAAAATATACGGATATGTTTAGTGTTTCGTAACTAAAATACCGATTTGTTTAAGAATGATATCAATCTACATATTTGAAAAAATTGAATGTGGTTGAATTTAAACTAACAAAATCGATTTTGATCGGTTGCTATTCTAGATAATTAGAAGGATATTACTTTACACGATATATATTTTTCCCCAAAATTACATGCAAAATATACATTTAACCTTCCGAACGGCCTGGATCTGGGTAAAAATAAATGACTGTTTTCTCTGAAAATTATTTTGAAATTATTTTTTAATTCCCATATTAATTTTGAAAATCAGAACTCGGTTTAATTTCGAAGAGATTGTCTCAAAATTATTTCCAAATTAAAAAAAAGTAGAACATAAATAAAAAAAAACTGTATTATTTAAAAAATTTATGTTATTTTGCTAGAAAAAAGGGCGAATAAAACAAGTAAATAAATGGGCATAGCGCTCAATGTGTGTGTGTAAAATATGTTTATCTGAAAAATACATATATGTGATATATCATGCAAATCTTTATAAAGTTATAATATTAACCACACAAATCTGGCTCCGGACTCCGTCCCGTTAAATACTTTAAATGATTTCTTTATAATAAAAGATCTTGGACGTCCAAACTATCTTCATTTCTGTAGTTAACTAAATAATAAGTATGCTCTACTGTGAAGTAGATGTTATTCTACTTCATATATCTGTAGGATTTTTCGGGTTTTTTAAGGAGGACATACGTTACTTTTCTAGAGAAGTTAGAAGATGAATTAGCAATATTTTCTTCGTTAACGAACCGAGTTGTTGTCAGTAAAAGTTCCCGGAAGCCGCCAAGTAAACAAACAATGCGCTCATTAGAGTATACACCGTACTTAAAGACAATGGGACATTTTGCAGGGGTCACTGCTGTCAATAGGTTAATGCAGATGCCTTTTTCCACAACAAACCACTAAAAAAAACTGCTTTTTCTTATTATTTCAATCTTAGTAAAAGTAGAAGTTTTTAAAGGGCCCTGTGTCATTCACTGTAGAAGCTGTAATAACAGATTTTTTTTTTGTCGTGTCCATGAGAGTCGAACTCTATATGTGTCCGTGAATTTTGATAATTTCTTCTACGACTTGCTTGATGTTGTCTCCATACGGATCTAGCATAGTCGGCAGTACTCCAATCTTTCTCAGGCTGGGGCGCTGATAGCCGGACACTCATAGATGTGAGTAGGCGTAAGCTGTGTATCAGGACAATGTTCACAGCTTCTATCGATCTTCTTGCCATCTCCATCTATCTTCATACCCAATAACAGATTTAACAAGGCTTAATAGGCAGAGTTTAAAAGTTATTCCAAAATGTATAAGATTATTTTTTAACTAAAAGCGAGAATGATTCAATTCTACACTGGCGAAAAATAACGTCAAATTTTAAGTGGTATATCAAAGTAAAAAACACGGAATTTTTCTGAATTAAAAACATAATGCACGTGTAAATTCTAGTTGGGATACGATTTTGTCCCGTTAATTATTTGTACTTTTTGAAATGGAGAACGGTTTTGAGTCAGACGCTATTCGAAACCGTAATATATTATTTACAAATGAAGCATATCACTCTGATGTAATAGTTATTTAAGCAACTAGTGCCAAAAATAATACTTTATTAAGCGAGTGGCTTTTATTTCACGAGACCGTAGGTCGAGTGAAATAATGACAAGAGCTTAATAATGTATTATTTGACACGTGCTTGCTTACAATATTTTTTATAATAACGTGCAAAAAAGTATTTCTACCAATGAGTGATTTTCATGACATCATTTAGTTTCCATGGCGATATTCGAAAATGGCGATATCCATGGCGATATTCAAAGTAGTAAAAGAAAAGTTGTAAAATAATTTTATATCTCTATATTAATATTTTAAATCAAAATAGTATTGTTTGGCGTGAAATTTGTGTTCTTACTTTTGTCTTATTTAATTGCCTTTAATATTTTTTGTAGTACTTGTAGTTTCCATGGAGATATTCATGACGTCATTTTGTTTTTCTACCAATCAGATACTCTTATTTACTTTACCGCACTAGTGCCGAAAGTACTACTTTCGGCACTGTCTGTGACGTAAGCACGTAAAGTGTCATTTTCGCAACGATTTATGAAGGAATATGATATAAAAAAGTGAACTTTTTTGCACGATGTTATAAAAATATCTTTAATATGTTATTTTAAATGAAATATTTCTCTCTCGTGTGCACATTTACTTATTTCCTAACAAATAATTATTTATATAAATTAATAATTCAAGCAAGAAAACAAGTCGCGTCGGCGTTAAATGGTTCATTGAGTTTGTTTGAAAGTTTTTATCTTTTATTTTTTCAACTATTGAAAATAATACGTTGCTTTTTATTATTCTTACACCGATCTCTTATTAAATTGGATATATATTTTATACGGCAGATAAAGTTTTTTTTTTTTTTACTTTTAATGATGTATATTAGATTATCTACTTCCTGAAAACTGTTGTTCAACTGTGACATATATCTTCACACTACTACTTGTGACATTATTTTTTACTAACACTTTAGCTTTAAATTCGTCGCCTAACATTTTGTATCCCGTCTTATTACACTGTTAAAAATTTGGTGCTAGGTTTCACCATGATATTGGTTGGTTTCACCATGATATTGGTTCCTAGTAGCTGCAACGGCTGAATGGTAAATGTTTCACCTTTTTTTCGTTTTTGGTTGAACCATTTTCTGGATTTGGAACAAAAACCTGAGAAATGGTTCAACAGAATACAAAATATGGTGAAACGTTTCACCATTCAGCCGTTGCAGCTACAAGGAACCAATATCATGGTGAAACCAAGCACAAAATTTTTAACTGTGTATAATTTTAGAACATTTTTTTTAAAGCTAAATCAAAAAACTATGCTTTAATGAATTTGATATTGCATGAAATGTTTCTTCGTATATCATGTGCATTCCCGAATACGATATTATCTACATCGACATTTTGCCTAAATGTACGCATGTTCTGGCGGTTTTAAGTATTGTACTATTGAATTTAATTCCCTCTTGACACAAGACTTGGAGAGTATTTTTCGTCCAACGGGGCTGCATTATTGGCGGTCTAGCTTTTGTAGACTCAGTATATTCCCCAGAACTGAGAGCCATTTTTTTTGTTGCACCATCTAGGCCACTCTCACTACCAATTTTGACGCTCAGATTACAATGAATCTGAGCTCTGTTGGATGTTAAAATAAGCCGAGAAAACCAAAGTCAAATGGGTATTCTAGGATCTTTTAAATGACCCATAATCGTATGACATGCGTGCCCACGATTTTCCCATCCAGAAAACATGACGATATAGGGAGTATCATTCATGTAACTCGTTATGTATATTACGTAACTATGAGACATAGGTGTTTGTTTTATTACGTAACTATGAGACATAGGTGTTTGTTAAATAGTATAGAATATATAATAAAAATATCTGGATTTAGCTCTGTTGTCCTAGCATATTTAAAATATCTGGTTCATTTCTACTACAAGTAAGTAAAGCATAAATTTAACTCGTTTATATAAAGACGAATAAAATAGTAGAAACTGGTTCATATAACTTTTAAATGTAATGAAAAACTTAAACATGATTAAATATGAAACTTAAACATGACTTACTCTTATAAGAACGTCACAAAACACGCCAATAAACTTTTATCAGTAAATGACGAAAGGTAGATTGATTTTTTATGTGAGAAGCAAGAAGCGTTTTGTATAATTATACAAGAAAGTAATCAAATTGGTAAATATTTATATTCAAGAATTATTCATGAGTTATTCAATGTTAAATTGTTACGGTCATTCGGAAACTTATATTTATCTCCATAAGTGAAAAACGTAATAAAACATATCCTGGGTATCTAATTAACTTATTTTTAAGATCATTACACTATAAAAAATAAAAAAACAGTTTAATAAAGTCCAATAGATAAGAAGTCAGAATAAGTAGTTGTCAACTTTAAAAAAAATTACTTTTACATTGTTATCGCATCAGTGATATTAAGCTAAAGAGTTGACATATCATGAGTTTTATCCATAGAAGACATAAACACTGTTAAAATTTTGGTTCTGGGTTTCACCAAAAACATTATTCCTAAAATTCCATCTTCATTTAAAAATTTCACCACACAGTCGTTGCTGACTACTTTTTTTGGAGAAACCAAGTACGAAATTTTTAACATTACGCGTGATATACAGCACAGTTTATACTATAAATCAGGGATTAGAGTAACGAGTTACTTGTAACGCCATTACTTGTAATAGTTACTTTTTTTCAGGTAACACCAAATAACGCCGTAAGATTTTTTCAGAAAGTAACTGTACCTTAGTTACTTTTAGAGGTTACGAAGTAACGAGAAATTTCGTTACTTCTCATTACGCCGCTCTTTATAGATATTTTCGGCATTGTTCGGCGTTTATCTTAAATTTAATCATTTAAATTTAACTTTTAACTAAATTTTTGTTCTTAACTTTTCCAATTGTCCATTTTTTAACGCTTCGTTTTCTTTGAAAATCGGTAAAATGGCTTAAATTTCAATTTTTATTATAACTTAAAATTTCTAAAAAGTATCTGTGATTAGTTACTTTTCGTATTAAGTAACTGTAACTGTATCAGAGTTACTTTTTAAAAGCAATTTTCCGATCCTTTTTATAAATACATTTTATAAAAATAAAAAAAAACTTCACTTACCGACATTATGATGAGCGATTTTATTCATGCACACCGACTTGACAATAGCCAGCGACACCATAAGCGGCGAAGCTTTGGTCCCTGGGGCTTCCCACAAACAAGAAGAAACGGAGCATTTCAGCTTGAGGTAGGCAAAAGTAACCGAAAAAGCGATTCCGAAAATAATAGCGGCCCACCACAGTGATCTGTAGGAGTAGTCTGTCACCAAGGCCTCCAAGGGCACCGCGGCGTAAAAGGACATTTCAGCTGCCATTGTTCTTTAGTGTCTAGTCCATATGAAATTCAATTCAGTATAAATTCACCACAAACTATCCAAGCAATTGCTTTTCAGTAAAAATCCTTATGCGGAGTTCAGTTCAATATCAATTCACTATAAACTTTTCAATCAATTCACTTTTACATAAAATCCACGGCATAAATGTCAGTTTCGAATAAGGAATTCACAATGTGATGTTTCTAAAAATTTAATTTTTTAATTGAAATCCAGTTTCCAATACAAAATTCATTAGACGAATTGGTCCAAAAGTAATTCACGTTTCAATAAAACTCCACAACATAAAATCAGTTTTCCGTAATATTTTTAAAAAAAATCCGAATTACTTAAAATATTTTTTAAAAAATCCAGTTTGTGCAATGCCAAATTCAGCATACGAATATTTTTCGAAAGTAATTCACTCTTTAATAGAATTCTCCACTACAGAAAAATTAGTTTTCCACAAGAATTTCACCATCCGAATTTCTTAAAACTTTTCAACTAATCCTCAATATAAATTTTCAAATATAATGCACAACTCAACAAAAAAAAATCCAATACATAAAGTGCACTAAAATTCAGTTTTCAAATAATGAATTCACCATGCAAGCTTCACCATTCGAAAGAATCCATCAATAGTCCATCATATTCTGTAAGGAGATACTCGAACATGTTACTTCCGACTGTCACCAAACGCAGGAAACTAAACTTTCACTTTCCTCGGGGAATCGAACAAAAGTGCTTTCAAGAGTGCCGCGAAAGTGAAAGTCGTTCGATTTCGATCGTGTGCGCATGCTCAGTTGCTCTCCGCCCTCCTTTTCACTACAAACTCAGTTCCGGCCAATAGGGAGCAGAAAAACGAAATTTTATTTTGTTTCTTATTTATAAATAATAAATAAGAATGGGGATATATATAAAGGAAGATGCATAGAGAATTCTAACTTTGCATAAAAATATGCTTGTTTCGCTTTTATTTTTAAAGCATCAATTTTACTAATATATTTTTCGAACTGTAAATTAATTTGTGGCAACTAAAAGACATTTATTTAAAAAAAATTGTATCATTATTCTTCGAAATTCAAACAAATTTAGCAATTGATAATGAGTAATTATTAATTTGCGAAAGAAGATTAATGAAATTAGTTAAGTTTGGCGTTTAAAAGTTTGAATTGGAAGTCCCTGATAAACGAATTGCTTTCTGAGGTGTTTTAGTAGTGTGTTTCCTGTTGAGCATAAATATTACCAGCTCATGTTAACATCCTTGGAAATGAAAAAGCCGATGAGCTTGCCAAAGAATCAAGAGCTTGCCCCCAATCATCTAACCTCATAACTCTCGTTGACGCCAATGCAGTTGCCAGCCGTAGACTTATCAAAATAATTTTAAATATTCCATCCCTGCTCTAAATTGTAACCGTACAATATCTTCAATAATAGCCAGACTACGAACAAAACATTTAAAAGGAATGAAAATCTCAACGGAAGGACAAGAAGCTTCTCCACAAACTGCCCAAACTGTCCTGGTGTCCAACTGTCCCCGCAGCATATATTGGCTGCCCAGCAATTCAACCAGGCTCTTCAGGATTGGCTTTGAAGACCCAGACATTTTAATTCTCTCCGAAGATGCAGAGGAAATAGCGAAAGCTGTCTACGACAGCTTCGGATCCATCTAGTTTTTTGCACACAACATGGACACGACAACAACAACAACATAAATATTGAGTGGAAGCGTTTTAAGTGACAGATTCTGTTACATACCTACTTGTTTTGTTTTTGTACTTAAGCAATATTTTTTATGATTTTGTCATGTTTATAGAAGCAAAAATTGGTTTTTTATGAATAAATTTTTTTTTGGAACTCGTTTCGTTACATATGAGCATGAAACGAAATTATGCAATTTTTTTAGTGTCATAAAAAAAATCCATGCATGTTTGGTGCATTATTCGTTTAATGGGGGAATAAATAAGAATAAATAAGAATATTTATAAATAATAAATAAGAATGGGGAGGGGGTGAAGATTTCACCTATAGTTCTTGCGTGCTCGAAGTTCTCATTTTTACTTTTCGGCTTGACCTCGAATGTAGACACGAGGAACGCAAAACCTAGTGTTGCCTTACAATAGGGTACTTGACAGTATCGCTAAAATACCTTCCAATATTAATTAAATTATAGTTTGAACCCAAATATAACAAACGTATATATTTTTTTTGCAATATAAATCTTTAAATAATTAAAAAAAATATTTTTAAATAGCTTTTTTTTTCATCGGTACGTCACGTGATCACAAACACGTCGATTTGGCTGACGTCACTAGTATGTATAAACAAACCGGTGTGATGTTTTTTTTTTGTTTTTAATTAAACTGGTTTTAATCTAACTTACTCTTAAATGAAGAATTATATAGATAATGGGTGGAGGTTTTCCAGAAGCGGATAGTTCAAATTTGCTTAAAGTAGATTCCAAAATGGTGTTTCAAAGTTTGTTTATAGTGACTAGTGACATCATAGATACCACGTGACAGCCACAAAGCGTTTTCGGGATTGATATTTCGTCCTAATTTTAAAATTCATTTTTTCCCCTTTATATGGGGTATTTGAAAAAGAGAAAAAATACTGGTCTAATATTTTTGGCATAAGGATATTTTAAGCCAATAAAAAAATTTTAGTCAAGTACCCTATTAAACCAAAAAAAAATTCTTTTTATAAAATCAACATGCATCAGTGCATTAATTGCTGGCAAAATTGTATATTACCCAATTTAAATCATAATATTCAAAAAGAAATTCCTCTTATAAAATTTCAATAAGATTTGTCTAACTTGTTTGAAGAATAGCTAGAAATTTATGTTTTTTTCATTTAGTAAATAACATTTATTAGTCAAGCTATACACTTCAAGATTACCGTGCGCAAATTTATTTTATGCACTTTCAACACAAACAAGTACAATTTTAAAAAAAATAGACACAAGATTTATTAAAAACAAATAATGCACCAAACATGCATGGGTTTTTGATGGCGCTAAAAAAATTGCATAATTTTATTTCATGAATATATGTAATGAAACGAATTCCAAAAAAAAATTTATTCATATAAAAACCAATTTTTGCTTCTATAAACATGACAAAATCGTTAAAAAAAATATTGCTTAAAGGGGACCAGACCCCTCAAAATTTTCAAAAATGATATTTCAATGTTTTTAGTTTTTCTTAAACTCTGCAATCTTAGCTTTACAACAATATCTTAAACTAAAAGTTTCAAGTACTAAAAGTATTTTTAATATATTTTTTTTAATATTGTTATGTTTCATAGGTAAGAAACGACTATTGTTTACTTTAAACGCTTATATCTCAAAACTTACTTTTTCAATGAGCGTGTACCTTTTTCTCAGAATCTACTATAAGTATCAACCTAAAATTTTTTAAACGTATTTAAGGAGTTGGTTTCTAAAATTCGCTGGAGGGATTTAAGTATAGTTATCTTACTTTTTTTTCTTTTTAATATTATTGGTGTTTTTTAGGTCAAAAATATGTAGTTTCACTTAAAAATTTATAATTTAAAAACTTTACAAAATTTTTAAGAATGTCTCCAGTAAAGTATAGTTAAACATCCATTTAACAACTGGTAAAGCTTTCTTTAAAAAGTATCAAATCGATTCTGATAAAAAGGTACATAAAAAAGGTCATTTTAACATGGGCTTCAATGGAGGGCTCCGGTCCCCCTTAAGTACAAAACCAAAAAAAAAATGAGTGCAGCAAAATTCAATTTGCATATGTTTTTTTTTATTTCGTTATTTGCCTCAATTCTTTTGGTGATTCATAATTAGTTTTTTATCAAATTAATTCTATTACATGAAAAAACGTCAGTTTCACGTCATTTCGAGTAGTTCGTGCGTCAATCTGCAAAAACTGTTCGATAAGTATAATGGAGTTTAAGGATTATTTCAACTTTAAACTTGAATTTTTGATGCATTTGCATACATTTAAAACATTTGTCATATTTTCATTAACTAATAGTTTCATTAGTATTTTAATAGATTTGTAACATTATAAACACTACTTGATGTTGAAATATTCTCTATCAGCTTCAATTTTTTTAAGACCAATTTTAATTATGTTTATGCTGTTTTTATATGAAAGTTCCTAAACACCAAATCTGCGAATTAAACACCAATAGGGTTACTGCGACCACCCTAACTAGATTAAGGACAGGCCACTTCAAAGGGACGGAAATCCAAAAAGATGGAACTAGGAAATACTTCAGCTGCAGAAACTGCCCCGATTCGGAACTGGATCCAGAACATCTTTATTCTTGTCCAGCCATCCTCGCAAAATTGCAGCAAATCACCACCTCGCCCTACGAAGACCTTTATGAGGACCACTGTCTGTTCATCGCTGAAGCAGTCTATGAGACCTTTGGTCCCATATAATCTTTATCCATGGACATGACATCATCATCATCATATGAAAATTCCTACATTTCGGCATTGAAACCGTAAATTAAGTGTTATTTTTTTTCTGTTAACCGTATAAGAAAGATAAATTACTTCAAATAAAATTACAATATAATTATATTTTGTAATTCATTGATAGTCAGTACTGTTCCCCTTCTCTAATGGTATGAAAGAGCTTTTAGCAATCTCTTTTTTTTTATTATTGTTTTAAAATAGAAACGTGTAGATTTTAAAATGCACCTTAAAGATTAAAACTTTAACTATGATTTGCAATTTTCGAAGACAGGAAGCACTGAATTTTACAGTACTGTCCCCTTCATAAATTTATGAAATTAGGACTTCAAAGATAATTGTGAAACCTTGTATTTTTCTGATACAGAATGGTAGGTTAAAATGGTTAAAACGGTGACCTACTAAATAAACAAAATTTTTAAACAAAAAAAACAAAAATGAAGTTGACAAGGTGATGATTGGTGTTGGCAACTTGATGTATATAAACACATACATTAAAATATTAGTTTATATATTAATCTTTTTAGAAAAAAAATATTTAAGTAAGGATAACAAAGTTTGAGTTATTAATTTAGAATTATTTAGACAGAGAAACATCATATATAGACATAATATTATTTAGAACAATTTTGATATATAACTAATAGGTACAATTTATCAATCAGGTGTTTTCTTATCATCTTATAGTTCCACCTTGTGAAATAACCACCGGATGTTAGACAAACAAAAGAAAAATATTTAGAAAGTAAAAAAAAATAAAAAAAATTTAAGAACATTTTTTGTGTTCCTTTGTTGTTTATGTGATTAATTCCGCAGATTTTCCTCGTGGGTTAACTGAAAATTGGGTTAGTAGTGACAGAAATTGGTTTTCGATGGGGCGATTAAATTCATTAAAACCAATCTATCTGGTTTTCGCCGGTTTTCTCGGAAATAAAGAGGTGTGAAATTTTAAAGTTCCTGAGAAGGGCGAGCTGATGAAAGAAATCGTGCTCTGTTCGTGAAAGTAAATCGCGTTTCGTTAGAACTAAAAGCTGAACCCACGATAGTATTTGCGCTTTCGGTTTTATCATGTTATATAACATTGACTCAGTAAGGATGATTGGAAAGAATATTAGCCAAACGAAAATAAATTGTATGCTTAAGTTTATAGAAATAAACAAACAAGTAGTTTGAAACAGAATCTGTAACTTAAACCGCTTCCACACAACAGTTGTGTTTAACAGGTAAAAAGGCGCCAAACACAGCATTAAATCTATATTAAACATTTACATGCTAAACTTGGCTAGTTTCATTTATTTTAGTTCGAAAATTCAATAATTATTACTTATCGTTTGCAAAAACTAATTTATATTTCAAAGAATAAATATGCAATATTCCTCGCTTTTAAATAGAAGGAAAACATTTCATATCAACGTACAAAGAATCTCGTAGTGAAATATATTTGCGTCATTTCAAACTGATCGATGTCGCAAAAATAAATTTATTTTAATTTATTGTCTAAAAGAATTAAAGTTTCTCGAGCGATTGTTGCGAACAGCAATGGTGATTTAATTCTAATAAAAATGGCTTCTTATGCTTTTTAAATGAGCATTAAATTTTGAAGTTTTTAAATAATTGAAGTACTTCGAATTCGAATTCTTCTCTGAAATTTTCAATGTATTCTAATTTCGATGCGCTGAATTTTTTGACGTATCACAACTTGTCCGTAGCATTTGTAGTTTGGGCTATAAGGGTGGGTGACGGACAGACGGACTGAACGATTATAATACCTTTCACTTTTTACGTTATAAACGTAGTGTGTAAACTAAAAATTAGTCAAATATTAAGATCATAATACAGAACAATGAATGAATAACAAATTTAGTTACACGAAAAACGAAGTATAAAAAAACCCATCAAAGTTAACGTTCTTATTTGGTAAGGAGGGTGTTAAGGGTATTCACAAATGATATTACTGAATATTCATCATAAAACTTTTATTTTTACTATTTTTTTTAGAAATATTTTTATGACAATGAATTTACAAGAAAATGTCATGCAGTTTTATAAATTTTAGAATGGCCGATAATCTCAAATTAGATGTATTATATTTGAAAAATATTACTTTCTTGTTTAAATTTTATAACTTTAATTAAGAACATAAACTTTTATTATACTTTATTTTTGTGCTTGATAGATTAGTGAATAATATTGTAAAATTAAAATACAATTTATTCTACATTTAAAAAAAAAGAAAATGTTATCATGGAACCAACATTTTTATCAATAATATCTTATAGTATTTAAATTCTTTACAAATATCTTTGCTGAATTTACTACTTTTAGTACTTTTAATTGAGATGAAAAAGTGTTTACCACATAAATTGAAACTAATAAATTTTTTTTTTAACTTATTAACGCTGAGATAATTTTATGATTTGAATATAAGACATCAACAGTGGAATACAATTATATTGCTGACAGCTGAAAAATAAATATGCTCTTAAATAATTTGTTCTTCAGTTCGTAAATTTTTTAAAAACTATTTTAATTAAAAGTACAATGAATTGTTTAAATAATACTATTTAAATAATTTTAATAATGTTGCTCCTATTTCTTTCCCCTGTTGAAATCGCAAAACCATTATTTGTAAATTTTCATTTAAAATATTGTGTTTGTCATTTCAGCTATGTACGAATAATTTGGCAACATTGTAAAAATTGCCCTACACATAATTTGTAAATAACAAAAAATATATTAAATACGTTCGAAATGGATTATAATATTTTACTGAAATCCTTTATCTAAAAATATCCAAAAGATAATTTCATTGGAAAAAACAATTTGAATAAAACATTGAAATTTTTTGTTGCGTTGTCATTATCGATTTCGTATTTTAAATCACAAATACAACATTTTGTTTGCAAAATATTATTTGATGCCGTTACAACTTTTCATGACTTTATTTATCACAATAATACAATCCATAAACAGTATACCAAAAGTAATGAATATTTTACAGTTGAAAAATACAAAACAATTTCAAATTAAATAACATATAAACTTGTTGTTTGGAATCATTTTTCATTCTCCTTTTTTCATTCTCTTTTGGAATACAATCTCGATTCGGTCGGTTGCGTTTGATGATTGAGATTGTTCTTTTGGGGTTGAGTAGTTTTCTTCCTGCTTCGAATTGCATAACGTTTGTGTATATATTTAAGGATGCCTACTTCCTTAGTTTTACAAGGTGAAGGTTACAGAAGTGTATCATTTTGCGGCTTAACCGACAATAAAATAGAATATCTTTTAGACGGCATTTTGGGAAAATTATTATAGTTACTACTATTGAAAACTATCAATTTTTAAAATGAATGTAATGACAATGTTTTACCAGAAAACCAAAAAATGTTCAATTTGTGGTTAAAGTTTATTGGGAATGTTAGAATAAAAATAGAGATTATCTAATTGCTGAATTTACAAGCCGAAAATATAACACCATATTGATTACCTAGAGTGGCATCAGGAATGTGGATAAATTAGCTTTTTTATATTGTGCAAAACTAAAATTTTCTCTAACTGTTTCCTTGGTAAACTGATAATTTTAATAATATGGAATAAATAAATATTATGCAATAAATAAAAAGTTTTTAAAACCATTGAAAATCCTTCAAAACCTTAATATTGCAATTTATCTGAAAAAAAAATTACTCTGCTGCTGTGAAATTCTTTGGGTTATATAGTTTTCTGCAAAGAGTGTTATATTTTCTGTTCATAAATATTTCATTAATTTATATAGTTATGAATTCTATAGAGGTCATTTATTTGTAAGCTAAATGCAATCTGAAGCTATCGATAAATAATATATATCCTCGATATTGACAAGTTAAACGTATATTTTTCATTACAAAAGATTATAAACGTTTTAGAGACTGAAATGTCTAGCTTTTTTATGGATTTACTAAAAAAATTAGGATTAAAGGTTACTCATAAATGATAAAATAGTGATTTTTTTTTAGAATTATTCGAAGCTAATTTTAATGCTTAAAAGACTGCTAGGGTGACCAGACTACAGCATTTCGAAGTGCAATTTAGTTTGTCATTCAAATAGCTATAGATATAAAAAATTTGCAAACAATCTTCGTTTTATTTATGTGTAGTTTTTTTCAAACAAAAAGACGAAAATAAAATATAAATTTTAAGAATGCACACTCTTAAAACAAAAGAGTGAAATTCACTCCTATAGGAGAAGTGCATTTTCGGCACGGAAAGGAGTGGAAATTAACTCAGACTGAGTTAAAACCGCTCGTTTGTTTTAGGAGTGTAATGATTCAATCATTATTAAATTTAATAATTTAATAATGATTGCATGTTTAGAAAAGTTAATCACTGAAACAAATCTGGTCAGGCTAAAGACATCCGAACCTGACTGTGTGTTTAACTTTGATAGAGGTGACTATTTTAGCAAAAGTTTTGTATAAATTATTTCATTATTCAAGTAAATTTATATTATTATTCCACGTATGTTATAGCCATAAAATTTTCACAACGTCTCTACAAAGTCTATGGCGAAATTCTTAATTTTGTTCAATATCTCATAAATATAAAATAAGTATATAAATAATGTTAATTTAAAGTATATGCAAAAAATTTAAGACATTCCGGAGCACATCCATCTCTGATATTACACCTCTGGAACCACAAATGTTAAATCCCCCAAAATGAAACGAAATATTATCTGGAGAAACTTCCAAGTGTTAGTCAATCATATGCTTCTCAATCTCAACTCATCGGTTACCAAAAGAACGAAAGCGAAACCGATTTCCTAAACTGATAAACCGCATCAAAATCATCGCGCGACACCACCAGCGGCTATAATTCACCGGTCAGGAAAATAAAAAACAAGAAAAAGAACACCGAACAAGCGAAAAATAGGCCGAATAATTTCGAACAGACCACTTTGAGGAAAGAACGCTGCCGATAAAAAAAGAGAAAGAAATTGGTTTTGTCCTACGGGGCCGTTTCCGGCGGCAGCGTTACAAAGCGTGGACAACGGACGTCCGTTGCAGACGTTCGAAAAAGGTATGTCCTAGGCCCTCAGGTATTCCAATTTCGGAAGTCTGCAGTTCCTAGGGCGGTTCACGTGCTCTCGGTGCTTACGCGTTTTATTACGTCATAGAACGCGATTGCATTGCTTGTGAACTGTCATGCGTACAGTATGTTTTTATCTAACTAGCTACTGTTACCCGACGTTGCACGGTAAGTGGAAATAATTTAACAGTCAATAATAAAGTCAATTTAACTATTTTTTTTCTTTCATTTATTACTAAGAGAATACGATCTAATTGTTTAGATGTTATAAAGCTACTCCAGCAAACACAAACGATTGCATTTTATATTTATTTGTATTTTTAACTGTGATAAAGATCTAAGCGAACGATTTATTTAATAATAATATTTTTCTAATGCTAAAAAGCTAGAAAACGATTTGTTTTAGACTCGATTTGTTTTAACTAGCTGTTACACCGACGTTGCCGGTAGAGTGAAAAATAATTTAACAGTCAATTTAACTATTTTTTCTTTCTTTCATTTTAGTTACATAAGAGAATTACATGATCTAATTGTTTAGATGTTATAAAGCTACTCCAGCAAACAGCAAACGATTTGCATTTTTTATATTTATTTGTATTTTTTTAAACTGTGATAAAGATACTAAAGCGAACGATTTTTATTTTTAATAATAAATATTTTTCTAAATGCTAAAATGCTGGAAAACGAATTTTGTTTTAGATGTTTATTTCTAATTTTTTAGCTGTAATTAAACTAAATATACTAAAAAATCGTTTTAAAAAAATGTGTAAAATAAAACTAAATAAAAAGTTGAAATATAAGTTAAAAGTGTGTTTTTAATAAATCATCACATTTGTTGAGGAGCACATAAATTTCAATGGATGTTGAGATTTTAAGATGGGAATAACACATTTTTTGTGCCGTGAAAGAGCTTGTCAATTCTTGTCTAATTAAGAGTCCATTCAAGCAGTTTTAAATGTGAAACGACCTGAAAATTGCACTGCTTTAAAAAATATATGCAACAGCGTCTTCCTCTGTGTTAAACGTGGACAATGGATGTCCGTTGCAGACGTCTGAAGAAAGTAAGTGGAGTTTTTGGATGTCTACAGGGCCTAGGGTTTCTCACGTGATCGCTCGAACAACGAGTCGTGTGTTCTGCATTCACGTGATCGATTACGTCACAGATCACGATTGCAAGTATTGAAATCGTGAAGTTAACCGGGAAGGCAGTGAATACAACGGTAGGTAACGCACTTGCCTTGCAGTCTAAAGGTCCCAGGTTAGAGCCAAGCATCCCCAAAAATAATTGCCGTCTTATAAACGGTCTTTGCAGTCAAAAGCAATAATAAAAATTCCACAAAGTTATAAATTGCATCAATTAAAGGTAATAAGTTACATAGCATTACACTCTTAAAACAACGAGTGTTTTAACTCAGTCTGAGGTAATTTCCACTCCTTTCCGTGCGAAAATGCACTTCCCCTATAGGAGTGATTTCACTCTTTTTGCGGAGTTGGTAAAAAAATAAAGAAAACAATATACGTCCTACACTCTTAAAACGAGCAGTTTCACTCAGTCTGAGATTAATTTCCACTCTTTTCGGTGCGAAATGCACTTCCTCTATAGGAGTGGAATTCACTCTTTTGTTCTCTGAGTGTAGATCTTCCAATTTTAAGCACAAGTCCAGAATAGATGTTTGTTTAAAAAATCCAACATAAAACAGTATGCCTTTATTTAAAAAAAAAATGATTATTACAAAAACATATGGTCCGTTAAGCGTTAAGAAAATTCAACTACTTCTTAAGTGTAAAGTATTATAAAGAGATTTAAACTCTGAAACATTTAAAAGCTTGTTTACATTTTAACCAGAAGCATATTATTAATTCAGTACATGTTCTCGCTTATCTTTTCTGTCATTAAAAGTTTACTCATGAATGAAAACAAAATCAACCTTAACGCGAAACTCGCGTATATAGATAAATCATAAATGAGTTAGACATTGTAACACATTTAATCTGTATTTTTTTTAAGAAAATGAAATCACGTATTCGAAAAGATTATAGTATTTTCAAAATCATTTGCTTAATTGGTTGTTTATTGGAATAGTTAATGTCGTTAAACTACATTAAATGTTTCTTAACTTGTAATTATGAATTATTGAGGTTAAAGTAGATAATTAAGCGCAGTCACCGATTGCATAGATAATATTAATGATAGGACAAGTTTACCTTGTTCTCTTCACTTCCGAGAAAATCCTTAATATATATTATTTAAATATTTTTTTAAACTATTATATATTTAAAACCATGTTTTGAAAGGATTTTTTTTAAAAAATGTTTTACATTTACCGAGAAGAACGTCAATTTATTGAAGTTTGAGTGTCAAAATACACATTTGTGTGCTATGAATAATCACACAAATAAAGTATTTGTTTTGTAATTAATTATTAGTTGTTTCAATCCGAAATTTTATTATTGAACCGCTTTTTGCAGGATCTCCGAAATCTGCTTTTAATGTTTTACTTTTGCCGTAGAGGAACGTCATTTTTGAAGTTTAAGTGTCAAAATACACATTTGTGTGCTATGAAAATCACACAAATAAAGTATTGGTTGTAATTAATTATTAGTTGTTTCAATCCGAAATTTTATTATTGAACCGCTTTTTGCAGGATCTCCGAAATCTGCTTGGACACTCTTGTTACGTCATTTATTATACAGTTAATAAATCAGCTAATTTGGTAACGATATTTTTAGAAAGCTTTAACATTCTATTTTTTAATACAAAAGTTGAGTATGAAACACAGTTGTAAAATGAAGTTGGGAAGAGAATTCTACATAGGTCTACGTAAGTGTACTATAGAGCGGAGGGGTTATGCAGCAACTAAGAGGAAATGGTCTCGCAGCATTTATTTCTCATAAATTCATTATCTTATAAATTGTAGTTGGTTTTTTTTTGCAGTTTAATTGACATTTAAATATAATAATACACTTAACAAAAATTATTATCACAAAAAACAACAACAACAAACTAAATCAAACGACAACAACAAGGGGAAACATGGAATCCCGTATAGGCGAGATAGAAAAAATGTTATATAATTTGAACAGACACACACAAATAACATAGAGAAATGATGAAACTTTTGAAGCATTAAAATGAAAGGTGGCATTTTTAAAATATATTGTAGGTACACTTCACTTAAAATAATCGGCCTTTTTGCTTACTTTCTTTTATATATATTCGAAAGACCTTTTTTAAAAAAAAGGAAAAATTAGTTAGGTAGGTGCCGTACCTCCCTTCAAAATTCGTTTCCATCCGTGTGATTTTATTTATTTTTGTTAGGTATCTAATGTCGCACCTTCCCATCTTATTACTTTTTTTGTGTCTGTCAATTTGTACGATACAACATCATTCCAATGATGGTCTGTTTTAAGGGGATACGTTACCCAAAACATTACTTCTAGAAATAATAACAAACTTGTAAATTATAAGGGTTTTATATAATGTTCACTATAAATAAACATTTTCTAGCAATAAAATCAGATATTTACAAGTAGTTTTTTAGTTTTTCATTTATTTTAAAAACGAGTCAAAATTTTGAACTTTTTTAAAACGCTACTCCTCTTTCAATTTTGAGAATAACTCCACCAAACTTTTATAGTTTGTTTTACTTAAAGTGAAGTATTAGATTAAGAATAAGACTTAAAATGTTATTTTAAAATGTGAGCTACAGTTAAAAAGTAACATGCATTTATACTGAAAATCACAAAAAATTACAAATTATTGAATTCAACATTTTAAAAAAAAACTATACATAGTAGACCTCATTCCATGCACAACTTTGTGCACCATATATATAAGAACACAGGTTAAAAATTTCAAAATTCTAACTTAATTAGCAAAAACGCCTTATGGATTTATTAAACACAAGAATTGAACAACGCGAAACAGAGAAAAAAGATTGCAAGATGACGAAATACTTATTCAAACTTATAGGAATGACTCCAGAAAATAACTAATAACTTTTTTTCTGCAAAAGATATCATTATGAAACTTTCAGTAAATGTTCAGAAAGATATTGTGAATAATAAGAAGTAAAAGCTGAAAAATCGATATTTTGACCAATTTTTGGGTACCGTATCCCCTTAACTTCACTTGAAACCATCTGATATTCTTTTTTTTGTCATGTTTTTTTCATGTTCCTGATGTCATACCGTTTTCTCTTTTACATTCTTTTTTGTCTGTCTATCGGTTCTATGATAATTTCAATGAGTATTAAAGTATCAGGGAAGTAAGCGATTCTAGATCTTTCATAATTTCTTCATTCACATGCAAATTTTTTTACTTTTGGTAAATACCATGAAAAGTTTGTGAAAACTCAATTGTGAAACTTTAAGTGAAGAAGTTAATAAATTTTACATCAGTCCAGCCAAAATTACGCCACCATTTACGAGATTATTCTGTAACCTTCACATTCAATACATTTACTTGTCAAAGCATTTCACAACCTAAATAATTTAAAACCACTCCAGTCTCCACATTACCGCACATAATATTAAAATAGTCTATTTTTTTAAGACTAAGAAGCCCCAGTGAATGCAATGCATTTGTAGAAGGCCATACTTCAACAGTGTTGTAAGTGCACTGTTACACAAAAAGTAGATTTTAAAAGTTTTCTATGAAATTAAAGTATTCATTCTAACCAATTCAATTTGAAAACTGATTTTCCTGGTTGGTTGGTTGGTAGACATATATATTCAGGTATGTGTGCTTGGTCAGCGACCCGCTTATAAACCTTCGTCAAGTAAGACAGACACAACAGACAACACACATACATAAGTGGATCCATTCTATTTTTAGAGACAGAGGCCAACTAGAGGATCCCCAGAATTGGCTTGTCACCCCCAGAGGTATTGATTTGGTATGGGAACTTAGAGGACTTTCGGACCCAACAGATTTAACGAGCACGTACTCCGCATATACTCGGTAGGTCTTCAGTGGTACCGGGACTCGATCGCAGGACCTTCCGATCCCGAGACCGAGACGCTGACCACTAGGCTCACTACGGCCCCTGATTTTCCTGTTTCACGTGACGTAAAAACATTCCTGCTTTCAATACTGTATTTCATTTGTGGTTTTCGGTTATTAGTGGTATGACATGGTATTCTTCATCCACTACTACACACTGTTAAAAATTAGGCACTTTGTTTCACCAAAAATATGGTTCCTAGTAGCTGCAACGGTTGTGAGGTGAAACGTTAAACCATATTTTTGGTATTCGGTTGAACCATTTCTCAAGTTTTTAATTCCAAATCCAGAAAAATGGTTCAACCTAACACCGAAAAAAAGGTGAAACATTTCACCATTCAGCCGTTGCAGCTACTAGGAACCAATATCATGGTGAAAGGAACCAATATCATGGTGAAAGGAACCAATATCATGGTGAAAGGAACCAATATCATGGTGAAAGGAACCAATATCATGGTGAAAGGAACCAATATCATGGTGAAAGGAACCAATATCATGGTGAAAGGAACCAATATCATGGTGAAAGGAACCAATATCATGGTGAAAGGAACCAATATCATGGTGAAAGGAACCAATATCATGGTGAAAGGAACCAATATCATGGTGAAACCAAGCACAAAATTGTTAACAGTGCATTGATTAACCAATCGAGAGCTTATTTTCATTCCTGTGAGACTGTTTCCACTCAAAATGTGAAATATGCAGTTTGACCTACAGAGTTAGTTCGAAATAAACCTTATTCCGCTTATCCGAACGTGCTATTTGTATATACAACAGGACGGGAACACAAGATATTTTGAGTTACAAGTAATTCGTAATAGCCGATTTCGAGTTACCTCGGTTTGACTGTATTTGTATTAATTTTTTGTAGTTGTCGGCTCCTTACTTTGATTTTAATGTTATTATAAAGCACTACAAAAATTAAAAAATCCCTACCATGATCATGAATTATTTTAAATTTCTATAACTCGAAACGAATAAGGGCACTATTTGTACCACTTTTTATACAAAACCTTCTTAATCTTTCCCAAGAGGGTTTTCTTATTCTTACATACTCTGACAGCCAAATCACTTTTCCTTGTGAAACGTGATGGATAATATTTAGATTAGTGTGTGGCCACCCGGAACTTTTTGTTAAAAGAGGACCTTGTGTGATAAGTGGGAGGGCCCCACCAAGGCAACCTTTGTCCTTAAGGGCGAATGAAACCGAAGGAACGCGGGTCTCCAAACCAAAGTGCCTCTGTGTTAATCTAATAGGAAAAACAAATATTGATTATTGGCCGTATAGATTATTTTTATATGATAAATGCAGCTTACTTACAGGGCTCTATCTTCCCACTTTTTGAAAAATTAAAAAAAATATTCGAACCCATTTCAAAAAGTGGGAAGGTCGGGACCTATAAGTCAGCTACATTTATCACATAAAAATATCCGCTTGAAAAAATATTGAATACAGCCGGAGAAACGTGGCAGAAAATATATTTTTCTCCATAGGATTTACACTGATGCACGTTGCTTTGGAGACCCCCGGTCCAGCGTGCCTGCCCATTCTCCCTTAAGCCACGGTGTCAACCTTTATGGTGTGAACCCATCTAAACTGTAGAAAGTTTCTGTGAAAATGATGCAGTTTTGTTGCATAATTTCAGTGTGTTTCTATCTGTTTTGATTGATAGCATTTTAAATATAATTTACAACATGCAGTGCTGTAACCGTTTATAGAACGTTCCAAGGAAAGAAATGCTGTAGCAAAATTACTTCACCGCAAACAGTGAAGTAACAGGGCATTACACTATGCTGTCCTCACACATATACAAGAATTTAACTTTCCGAACGGCCTGGAAATGGGAAAATATGTATGGTTGTTTTCCCTGCACACAATTTAAATTAAATTTATTTTAAATAATATATTTGTTTAAAAATTCAAAAAGTTAGGTTTATTTTTGAAGAGATGATCTTAAAATATCTTTCCAAATGAAAAAATTCATTGTGAGTTAGGTTAGGTTTGAAATATCGTCGCACTAGAGCTACACGAGGGCTATTGGCGACGGGCGTCATATTTTAGAACCACAGTCTAGTGACGAGCCGACACCTGAGTAGGCACCTAACGCAACCGTTAAGGGCGACATCGTACGCAGCGTTAGGACTTTTAAGGATATTTAACGTGCACTCCCGCCACGCGGGGTATTATTCGTCGGACATTTTTGGCTGCACGGGCCGTTTAAAGGTTGGCAGTTATTTTGGCGATGCCAGGACCCGAACCTGGGACCTTCCGCATGCTAGGCGAATGCCTAACCGATTGGGCTCCCCAGCCCCACACATACAAGAATTTAACCTTCCGAACATCCTGGAAATGGGAAAATATGTATGGTTGTTTTCACGGCACACATTTTAAATTAAATTTATTTTGAGTAATATATTTTATTATTGTCTTATTAATTATAATTATGATTATTTAGTCACATATACGGGTTTTTTTTAACCCCCTTGCGAAGAACAAAAATTATTCTGTTATGTTTGTTTTTGTGTTAATAAAGTGTTTGTGTTTGTTTCTTATTTGTTTAAAAATTCAAAAAATTAGGTTTATTTTTGAAGAGATGATCTTAAAAATCTTTCCAACTGAAAAAAAGTACATTGTGAGTAAAAATTCATTAATTATAAAATTTTAAAATTTAAGGTTATTGTAAGAAAGTCAGACGCACAAAATACGTAAAGAAGCCGGGTCTAACGGTCGGGAATACTGAAGGAAATTATGCCCTTTTTTAACATTGTTAGGGCTCACGTACGATAGACTTTTAAAAGAAGTTATCATAGGTCACCGAGACCATTTGACCTTCCCAAATATTAATCTTCGATTATACATCATTTACTTATTTCCTGCTATTTAAAGAGCACACTATTGAGTTCTTAAACTTATATTTCATTAAGTACAAGACAAAATGTGCCTGATTTTTTTCGTGATCTGCCGACAATGGAGTTACTTGCAGATGCTCATACAGCACTTAACAACAGTCACGTTTTTTTTAATTGATCCTCTTACCTCTGTTTTCTATCAATCAATTCTATTTTGACTGATAAAACGAATATACATGGAAAAACTAACAAGTGTGACTCACTCAAACTGACTTTCGAACTCCTTGCGGCACCCGCCGCCAACCAAATTAGAACACGTTAGGGATGGCGGTTTTTCAAAAAAATCGGTTTTTAAAAAACCGGTTTCTTACAACGCCGGTAAAACCGAGCCAGTTTTACCGAACCTTAAAAACCGGTTTTATAAAACCGGTTTCCACGAAATGTGTTTTTCAATGGCAATGAACGGTTTTCCATTATTTTTTAAATATTTTTTCAGTTTCTTATTAATTAATTGAAAAAATCAATTAATTTGTAAACTTTACTTTCGAATTAAAAAAAAACAATTTACACAATTTAAATGTTTAAAGAGTTTTGTTGAAAACTAAGTTCCAGGTTTTCTTCATAATTCTTATTTTCTTATTATTTAAAATTATAATGTTCCTTTTTTTTATTCCGGTTTTTCTTATCGTTTTGAGTATTTTTATTAAGCTTTGCATTAGTCCATCTCTACTTCCTTTTTTTTTAAATTTTAATTCTTTCATTTGCTATCTATGCCGTTAACATAGTGCAAAACTAACATTTTTAAAAAAAAAATTATATAATAAAAAAAAACGTTGATGGCGGTTTTTGAGAAAAAAAAAACGATTTCCGGTTTTTAGATGGTTTTTCCCGCAGAAAACCGGTTTCCGGTGTAGACCGGCCTCATGAAAAAGTGCCCTCTGTTTTTCAGTCAAAATCGAGGGCAAAAAAACGGTTTCGGTTTTCCATCCCTAAAGTGTAACAAATAAGGGTGGCGGGAACAATCACAATCATGTTTTGAGCTGTTTTTTTCAGTGTAGTGCAACCGTTCATTTCTATACTTTCTTAGATATGATTGATCATATTTACTCTTAAAGGGACTCAGTCCCCCAAAATGGATATGAAATATATTGTTTGCTGTCTTAAAATAGTATTTGTTGTTGCTGTTGTTTCCAATCCTTCCTGATCTAGCGACAGCTAGATCAAATCCATGAGCCCGTGCAGCCTTGCAAAGTCCAGCACCAGGAGAGGGCTCACGAACATCCTCCAAGTTGAGCCCCAAGCAATCGAGGATATGTTCCGGAGAAACCGGTATCAGTTGGCATATGGAACACATTGGGAAAACTTTACTGCCGGAATCAAAAGTCATACACTTTAGGTGCCCACTGATAAGTCTTGAAACTGCTGTTTGATCCTGTCTGCCCGCCTCAAAATGCAACGATCCTCCTGGTCTTAACCTTTTGTACCAAGGATGTGCGGGAGGGGATAGCCACACTTGCCGGTCTCTATTTTTCGCCTCGGAGAAAATCTCTTGAAATGTTAGGTCATATTCGGTAGTGGCCGTCGCAGACCAGCCTTCTTTAGCTAAGATATCCGCGACTTCATTTCCGTGAATATTAACGTGGGAGGGAATCCTTGAATGTGGACCTCCCTACGCTTTGCAAGAACTTAAATTTGGCAACTTAAAATAGTATTTAAACTTTTAGTATGTTTTCTTAAAGTTTCAAAGCACATAGAGAAATGTTTTTTTCTATAAAAAGCCTTTTAATGTTTACTTTTTATACAATGTCCAATGGTTTATTTAATTCTTTAAATTGATTTTACACTGTTTGTAATATTTGGAAGCATGCCTCTACTTAAAATGCTGCAACTCCAATAGATTGTTTGTAAAAAGTGCTAGTTTTTTTTTAATGTGCGTAAGATGATATTAAACAGAATTATAAATGGAATATCAGAAATATTTGATTAGATCTTTTTAATAAAATAGTTTTAAATTGGATTTTATTCATGAAGTTCGGGTGTTAACCCACCGAAATCTTTTTATTCGAAACTTAACCACACTTCAAAAATTCAATTCCTAAAGATCAATAAATGAAACGCTTGCAAAAACAATTTATTGAAAAAAATCTCATTTAGAAGAAAAGTTTTGAAATATGCGTCTAAATAGTTTTTTAAAAAATTGAATGTTTTAAATTGTATGATTCTTACAGGTTTTAGACCAATACATCTATTTAAAATAATATTTGGTCAGTCTGAATTTAAAGAAAAAAACATTTTGAGTACCAAATTTCCTGAAATACATATAGATTTAATAGAAGAATATATTTAGAGATGTGGGGGAGTAACTGAAAATTCAAAAATGTGCACTACTATTGGAATAAGTTTTTGTTTTGAAAAGACGTTAGTCAAAAGTTAGACTGTGGACTTTCGAACGTTTACAAATAGCGATTCCATTATATTGTTTGAAACGTGTTTATTTTTAATCAATTCGTAATGGTGGATCCAAATAGTTTCTTTTATTTGTAAATTACAAATATAATTTGTTAAATAACATCTATTTTGACATTCTTGACAAATGAAAATAATAATTCCCTCATTATTTCGTATAAGACATCTTAAATATAGTTAAACTGGTCTTAAACCATACGAAATTATAATGATTGAAAGCGTGTATAATTTTAATCAAATCTTACTGTTGGAACCAAATATTTTTTATTAGTAAATAATAATAAACATTATTTGTTAAATAACATCTATTTTAAAACACATAACAAATGAAAATAGCAGTGCCCACATCAGCTCTCATATGACAACTTAAATTGGTAGTAAACCTCTCGAAACTAAATTTACATTCGACATTTAGTCGATGAAAAAACTTATTGCTTTTTAGAAGAAATAAACGTGACATATCTCATGTTATTTCCCAAATTACATCGCGAAAATGTAATAAATAAAACGTCAGGTTAATAACATTAAAAGTATGTCAATTTGACTGGATAACTTTAACATTGTATATCTATAGTGGACATTTGTTAAGGGGAGTCGGATGGTTCTATCTCGCCCATGTTAATTTTACTAACTTTAGGAACATTTTTCTCAGAAACTATATGAGATATCATTATGAATTTTTTTATAGTTTGTTCCTTACATATAGCTCTTTTATTTAAACTGAGGATATTTCACAGTATATAAAAATACTTTTACAGTAGCTTTTTTAGAATATGTATTAAAAAAAACAAAAAATCCGATTTAAAGTTATATAACTTTTTTTGAGCAGATATATTTAAAATTCCTCACTTTAAATCAAAGACGTATTAATTAGAAGAAATAATAAAACAAAACATCTTAATATCTTTTATAGTTAATGATGAAAATGTTTCTAACTGTTGAAAAAGAAAAACCTTATATTTCAGGAAACGCAAAATAAAATGAAGGTATTGGTAAAGAATAGATGTACAGAGTTTCTGAAATATGCTTATAAAAAGAAAACTACTAAACAGAAATCGATAATCTTGGTCTTAAATTAAAGCTATAAATATGCAGGTTAAAAATAAAAGAAAAACAGAAAATCGACATTTTTGACCCAAACACCTATCCGATTCCCCTTAACTAAATATTAATGTTTCAAACATCAAATCAAACAGTATGTGGAAATGACGCTAAAATATGCAATTTCTCTCATTCTTTAAAAAATATTCTCTCCTCAAAACATCCATAAAAATTAATTCATACTACATTGGTGGGCTTAGACATGGTGGGCTTAGGTTTTACCTTAAATAGCCGGACCAGAGGACATGATCAGAAATTGAATAAATCGTGCTTTAGAATGAAGGTAAGAAAACATTATTTTTACAATAGAGTCATCAATGAGTGGAATGCTTTACCAGATAATGTTGTGCATTTTAAGAGAGTAGAAGATTTTAAGAAGAAACTTGACAGTCATTGGAAACTGATAATGTATTAGTTTTATTTTGGATCAACCTTGCTGGGCCTCTGGCCTGTTGTTGGTCGACAATTTTTGTATTTGTATTTTCTTGATGAATTACATGCTTTACTAATCACCTTACCTCCCATGCCGATTCTTTCGGACAATAATTTCTAAAAAAACTAAATTTGTTTACAAAGAACGCCACAGGTTTATATATTTTTTTAGATCTAGTTTGGAAGAAAAAACCTAAACACCGGAACCGAACAATAACAATGGGAAGAAAATTAGGCAATTTGAGTGAAATAGAAAGAAAGGCATTCCAACTGTTTTGGAAATGTTTTGACGTTTGTCTTAAATTGACTGATTTAAACATAATGTTTTAATGCAATTGTCGTGTGTTTTCTGAAAAGCACTTGGTTGTTATCTTTTTCGTTGAAAATAGAGCACACGCATTTAACGCCTGTTTTTAAAAGTAACAACTAAGAATATTCCAAATGTTCTATATTGTGACTTTTAAAAGTAGGTATTGTATTCGGAAAAGTTAACACAGCAAAAATATTGTTTGAGCTGACATTAGTATTCAAATAACTTGGTGTGTAGTAGATGTGTCAGGGACTTTAAATATTTTTTTTTTACATTTTAATACTTTATTGTTGTTGTTTTTCCTAAATAGAATAGGTATTTTACCCACCCACACTTGTACTATTTGCAATAGCGCACCTATGAATTCCGAACACAATCTCAATGGTTCAGGACTAGACAACCGAGCCCAACAACAAGGTGACGTTTTTAGATTATATTGGAACGCAAGAGCGCTTATGGATTGATGAGAAAATGTCTGCCCCCTCTTCACCTGTTACCTCGAACTCTTTGATGTTTTTTTGTATTGTTAGTTGTTTCCCTTGTTCGCTTTGCTGTTCATGTTTTTATTGTTCCTCACGTTCACTTTGTTGTCGACGATGAGATTTTTACATTTCTTGGTGTAATTTCTCAAATAAAGCTATAAGTTACAACAGCAATTTTATTGTTTTTTGGTAATTTCTTTATTTCTACAAATTGCCTATACTTTCAAATATTTTACCCATATCATTATGTACGATTTAATTTGTGCTTGAAGTTTTATGCTCAACTGTTTTTCACATTTTATAAAATAAAAAAACCTTCAGCTTAGAATTATCGTTATAATACCATGAAGGAGGTATCATCGACAAAAAAGAAAAGAATTAAAAATGTAATGGGTTATATTACTAATCATTATTATAGCTAATCATTTGAAGGATTTATTATTTTTCTATTCCTTATTCTGCCGATTTTCGGATGTTTTAGACCCGACTCAGAGTGCGATAGAGGAGCGGTTGGAGCAAGATTGGTTCTAAGCAAATATCAGATGAATATAAGAAGCATAAATAAGTAACATAAATATAAATATCCGTTAATAATATATCAGTATGTGTGGTCTACAAACGAAAATTGCTATCCGACCTGCTAATATAAACCAAACTGTAAAGTCATCCTACAAGAATGGGAAAAAGTTGTGCCGCTGATAAAATCGCAGAGTGTCTGTCACTCGATCCCATAGAGCTAATGAATTAGTTTTGAAATCACAACTTTTGGATAAGAGTTGATTTGCCATGTTATCCCATTTTCATCATGTATGAGAATCATCATAACATCAATTTAAAACAAATTGAAAAGAAAACAACATCCGATTTTTTAATTTTTATTGATAAAGTTGGTGTAAAATGGTTGGTAAAGTAAAATGGTGTCGCCATCTGCTGTATATTTTTGGCATTTTAAAACTTCAAAAATATATAATTAAATAACTAGATAACATATTCTTTTCGAATTTATTTCATTTCGATGCTATATAGATTCCCATATCTGGGGAAAAAGGGCTAACATGTCAAAGCAGTACTTTTGCGGAAGTTGTGATTCCAAAACTAATGCATTAGCTCTATAGGAATTGACAATCGCTCTTAATAGCTACTAAAATCTGTTTTGTGTATTTACAGACAAGTGGCAATAATATATATAGAAACCAATGCCAAACAAATATCAGATAAAAATAATTAAGTCTGTTTACAAATAAAGAACGTAACACGATTTAACCACTGCAAACTGAACTGTATACCCATCTTTCCATTATAACAAAAGGTTGTGTCGGTGAAATCGCATTTAAAAATCTTTGTTGTGTATTTACTGTGAAAAGTGTCAATATTAAATTTTTGTAACCAATGTTAGCAAATATCAGATAAAAAATTAAGTCTGTTTGCACATAAATAAAGAACGTAATACGATCATCCACTACAAACTAAGTTGTAAACCTATCCTTTAAAAAAAAACTACAAGAAAAAGTTGTGTAACTGAAACCACATAAAAAAACATTGCAAAATTCTTCTTTTGTCTTCACTTTTCGAGTGCCAGCTGACATTTCCCTGTTCCCCCTCTGACCTAGAAAGGAATCCCCGTAGGGTCCGTCTTAACGATCTCTCACGGTTGCGCAACTAAACTTTCACTTAAGGAACCCCCCCTGCATGTCTTCACTTTCTAGTATATGGCTCCGAAAGACTTCCTATATATTTCTGGGCAGAGCCTGATTTCGGGCAGGGCAAACTGAGCGCGTGCCCAGCGGGCCCCCACTTCAAGAGGGCCCCCAAATTTTCTTAAAAGAATAATATTGGGGGAAAATAGTTGCCACAAAAAAATAATGATAATAAACATAATACAATCGAACCAAGTACTATTAATTTTTTATACGCAAGCCACTATTTTTTATTCCTTGTTAATTTTATAAATTAACTGCTTCAGCCATGTGATCAAGTGAATAAAAATTATGTATGTAGATAAAATGATTTGACATGATATAATAGGTAACTGATGTCATATCTTATGTATGTATTAAAGGAATTGTATGTAAAAAAAACAATGCTTACATGCGTACTTAATATAATAAAGGTTATTTATTCGTACAATTTTAAAATGAAAAAAAAATCATGGACGGATTAATGTATGTTGCGGGGGCAGCCAAACTGGCTTGTGCCCTGGGCCCCTAAAGTTGTAAGTCCCCTATTTCTGGGTGCGCGATATAATAGTGAAGCCTGTCAGAAGGAGCCGAATTTAAAAGAACAGACCTTTAAAGAAGAATTTTCCGGCAATCTGAACAGTGGCGTGGCGCCAAACGTTCCGTCCACGCACAAGTTTGGGAGAGCTTCTCCGGCCTTGCAAGTTAAGTAGCCGTGGTCTGTAGACAATTTCATCATAAGGAAATACTATTACTGTGTCAACACTTGCAAACAACAACTAAAAAGGACTATGCGTTAATTTTGAAGGATACAAATACACATTCGCATTAAAACTTCAAGCAACCCTATTAAGCCTAAAATAAACCATCCACTCAATGTTGGTTCCTTCAAAAACGCATAATTTTATTCCTTAAAAAGTTTTAATTAGAAATCAAAATACGACTATTAGCGCAATTGTAGTCTGTAGCACGAGATCTGAATTTACACAAGATGGTACTAGAGAAACGTCCCCTTGCTTAACCCCCTGTATGTCTTCACTTTCTAGTATATGGCTCCAAAGACTTCCTATATATTTATGGGTGACTTGTGTAGTCAAGAAGAAGATGGCGTGATATAAGAGTGAAGCCATCAGAAAGTTGCCAAGCAACACCATTAACAAACCACCCACTCAATGTTAGTTCATTCTAAACCGCTATAATTGTATTCCTTAAAAAGTTATAATTATAAATCAAAATACGACTATTAGCGCAATTGTAGTCTGTAGCACGAGATCTGAATTTACACAAGATGGTACTAGAGAAACGTCCCCTTGCTTAACCCCCTGTATGTCTTCACTTTCTAGTATATGGCTCCAAAGACTTCCTATATATTTATGGGTGACTTGTGTAGTCAATAAGAAGATGGCGTGATATAAGAGTGAAGCCATCAGAAAGTTGCCAAGCAACACCATTAACAAACCACCCACTCAATGTTAGTTCATTCTAAACCGGTATAATTGTATTCCTTAAAAAGTTATAATTAGAAATCAAAATACGACTATTAGCGCAATTGTAGTCTGTAGCACGAGATCTGAATTTACACAAGATGGTACTAGAGAAACGTCCCCTTGCTTAACCCCTGTATGTCTTCACTTTCTAGTATATGGCTCCAAAGACTTCCTATATATTTATGGGTGACTTGTGTAGTCAATAAGAAGATGGCGTGATATAAGAGTGAAGCCATCAGAAAGTTGCCAAGCAACACCATTAACAAACCACCCACTCAATGTTAGTTCATTCTAAACCGGTATAATTGTATTCCTTAAAAAGTTATAATTAGAAATCAAAATACGACTATTAGCGCAATTGTAGTCTGTAGCACGAGATCTGAATTTACACAAGATGGTACTAGAGAAACGTCCCCTTGCTTAACCCCCTGTATGTCTTCACTTTCTAGTATATGGCTCCAAAGACTTCCTATATATTTACGGGTGACTTGTGTAGTCAAGAAGAAGATGGCGTGATATAAGAGTGAAGCCATCAGAAAGTCGCCAAGCAACACCATTAACAAACCACCCACTCAATGTTAGTTCATTCTAAACCGCTATAATTGTATTTGTTAAAGAGTTTGAATTAAAAATCAAAACAGTTAATTTAGCACAGTTGTAGTCTTTTCAAGTCAACCAAAATCAACACAGTTGTAGTCTGTAGCATGCGATGTGAATTTAGGTTAGTTGGTTAGTAGACATATATTTTCAGGCTTGTGTGCTTGGTAACAGAGACCCGCTTATAAACCTTCGTCAAGAAGGACGGACACGACATACACACACATACAAGACAGATGCTGCCATCTATCCACAATTTAGACATGTCCCTGAAGGGGAGGGAAATAGTCTCCAGGGACCTGTACCCGTGCTAAACTGCGCAATGACCGACCACAGGACTTTCGGACCCAACAGATTTAACGAGCACGTACTCCGCATATACTCGGTGGGTCTTCAGTGGTACTGGGACTCGATCGCAAGACCTTCCGATCTCGAGACCGAGACGCTGACCACTAGGCTCCCCACAGCCTCCTATGTGAATTTACACAAGATGCTAGTAATTCCCATCACAGGTAAAAACAATACTTAGTTTTATTAGATACTCAAAAATTCGTCAAGTTGATATAGTAAGCCTGTACGAGTGCTCCACTTTAGAATAGCGTTAAATAGTTCACCGAGAGCATTTGCTTAGGCTTACTTCGAAGCGATCCATGGCTTTACTTGACGCACTGATTTTTGTATAGTTTTTTTGCCCGGCAACATCTTCTTCTTATCTCTATAGTGACATGTCTTTCACTTTAACAGGGTCACTTGATGTTTTAATTGCTGAATCTGCATTTATGTCCATTAAAATAAACGCATAGGTTTGTTTAGTTGTTGGTTCAAGTGTTGACACATGTAAGGCGTCCATACTAACATTTCCTTATGAAGAAATTGTCTACAGACCACAAGCTACTCAAGACCAGTTTAGAAAAGCTCTCCCAAACATGTGCGGGGACGATAAGTTTGACGTCACTGTTCCGAGTCACGAAATTCTTCTATATTCTTTTTAATTCAGCTCTCCTTCTGGCAATGTTGTTGTTGTTACTAATGCCACTTGGGAAACCCAAGCTCTTCCCGCGAAGCGGAAAAGGATTAAGGCGAATGGGTGCGGTTCCTGAGGAGAGATGCCCGTTTAGAGACTACACGGCAGGAATCCGCCTTGGCATCGTGCTGACAGATGCTGCCATCTATCGCCACCTCCACAATTTAGACATGTACCTGAAGGGGAGTAAAATAGTCTCCAGGGACCTGTACCCGTGGGAAACTGCGCCATGATAGGACTTTCGAACCCACACATTTTAACGAGCACGTACTCCGCATATACTCGGTGGGTCTTCAGTGGTATCGGGACTCGATCGCGGGACAAACCCATCAAAAAAAAAACAACCAAAACCATTTATTACCTCTTTTCCAGCAAACTGTCAATATTTCTAATATATTCTTTTAACCAATCCCTGCATAATAAAAGCGGGACAAAATCATTCCCAGTGAGATTCGAACCGAACAAGACATCACTTTTACTCTTACTCTCAAGCTAAAAGGACCTGTGATGTCCTGAACTTTAATATATTATTAATGTTATGTAGTTTGGGCTGCGGTTAGTGTTATAAAAATATCCTTAAAACCTTCTGATCATTATTTCTCTACAACAACCCAGTCACGATGCCACAAAGTTCGACGTAACTGTTTCGAATGACGAAATTTTTCTAAATTATTTCTAACTCGGCTCCTGCCGACAATAAACCGATCTATAGAGATCAACCAACAAACACCATTCCTCACCTTTTTTCCAACCAACTGTCACTGTTTGTCTATAAATCTTGACTAATTCAATTTTTACGAGATAAAAATGTCTCTTTAAGGGAATTACTGTGTGCCACATCGTTATTTGTCTCTATCATGAAACTCTGCGATAATAGGGTACTTGACTAAATTTTTTTTATTGGCTTAAAATATTCTTATGCCAAAAATATTAGACCCGTATATTTTCTTTTTTTCAAATACCCCACAAAAAGGCAGAAAAATGAATTTTAAAATTAGGACGAAAAATCACTCCCGAAAACGCTTCCTGGCTGTCACGTGGTACCTGTGATGTCACTAGTGACTATAAACAAACTTTGAAACACCACATTGGAATCGATTTTAGGCAAATTTGAAATATCCGCTTTTGTAAAAAGCCTTACATTATCTCAATATTTATTATTTCAAGAGTAAATTAGATTAAATCAAGTTTAATAAAAAAAACAAAAAACATCACGCCGGTTTGTTTATAGTTACTAGTGACGTCAGCCAAACCGTTGTGTTTGTGATCACGTGATGATCTCGTGGAAAAAATGCCTTTTTAAAATTATTTTTTTTAATGATTTAAAGATTTATTTCGCAAAAAAATTATATGCATTTGTTATTTTTGACTTTCAACTATAATTTAAATAATATTGGAAGGTATTTTGGCGATGCAGTCAAGTACCCTATTCTAAGATTTATGAACATGCTGTTCAAATAGTGACACAGATGCGTCACTTATTTAGCATTTGGTGTGCTTTTCCCCCTAAATTTACACTGCTTTACCGTATTTTGACCAAACAAAAATCTTCTTATGATCGATGATTGGTGTCTAATTCTCAGGTCCAGAACAACATTTCAAAAACCGTGTGAATTTTTAAACAATTCTAAAGCGATACATTCGCACGATAGCACCTCATTTGGAATGCAGAAAACGTTCTATAACGTTTTCTGGAGAACTTTACCAGCTGCTGATGGTAGCATCCGTGCCTCTTCTGCATGTCATATCATAAAAATATTAAATGAATGAAATCCTACTGGCAGTAAACCCATCTGTAAAGATCAACCAACACCATTTATTAACTCTTTTCCAGAAAACTGTCATTTTTATCCATGATTCATGACTAATTCAATTTTTATCAAGAGAAAAATATATCTTTACACAAATTATGTGCTGTCTATATCATCGATATTTGTCTATAATCTGCCATAATTTAAAGATTTATGAACATGCTGTCTAAATAATGACACAGATGCGTCACTTATTTAGCATTTGGCAGTTTTTTCTTCTTAAAATGACGCTTGCTTTATCGCATTTTGACCAAACTTAAAGGGAAAAAATCTTATTATGATCGATGATTGGTGTCTAATTCTGAGGTTCAAAACAACATTTTAAAAACCATGAGAATAAACAGTTCTCCAGAGATACATTCTCACGATAACAACTCATTTGGAATGCAAAAAACGTTCTATAACGTTTTCTGGAAAACTTTACCAGCAGATGATAATAGCATCCGTGCTTCTGCATGTCATGTAATAGAAATATTTAATAAATGAAATGCTACTGGCAGTAAACCCATCTGTAACGATCAAACCAACACCATTTCTTACCATTTTCCAGCCAACTGTCATTCATTCATAAATCCTTACTCATTCAGTTTTTATCAAGATAAAAATGTCTGTCACAAATTATGTGCCGCATCGATACTTGTCTCTATCAAGAATTTCTGCCATACTTTTAAGATTTATGAACAAGTTGTCTAAATGGTGACACAGATGCGTCACTTATTGATGTTTGTTTTTTCCGTGCTTTACCGTATTTTGAACAAGATAAAATGTTTATCATGATCGATGATTTGTGTCAAATTCTGAGCTTCAAACAACATTTTAAGAACACTGAGAATTTAAACAGTTCTCCAGCGATACTTTTCTCACGATAACACCTCATTTGGAATGCAGAAAACGTTCTATAGTGTTTTCCGGGGAACTTTTACCAGCTGCTGTTGGTAACATCCTCGCCCCTTCTGCGTGTTGTAACATTAAAACATTCAATGAATGAAATCGTGAGAGAAGATGAGCAGAAATATATTTGGCGGGACATAGAATTCTTTTTTCTGGACTTGAAGATTATTAATGGCCCTAAGGACCATAAATCTATCATCGTCATTAAGGGATGCTGTGCCTTTGCAAAGGGGCCGATGGCTTGAATATCAATCCAACCACAGAGGGATGGGGGCACAAACGGTAATGCATTTAACTTGCCTGCGAAATTGCATGCCTGTGCATGTTTGGGCCCGAATGACTGCCGACCCATAAACTGCCTGTGCAACAAAAAAAATGAACCAACAAAAAATAGTTCACGTAGAAGGATTACAAGTCAAAGATGTCAAAAAGTCCCGACGCTGCGTACGATGTCGCCCTTAAAATCCGTTGGGTGCCTAAACCGGTGTCGTCTCGTCGGTCGCTTGACTGTGGTTCTAAAGTACGATGCCCGTCGATAATAGCCCCTATGTAGATCTAGTTCGACGGAAATCAACCTAACTCTGTCCCACCAAGGCCTACTCAACTTTGAAGACAGAGAAGCTCACCGTGATAATAATGAAAACCAGGCTGTAAGTTGTATGTTCCGTGTCATAATCTCTCTGTTGTGGAGAAAATACTATACCGTAGAACTCTCGGGGAACCAAACTTTTGGGGCTGGGGAGCCCTGTCGGTTAGGCATTCGCCTAGCATGCGAAAGAACCCAGGTTCGGGTCCGGGCATCGCAAAAATAACTGCCTACTTATAAACGGTCCGTGCAGCCCAAACCCGTGTAGAGTTTGGAGAGAGGGAGTGCACGTTAAATATCCTTCAAAGTCCTAACGCTGCGCACGATGTCGCTCTTAACGGTTGCATTGGGTGCCTACTCAGGTGCCGGCTCGTCACTTGACTGCGGTTCTGAAATACGACTCCCGTCGCCAACAGCCCTCGTGTAGCTCTAGTGCGACGATAATTCAAACTAAACTAAGCCAAACTTACTTTTCAGCACGTTTCATATAAGCAAAATTTCCATCAATGTTCGCTGTACTACTAACGGTACCGAATGATCGCGATGGTAATTTCAAGTCATTTGTATCTTTCACGTGCGGCAGACGCTAAAGCCGTGCTTACTGTTTTAAATCTAGCAACGGTAATGCTTAGTGAATTCGGTAGGTGGAAAATTTGCTACCGTATCATTGACCCCCGACTTGATTGAAAACCACATCTGAAATGAAAAACACACCATCGTAAGTCCGGTTCTTGTTTTCGTCTCTTATAAAAAAATCCAATTGACTTAACATTGCAATAGTGCAGCACCGACAATAATGCTTGGCAATGCAACGGCAATAATGCTTGTCAATGCAACGGCAATAATGAAGCACCGGCAATAATGCTTGGCAATAATGCTTGTCAATGCAACGACAATAATGCTTGGCAATGCAACGGCAATAATGCTTGGCAATGCAACGACAATAATGCTTGGAAATGCAACGGCAATAATGCTTGACAATGCAACGGCAATAATGCTTGTCAATGCAACGACAATAATGCTTGGCAATGCAACGGCAATAATGCTTGGCAATGCAACGACAATAATGCTTGGAAATGCAACGGCAATAATGCTTGACAATGCAACGGCAATAATGCAGCACCGGCAATAATGCTTGGCAATGCAACGGCAATAATGCAGCACCGAAACCATGGCAAACGTTACCCTATCCGTTGCTTGTAAAACGGTTTGTCTGTGGGAATGCCATTTATTCGTGCCTGAGATCATGGAGATTTTCAAAAATTCTATTCGTTGCGGTCAACATTTTCTTTCAGAGGGAAGTCATCTTTCTTCTTCACAGTCGAGAATTAATTTACGACATTAGAGGACTCATGGAAGGTCCTTAGAGGAAAAGCGTCGGCTTCTGGTAATGGAACTGAATTGAAGACACTTACTGCTTTGTTCCAATCGCTTTCGGTTGTTGGCACTGAACTGAACTGAAACTCTGGAAGGAGCATCCCATGAAAAGCTGGTGAAGCCTATTTTTGGGTCACTTGGCGACAGCTTTAGTGTGAATATGTGCCACATTTGGCATGAATTCGCCGATCACAATTGACACTTGACTTGGCAGTTTGCATTGAATGTTGTCACCGCTCGCCAAGAATAGTACTCTAAGGAATTTAAGTTTTAAAGATTGTTCCTGCAATTTTTTTTTTTTTAAAGTACATGTTTCCGAAACTTCATTGTATAAAGAACCTCCTAAAGCAAAAACATATCAATTTTCTGTTTAAAAAATTATTGAAAAAGTTGGTTTAAAATGCCTATTTTAACAGGTAAAGTATAGGATTGGAGGCAAATGTTGGGTTGCTCTTACAGGGTTGCCGCACTTCACCTACCCTATTGGCAAGTGTTTCGATGTTCCTTCCAGAATTTCAGTTCAGTTCAGTGGTTGTTGGTGATCAGAGACACAAGTGTAATTTAAGTGCTAATGTAATTGTTAAATGGCCACTAAGTAAGAGGACGGGATAAAATTTATTATAAAAAATCACTAAAAAGGCTTTAGCGTACGATGTCGCTCGAAGTTCATTTGGGTGCCAGCTCAAGTGTCGACCTCGTCATTTGACCGCGGTTCTAAAACACGAAGCGTAATTTTGGCTGTGTTAAAGCTCCTTGGAGGCTAGTAATAGAAAACCGGAAGCGTTCAATCTAATCATCAATTTAGGAGAAATGTAGCTACGGTTTTTGCGCCTAATCGCTGACGTTCGATTAAGTTCTCACAATTAAAGAGACCAAAAGAACATATTAAGGTGTATACATGCATTAAGTATATTTTTGAAGCATTGTTAAAACCCTTTTTCAAAATTAGATGTATTGTTAAAAAATTAATTACAACAATGAATCAAATAAATACTTTGTGAACATACAATCAAATATATTATTTTGATTTTTTTTTGTCGCTCGTTGTTTAACTCCTATTTACCTCTTATGGTATTGATGCTCCAGTTGAAATTGTTTTAAAAACGGTAAGAACCATAGATATCATAGTTAAAGTATTAGATTGGCAGATCACGTGACCTCCAATACTAACGACGGGACGCGCATGGAGACCAGAATAAGAGGGCAAAATGGTCAGTGTTGCTGCCAGAAAAATACTACGAAAAAATGCCATATAATTCTAAAATTACAAAAAAATATCGTAAAAATACCAGCTGTATTTTGGAATCTTTTTAGTGACTTTAAATCCTTTTCTAGTATTTTTTTGTGTAATTTTAGATTTAGATGGTATTTTTTCGTAGTATTTTTCTCCTTAAAGTGGCAGAAACACTGGCCATTTTGCCCTCTTATTTGGCCTCCATGCGCGTCCAGTCGTTATCATTTTAGGTCATGTGATCTGTCAATCTAATACTTTAACTATGATATCTATGGTAAGAACTTTCATTTCTGTTGCAACTTATCATGCAACCCTTTGCATAAATAAGAATTAAGGTTGTTTTATCTACACTGTAAATAAATGCTTTGATTTTCTTTGGTCATATTAAGAAAAGGGACTAGATTGATTCCACCCAAAGCACGGGGCCGTAGTGAGCCTAGTGGTCAGCGTCTCGGTCTCGGGATCGGAAGGTCCTGCGATCGAGTCCCGGTACCACTGAAGACCTACCGAGTATATGCGGAGTACGTGCTCGTTAAATCTGTTGGGTCCATAGAGTTACTCTCCTTCCTAACTCTATGGTTGGGTCCGAAAGTCCTCTAAGTTCCCATACCAAATCAATACCTCTGGGGGTGACAAGCCAATTCTGGGGATCCTCTAGTTGGCCTCTGTCTCTAAAAATTAGATGGATCCACTTATGTGTGTGTTGTCTGTTGTGTGTGTTGTCTGTTGTGTCTGTCTTACTTGACGAAGGTTTATAAGCGGGTCGCTGACCAAGCACACAAACCTGAATATATATGTCTACCAACCAACCAACCAACCCAAAGCACTAATTCGGCGAGAAAGTTAACTACGTTATCGCTACCTTCGTTTGATTAGGTGCTCACAAAAGAGCCCAGAAGAACATAATATTGTGTATCCACTAAGTATATTTTTGATGCATTGTTGAAAAAGGGACCTTTTTTCAAAAATATATGTCTTGTTCAAAAAAATTAGTTACAACAATGCTTCAAATATACAATTAGTGGACTTGTAATAATATGTTCTTTTGATCTTTTTTGTTTGTCATTGTTGAAACCTCCATGGTATTGTGTCTTACTAAAATCTTATAAAAACGGTAAGATCCAGTTTAAAAGTCCCGCTTAGTAGAAAAGATAAACATTGTCTTCAAGATCACGGCTAAGCTATAAAAATACAGAAAAGTTCTATAAAATTGCGTTTACAGCACCAGATTAAATCGAATACACCAGAAAACACTGTTAATATGCGGCAAAAATGCTTTTTTTTACAGTGTAACTTTCCAAATCTACATGGACAGAATTGGACTCTTGAAATTGCTTTCGGCTTTTACTTGTGTTGATATCAATCACAGGCATAAAAACCAGCTGCTATACATCCCTTTATTTTTAGATTAAGATCAACCCCTCAAGTCAAACCTATCATTAATACAAGCTTTTTTTTAATCAGAAACCTGTGGATGGGACAACATGACACCCAATGTCAGTCATATCAAATCGAAAGTGATTTTTTGAAACTGTAAATGCCTTTCCTGTCCCATTTAAGTCACACCTATGTCATCTAAAAACACTTGTAGACCGTCAGTGGACCATTTTAATGAGAAATTTATAATTGATTGTCTTTTTAAATTGTATTAAGCCTCCAATGGGTGTCAATCGCGGGCCGAACTGAATGCATTTCGAAACACTAAGTGACTTTTCAATTTACCTTCGGCATCTAAATTGCATTACGTTTGTAGACATTTATCTAACACTTCAAATCTTTCGCACAGTATGTGGAAAAGTGGAGTAACTTCGTGAAAAAAGTAATACTTTTCGGTATAAAATAACCAATAAAACACGAAAGTATTTAGATAAATCGATTGATACAAGTATCAAATCGGCTAGTTTAACAGTTGAGCTACAAGAAGTAGATTCGTCATTTTTAAATGCACTGAAGCCTCGAAACATCACGCAAAATCTTAAGTAACATCCAAGCTAGAAGGCGCTGAATTTTTTTACTGCATTTCTACCAGCCATGCAGATAACACATTTCGTAGTATATAAGCAGAGACACCTTGGTAATCACCAAGAGGTACATCTACTTTTTGGTGTACACAAATTTTTGTAACATCTTCGGCATCACTCATTTTCTGAAACCTCGCAATTGTTTTGCACATGTGTCACTGTTCCTCGCACAGTGTGATACGAGGAAGCTTGTAATTGATGAACTTTTAACACTGTTTTTAAGAGCTTCCTATGGCATCAATGTCACTCACAACCAAAGTGATTTCACCTAAGATTGAAGCCACCATTGAAGCCCATGTTAAAATGACCTTTTTTATGTATATTTTTCTCAGAATTATCGCTGATATTTTTTAATGAAATTGTTACTAGTTGTTAAATGGATGTTTAACTATACTTTAATCGAGGCATTTTCAAAATGTTTGTTTAGTTTTTAAATTATAAATTTTTTAAGTGAAACTACATATTTTTTTACCTAAAAACATCAATAATATTAAAAAGAAAAAAGTAAGATATTTATAGTCAAATCCCTCCAGGAGGTTTTTAGAAAAAACATCTTAAACACGCATAAAAAATTTCAGGCTGATACTTACAGTAGATTTTGAGAAAAAGGTACATGAACATTGAAAAAGTAAGTTTTGAGATATAACCGTTTAAAGTAAACAATAGTGGTTTATTACCTATAAAACATGACTGGATTTTACCAAAACTACATTTGTTTAAAAAAATATTAAAAATACTTCCAGTACTCGAAACTTTTAATGTAAGATATCGTTGTAAAGCAAAGATTTAGTATTTTAAGAAACACTAAAAACATTGAAATGTCATTTTTGAAAATTTTTAGGGGTCTGGCCCCCCTTAAGAGATAAATGGACTGCGCATTGGCAAACCTAAAAATGTAACCAACGTCAGTTAAGTGACTCGAGCTCAAGCCAAGTGGTTTAGACCAGAGAAAAATATTTAAAATTTTAAACATTCACAATGCTTTGGCTCTTAAATAATCATATGCAACTTATTTTTTAACAGTACAACACACATATATATCACATATAGTACATAAACATATACTTCAAGCACATGCAATTATATATACTTTTGATCTTTTGTCAGCACTTAAGGTATCCGACTACGTTGGACACTAGTTTTTTAAAATAAATTTTAATCTATATATTTTATGTATTTTTATGTTCCCCAACACAGCTAATAATAATAATTAGTGAACATTTTTATTTTAAATAAATATATTTTTTGTAATTTAAAAGTTTTTAGGTAAATTTTGATGTTTTTCACCTTTACGATAGACTTTCTAACTAAAAAAATATTTAAGATTCATTTAAAACAACTATAAATTAATAAATTTTCATTTGATACCTAGAGAATAGACTACAATCTAAGCTGAAATTGTTTTAAAAACGGTAATAACCATAGATATCATAGTTAAAGTATTAGATTGGCAGTTCACGTGACCTCCAATGCTAACGACGGGACGCGCATGGAGACCAGAATAAGAGGGCAAAATGGTCAGTGTTGCTGCCAGAAAAATACTACGAAAAAAATGCCATATAATTCTAAAATTACAAAAAAATATCGTAAAAATACCAGCTGTATTTTGGAATCTTTTTAGTGACTTTAAATCCTTTTCTAGTATTTTTTTGTGTAATTTTAGAACTAGATGGTATTTTTTCGTAGTATTTTTCTCCTTAAAGTGGCAGCAACACTGGCCATTTTGCCCTCTTATTTGGCCTCCACGCGCGTCCCGTCGTTATCATTGGAGGTCATGTGATCTGTCAATCTAATACTTTAACTATGATATCTATGGTAAGAACTTTCATTTCTGTTGCAACTTATCATGCAACCCTTTGCATATAAAATAAGAATTAAGGTTGTTTTATCTACACTGTAAATAAATGCTTTGATTTTTTTAGTCATATTAAGAAAAGGGACAAGATTGATTCCACCAAAGCACTAATTCGGCGAGAAAGTTAATTACGTTACCTCTGCCTTCGTTTGATTAGGTGCTCACAAAAGAGCCCAGAAGAACATAATATTGTGTATCCACTAAGTATATTTTTGATGGATTGTTGAAAAAGGGACATTGTTGAAAAAGGGATGTTATTTAAGATTTTGTGTGATGTTTCGAGGCTTTAGTGCATTTAAAAATGAGGAATCTAATTTTTGTAGCTCAACTGTTAAACTAGCCGATTTGATATTTGTATCAATCGATTTATCTAAATATTTTCGTGTTTTATTGGTTATTTTATACCGAAAAGTATTACTTTTTTTCACGAAGTTACTCCACTTTTCCGCATACTGTGCGAAAGATTTGAAGTGTTAGATAAATGTCTACAAACGTAATGCAATTTAGATGCCGAAGGTAAATTGAAAAGTCACTTAGTGTTTCGAAATTCATTCAGTTCGATTGACACCCATTGGAGGCTTAATACAATTTAAAAAGACAATCAATTATAAATTCTTCATTAAAATGGTCCACTGACGGTTTACAGGTGTTTTTAGATGACATAGGTGTGACTTAAATGGGACAGGAAAGGCATTTACAGTTTCAAAAAATCACTTTCGATTTGATATGACTGACATTGGGTGTCATGTTGTCCCATCCACAGGTTTCTGATTAAAAAAAAGCTTGTATTAATGATAGGTTTGACTTGAGGGGTTGGTCTTAATCTAAAAATGAAGGGATGTATAGCAGCTGGTTTTTTATGCATGTGATTGATATCAACACAAGTAAAAGCCGAAAGCAATTTCAAGAGTCCAATTCTGTCCATGTAGATTTGGAAAGGTACACTGTAAAAAAAGCATTTTTGCCGCATATTAACAGTGTTTTCTGGTGTATTCGATTTAATCTGGTGCTGTAAACGCAATTTTATAGAACTTTTCTGTTTTTTTTATAGCTTAGCCGTGATCTTGAAGACAATGTTTATCTTTTCTACTAAGCGGGACATTCAAACTGGATCATGAGATAATCACATGTGCTTGAAAATTTTACGCTGCAGGCAAACGTTACGCTTTACCACAAAAGGAGACGTATTCTGACTAACTCATTTTTTTACCGTGAAGATAAAACGACCTCGAGTCTTAATTTGTATGCATAGGCTTTTGATAAGTTGCGAACCACAAATGGAAGTTCTTACTGCATTTATAACGATTATAGCAGATATTAACACCATAGAAGGTTTCGGGCAATTTTTTAAAGATCATCAATTATAAACTGTCCATTGATATTTAAATCAAAACAGTCCACTAATTTTTAAAAGTGTTATAGTTGATGATATAGGCGTGACTTAAATGGAATAGCGACAGTTCCGCTTTGAAAAACCACTTCAGTTTTGCTATATCTGACTTTGGTGTGAACACAGTTCCAAGCAATTTATAAAGATCATCAATTATAAACCATCCACAATTTCAATTAAGAAAAATAATATTAATGATTTCTGTGACTTTATGGGCTTGTCTTCGCCTGGAATACGACGAACTTATATTAACTTGTGAAAATCACTTTTGTTTGGTTACGACTGGTAAAATTGCAATTAAAACAAGTCCATCAATATAAATTGTCCACGCGTATTTGGAGTAGAAAAATAACTTTTTCGCAGGTTGTAATTTATACTTATAAACTTTTGGTAAGTTAACTAAGAATTCCTAACACTTTCATAACTCTTTTAGTCGGGCAGTAATTTCAGAAGTGGTTTTAAACAATTTTCGATAACCATCCAATCATAAATTTTTTCGTTGATATTTAAAGTTAAATAATTTTCTCAAGTGTTTTAAATGACATGGGCGCTACTTAAACGGGACATTTACTGTTTTGAAAAAACACGTTAGTCGGGTTTTGAGTAGCTTTGATATCAGAGGAAATGCTAAATTATTTAAGACTAGCAAATAAATACCCGTTCTTTGCACGGACTAAAAGAATATCAAATCGATCCAAGTATATGTGTCATTTAATTTGCTATAGGATAATAAGCTTTGCCTTTGTTCCCGTTCAATATAAAGAATAAAAACCCGTTATTTATATTGCTTTAAAATTCCAAAATAAAAATACATCACTATACACATCCTCATATCCGCACATCCTCATATCACAAAAATGTTCCTCAATTGAACTTACTGTCATCGCAATTTTCCTGATAAATTCAAAATTAACCATAATTGTATAACAATGTTAGTTCACGTCAAAACCTCCATTCCGGGTTTAAAAAAAAACATTTAGCACATTGGCACGTTCGATTATTTTTCAAATCATTAATTTAGTTTCTGAAGGCAAGAAAATAAAAGCAATTTCAATTTTAATTAATGTTTGTGTTCATTTTAATTTCTTCCGTCGAATGGCAACACGAAAGGGAAAAAAATTATCGTTTTTGAGCGAAAGTGGTGTATTTCTTTCAGAAATTAGAGTTTTCTCTAAAAATGGAACAAATATGAAAAACCTAAGCCTCAGGTGCACGCGTTGGTATATTAAAGGGAATCTATCTTAAAAATTTCTAATTTCTGAGGGTAGTATAAGTAGGTCTTTTACGATCCACAGACATACAGACACAGACAGACTCTTTATTTTATTATTATATAGATAGAAGACCATCAATAAAGAAATGTTCACAGGTTAAGCTTAATGATTAATGCAACACTTAGAGAGGCTTGTCTTAATCTAAAACGCGAGTAACGTATATTCACTGGGTTAGAAAATCACTTTTGTTTAGGTGTTACTAACACCAACACCAGTAAGAGCCTAAAACAGTTTATAAAGACCATAAATTATAAACTGTCCGCATACGTTTGAAGTGGCAAGTAAAATGTCCTTATGAAAGGTTTAATAAAACGGCAAGGCTTTATTGAAATGGGAAAATTATTTCGAAAAAGGGTCGTATTATCGGGTTTTGTCTAACATTAATATCATATAAAGTTCGAAGCAATTTGAAAAGACCATCTTCTATGTAAATACAAATACAAAAATTGTCGACCAATAACTGGCCAGAGGACCAGCAAGGTTGGTCCAAAATAAATCTAATACATTACCAGTTTCCAATGACTGTCAAGTTTCTTCTAAAAATCTTCTACTCTCTTCGAATACACCACATAATCTGGTAAAGCATTCCACTCATTGACAACTCTATTGTAAAAATAATAATTTCTTACCTCCCTTCTAAAGCTCGATTTATTCAATTTCTGATCATGTCCTCTGGTCCGGCTATTTAAGGTAAAACCTAAGCCCTCCATTTCTCCCTGTTTTATGAACTTGAATAAATGTATTAAATCAACCCTAGTTCTCCTGTTTTCCAGGGAATACATGTTTAAAGATCTTAATCTGTTATCATAATCAATACCAGTTTACATAATTACCATTTACATAATCATTACCAGTTTTAACTGTTTACACGTTTCAATTGAAAACTGTCATATTGTTAATGGTCATTGTAACTCTAGGGACTTGTCTCTTAATAAGGGACGAGAAATGTATATTCTGTTTTTGTTTAGCTATTGCTGACAACTATGCCAGTTAGGAGCCTAAAACATTTTAAATGCAATTAATTTTATGAACTTTACATTAAGTGTGCAATAAAACTTACTCAAGAAACTTACAATAAAATATTCGCATGTTACTACTTAAAAACTTTAGTGTTTGGTATTTTTAACCAGAAATGAAATTTTCTTATCGGTTAGAAAACCAATTTAGTGAGACGCTAAAAATACCATAAAAATATTTCAAAGAAGACTCAAGTACGAAATAATTCCAGAAGACCACCAACTATAAACTGTCAACGTTTTTTTTTCAATTAAAAACAGTTATATTAATAATCGTTGTGACTTCATATGGGCTTGTCTCATAGCAAGAATGTATTTCGCTAGGTATGAAAATTACTTAGGTGGGGTTTTGACTGACGTGAGATCTTGATACCATTTAAAAAGCGTCAAGCGCAAGCGCTTAGATTTCATCATTTAAAAGAGTCGACATATGTTCAGCATAATATACTTCTATATCCTTAGAAAGATAGTCATTGGATATTCATGGAGATAACCAAACTTCAGCTAAAGGCATTTCTATTAGCTTCCACACTACGTTTATAACGTAAAAAGTGGAAGGTATTATAATCGTTCAGACCGTCTGTCTGTCCGTCACCCACTTTAATAGCCCAAACTACAAATTCGAAGAACAAGTGTGATACGTCAAAATATGCAGCGCATCAAATTAGAATACATAGAAAATTTCAGAAAAGAATTCGAATTCGAAGTACTTCAATTATTTAAAAAACTGCAAAATTGAATGCTCATTGAAAAAGCATAGGAAGCCATTTTTATTAGAATTAAATCGCCATTGCCATTAGCAACAATCTCTCGAGAAATTTCAATTATTTTAAACAATAAATTCAGATAAATTTAAATTTGCGACATCGATCAGTTTGAAATGACTTCAAATATATTTCACTACGAGATTCTTTGTACGTTGATATGAAATGCTTTCATTCTATTTAAAAGCGAGGAATATTACATATTTATTCTTTGAAATATAAATTAATTTTTGCAAACGATAAGTAATAATTATTGAATTTCCGAAATAAAATTTAAATGAAACTGGCCAAATTTAGCATGTAATTGTTTAATATAGAATATTAATGCTGTGTTTGTCACCTTTTTTCCAATTAAACATAACTGTTGTGTGTAAGCGGGTTAAGTGACTTTTTAAATTCATTTTAGATTACGTGATTTGTTTATGTTAAAAATACGTTTTGAAGAAAAATATTCAATTACCTTCTGTAAAAAAATACCGTAAATTTGCAAGTTTTTGGCCACCAGCAAACGTTCCAACTTTACAGCTACAAATGAATGTTTTTCCCGTCGCACATTTAATTATGTTGTTATAATATTAAAAAATATATACCGAATGTCATTTAAAAAAAAGTCTTACCACCTTCTGATAAAATTACACACAAAATGAAATATGAAAGTAAAATAAGTATTTTTAGTACAATTATATCATAACAATTAACGCAGGTTAAGAAAAATATTTGTTTATTAAAAATATGGTCCGGAAAATGACCATCCCTTTTTAAAAAAAAAAAAAAACGTTTTTTGGCAGCTTAAAACGACTTAGAACACTATATATAACAAGAAATTTAACAATTTCTTTTAACCTATACACTAAAACAAATCATTAAATCGTATTTCAACAAGTCATTACTCTTTGATTAATAGGTGAGGCTACATTGCGAATATTAATTTTTTTCTCGGGAAACTTCCAAAGAAATCCTCTTAAGCAGTTGTTATACTTTTAAATTCATGTTTATATGTTTGCAGATAAGTAATTAATGCTTCACAAATTAGGAAGCAAACCATTTGATAATTTCAATGTGTCTTCGTTACATACGAAATTTAATGACTGAAAATACATTATGACTTATGGTAATTTGTTAAGGAGTTAAGTGCCTGCCATATTATATTCCGTGTTATGCTAATGGTAAGTCAGTTTTGTCACGGGTACAGCGTGGAAGTTCCCTGAAATACTATGGAGTCCAAATCAAATTAATAAATAAAAATAAATATTTAAAAACGAGGTTAAAACAACTTGCTAAATTTTTTTTTGCATATTCTGCACATTTATGAATTTGAGATCGCGTCTTTTTATTATATTTGAGAAATATTATTTAAAATAAAATCATGTAAATGCCTTGCACGTGCACCGGAAATAGAGCAATTACTAAGACTTATACTAGTTCCCATATTTATTTTTAAAATTAGCTTTTTGCATTGAAATTTACCTGAAATATCTTTTTCATAATCGGTAAAAATTATAAAAGCACTCTTGGTACGACACTAGCCCCCTCAGCACTCTTAGTATGGCGCTAAGAAACCAGGCGAGATTTCTAAATTGCAGGCAAGACCAAACTGGTCTCTCCAGATTCAGGACGGGACACACAAAGAGTTTGAAGTACGAACCAAGCTGTTCCCTGACTGCCCCAACTGTCGTGGAGGTGCTCAAGCCAATCCCGAACACATACTCCATTGCCTCGGTTGGACGTGGAAGGACATCAACGACGACCCATTTTTATTTTTGGACTTTCTCAGGGTCACGCACATCATGGAACTGGTCTAATTTTGACCCAGGGATATGTAAAAAATAAGTTAAAATGTCCAAAAAGTTTAATTAGCTTGATATCAGAAAATGTCGCGCATAAAAACTAGCTGAATGATATAAAAATCCTTTTAAATATACTTATTACTTTCTTAGCCCATTATACCCATTGACTCGTATACATACATTATTCTGAGATAAGTAGATGGAGGTCAACGCGTGACGCCTAATCCTTCGTCACTGCTTCGATTTCTTTTAATCCCAGGATTAGTCCGTGTTTTGTGACATGTTATAGTTTCAGTCACGGTTTGTTAGAGGCCTTTTGTTGCTGTCAAAGGCTCTTGAGGATTCGTCAGTTAATTGAAGCATCTTGTGCTATTGTTAACGAATCGCAAATGTAAAAGGTGGCCAATTCCACATGAACATTTCCACATAAACTTCTTATTTAATTAAAATATCTAAAGGAAGAAGTATGGAAGCAAAATCACCAATGTACTTAATCCCTTTTTTAGATTCAAATGTTATATGTTTAGATAGAGTATAGTTATTCCCCATTCTTCATCGTGAAATCGAGTTGTTTGAAATCGCCGAACTGAAGGACAAAGCTGTTACACTCGCAAGTAAACCGGTGATTTTTGCCCATAGATATTATAGTTAAAGTATCAGATTGGCAGATCACGTGACCTCCAATGCTAACGACGGGACGCGCATGGAGGCCAAAATAAGAGGGCAAAATGGCCAGTGTTGCCGCCACTTTAAGGAGAGAAATACTACAAAAAAAATACCATTTAATTCTAAAAAAAATACTAGAAAAAGATTTAAAGTCACTAAATAGATTCCAAAATGCAGCTAGTATTTTTATGATATTTTTTTGTAATTTTAGAATTAAATGGTATTTTTTCGTAGTATTTTTCTCCTTAAAGTGGCAGCAACATTGGCCATTTTGCCCTCTTATTTTGGCCTCCATTCGCGTCCCGTCGTTAGCACTGAAGGTCACGTGATCTACCAATCTAATATTTTAACTATGATATCTATGACTTTGCCGCATTTACAGTACCGCGTGATCACAATAGCAATGTTCGGTCAATTGTAGCTTTCAATCGATGCGGAATAATAAGACATGAGAAAATATCGTTGATAAAATATCAAGTTGTGGCAACGTACGGCGACAAATGAAGTGCCTAGATGTAAAACTCAAATTCTATAAATTATAGCTAAGGTGGACAAAGAAGATTCTCCACGAACTGCCCAAACTGTCCTGGTGTCCAACTGTCCCCGCAGCATATATTTGGCTGCCCAGCAATTCAAGCCAGGTTCTTCAGGATTGGCTTTGAAGACCCAGAAATTTTAATTCTTTCCGAAGATGCAGAGGAAATAGCGAAAGCTGTCTACGACAGCTTCGGATCCATCTAGTTTTTGCACACAACATGGACACGACAACAACAACAACAACATAGCTAAGGTATTGGGCCCGGCCTGCTTTCATTCAATAGATTTTTTTTATTATACAGTCCCTGGACAAATTATTAGACGCACTGTATTTTTTTAGTAATTTTATGTTTCTTAACAGTTTTTATGCAATAATGGTATATTTAAATTATTTAAAAGAATTGTTGTAAACGACATATTTGTATTTATTTTTAACATATGGCAACACTGAGTTGACAAAGTGATACATGAACGTAAACAAGTACAAACCTGTATCAGCTCCTAGAAAAGATTATTTATGTGTGGAATCATCATCTTCAAATGCAGGAGACAGTACAGTCTTGCATTGAAAGCATGCCGCGCAGAATTAAAGCTTTGATAACGGCTAAAGATGGCTCAACGAAATATTGGCTTTTACTAATATTCATTTCACTTTTCTTTAAAACTTAATAAACTTATGCTTTTCTAAATGATTGCTGTTTTATTTATGACAAATAAATCGGTAATTGATTGGGTAATATAAAAATAAAAAACAAATCAATTTAAAATAATAAAACGGTACAATATCACCCGGTAATTAATATTTTACATGAAATCTTGCAGTGCGTCTAATAATTTGTCCAGGGACTGTAGGTCGCAAAGGACGTACCTATATCTTAGTTAAACTTTGAATAATGTTCTGCATCAAATTTCACAAGATTTAACCTCTTGTAGCTTAGTTACAGAACTCAAGTTATTTAATTCATTCGAAATTTCTACTTTTATCTCATTACTGACTTACATAAAGATATCAACTTCATTCTCGGCATTAGTGACAAGTGTTATCCCAAACTAGATTTAATGTTGCTGTACAGATACACATAAGCACTTAAATTATATTCCTCCCCAGTTAACTTTAAAAAATAATATAAATAAATCAAAAACCAACCCACATTTACAACTTAAAACAAGTAAAGAGTATAATTGATCACTAGCATAAGTCCCTATGGGCCCATTGGGAAGTCGCACCCATTCCTGCAATAAAGCAATAAATTGACGATAACGTACAACTACTTTGACAACTCGTTGCCTCCCAAAATGCACTTCACACATACCTACGTACTTAAGAAGTGTTTTCGTTGGAGGAATCTGTATTAAAATAAACGTGTTACACATTTAAAACAGATTGACCAGGAAGCCTATTTGTCGGGAATAATTATCTATCGGAATACACTAAATTAATGGTAGTTTTGTATCTAGAAGACTCAAGGGCTAAAATATATTATGTAACGTAGATAGAGCACCCATTTCCTGATTCCATATACTTCTAACAATGAAGCGCCAAAAATCTTGCGCGTTGTCATAAATTACCAACTGTTACAGACCGGACCAGTATATTTTGTGAGATGTTAAGTACTACTCAACATCTACCATCCACTTTAAGAAAAACATGTTGAATTTTACGGTTTTAAACCGTCAGCTGGGTGTCCAATTCAAAACTAAAAAGTATACGGTATTATACTGTGTTGGCATAAACGCCCTACATTCCCTACTGTGAACTACTTACATTATTTGATAACAGAGAACCTGTGGTAGGTGAAATTAACTATAATTGTACGAAGAACAAAAAGTTTTCATATTCCCCTCAAGACACACACAACACTTAACCTTCAGAATGGGGTTCAATACCTGCCCTTACTCCAGCAGCTAAGCTAGCTAGCTACTCACGATATCAGAACTTGTAAAAATTAAGTCTATTAATTTTCGTTGCTGTTGTGAGTTTACTGCATACAGGGTGTCTTTAAGATGATACCCAGGACTTTATGTAGAGCTAGTGGCTATAATATCTTTTAAGTTTATGAAAGGGCAATTGAAGACATGGCAGAGGTAATTGCGTAAAACATTTAACTAAAAATTTTCTTTAGAAAAATTTTGGCTCGATAGCTGCATTTGTAAGTATAAACTCATCATACAAGGATTTTTATAAACATTGTAATGTTACTTTTATTTCCAGTAATATTTTTCATTTAGTTTAAAGACAAGAAAATAAAATGTAATCGATGACATATTTATTTTTCGTTTTTGAATGTTTTTCATTGTTGTTGTAGCTTGAAATATGTAGCAGCAGTGACAACGATTATTCTCTATCGGAAAATTTGGGAACTTCTTTTTCACGAGATTATCTCTCTTAAATCATGAAATCAATAGCATATTCATCAAATAAATAGATATTCCTCCCATTAAATTTGTTCTACAGAAGATCCTATTGCCAATTCAAAGTTCTTGATATTCGAAATTTTAATTTTCAATCAATTATATTTTAGGTTCGCAGTGTTTTTTTATTTCCAACTATGATCTAAATTTCCAGTAACTTCCTACATGATATCAATTTTCGACGTTTTATTAGTTCGTTGATAGGAATCATAATTGATGACTAGTTTTTAGAACAAAAAAACATGCCACCCTTTCTGCTGTTGAGTAGATAAATTTAAGATAATGTACGACCTTTTTTTCTCAATCGTAACATGCGACTCTTTAGACAACTTGTTACCTCCCTTTATTTTCCCCATTCCACCGTTTTTCAAAAGCTATCTTTTTTTAGCGCGTTAAGCCCTGGTTTGTAAGGACTGAAAACGCGCGTCAAGGCTTGAAAGATCGGCCTGCTCGGCAATATCAGAGTCTTATCTTCGCTTTGGTGGTTTTTTAGAATTCACGTCTAGCGATGCGTCCGCATCTAACGCATGCGTAGTGAGCGAAGGCCACTGTTATATCTTTCGAATAGGTAGAAACATCGCCCATTTAGCACTGTTTGGACGCTCGAATCAAACCACGACTGATTCGAGATTTACGGACGCTGAGATCAACGTTATTTTTGGTGCCGCGGTCATGTGACAACTAGGGCCAATAAGAAAGTGGGAAATTCGGACGCACAGCTCAGCGTCCGAATTTATGTTCTTACAAACCAGGGCTTTAGACAAATTAGTTCTAAAAGAACTTAATTTGTCTACTTTCCTTTTAGTTAAACATTCGCGCAAATTTTCATAGGAAAATAAGTAGATTTGCAACAGTAACTTTTACCTAGTATGGCTTCCACACACACACGCACACACACACTACACTGTTAAAAATTCTGCACTTTGTTTCACCAAAAATATGGTTCCTAGTAGCTGCAACGGCTGTGTGGTGAAATGTTTAAACCATATTTTTGGTATTAGGTTGAACCATTTCTCAGGTTTTTGTTTCCAAATCCAGAAAAATGGTTCAACCAAACACCGAAAAAAAGGTGAAACATTACACAGCCGTTGCAGCTACTAGGAACCAATATCATGGTGAAACCAAGCACAATATTTTTAACACTGTAAGATTTATACATCTTAGAAAAAATCGCCTAACTCAGTATACAGTTATAATTTAATCTTTTAAATGCCATAATTGCCCAATTTGTCAATTTCTTTCGCAAAGTAAACTAACAATTTTCATCATTTGCTTCATTTATTTGCAGTTCTAAAAATAAATGTTTAAAACTACTTGAGTCAGAACATAGAGTTAGATCCTAGCATCCGTTCGGGAGATATTTGGATACGTTTGGTGAAACGTCACCCCCACCTTAAAAAAGTTGGGGCTCAAGTGATCGCCAGGCACGAGATCGAAATCCGCCAACTATGCCAAGCTTGGCATAAAGATCCCCTTCGCTGATAAGGATTTGGGGTTGTCATACTACTAATAGCATGTTGGCGAGTGTGGTTCGATCGTATGCGCCGTTACAGGCCAAACAAAGGCCAAATAACAAACTCAAAATTAATGCTAATCGTTATCCAAGAATACCATCCCCGTATAACATTTAACATGATACACATCACAACCTTGAGCATGGCTTGCAGCAAATGCAAGACAAAGCCACAGACCAGTGCCTTTGATATGGGAAAGGGGGACTGGGGAATGGGACGTCTCCCCCTTAATCCGCCTAGCCTTACAAAACCGCCTAGACAAAATCAAGTTTCTTGGGGATCCTACATATTGAGATTTATTTTTTGCTAGACTCTTTATTCTGTTTCTAAAAATTTCTCTCATCATGGTTACTTTGGGAGATAAATCGGCCAAGCTGGTAGTCTTATAAACACCGCAATTTGAAAGTAATGTCCAGATTGGAACTGTTATCAATAGAATGGTGAAATAAATACACCTAAATTGGCGAATTCGCATGTTGATCTCGTGCCCGGCGATCCCGTGTGCCAACACGCTTAAAAAACGAGAATTTTTTCTTAAATAATATCAAAGTATAAATCTGTGAGTCATTTTTAAAAAATATTTTGTAATAACAAATCACAAAACAACGCCAAATTCCATTGATAAATGACGAAACGTAAATAAAACTAATTAGCTTTTTGTGCAAAACAACAGAACGCCACTTTCTTAGTAAACAAATAATGAAACCTTTCCTCTTTTAACTAGATAAACTGAAGATAATGTGTGACATTTTTATTAAAGGTAACATATAAATCTTTTGACAACCGTTACCTCCCTGTATACACCGTTTTTCCGTCCTTCAAAGGCAATCCTTTTAGCGACCTATTATAAAAATTGTGTCACCCATTTAAAACCTATTAACCAAGGAAGCTTATTAGCTGCTACTGTGAAAAGAGTTTTGTACCTAGATGGGAAAATAGGGGGATGTGAACTAATATTTTGTAAGGTAGAAACTAAGGAAGCTAACCATAATTTGAAACATCAGATAATTTTTTGACGTTATTTTACTTCGTAGATAAGAATCACAAGTGTGTTTAATATATAAATGTGTTTATATGTTTCTGCTCAATATACGGTTTAAAAGTGATAACTCGGAGTTACATGCTTAAACTATGGAAATTTTGCATGGAAGTAAGGGACGTTTTTAGAGTGGATGTAGAAAGCATAAATACGGAAACTAATCTTTAATGGACTCGTTGAATCAGAACTGGCTATATCGTAGTATCTCTAGATGAAGTTCTTTCGACATCACTATTTAAGGTATATCAATAAACAAAACCTTCCAACAGATCTGTCAACTGTGGTTCTAGTGCGACTTTTATTCTGTCAACCAACCTGCCAACTATCCGAATTTAATTCGGTAATAACCATTTTCAGGATTCCGGGTGCCAAGAGAAAGTGTAATGTTTCCACAGTTGAATATCCAACAATTTTTACACATGACAAAGAAATTCAGAAGGTAGTTAAAAATTCGGTATTGTCGGGGTAAATGCGGAGAGTCGGCTGATCTGTGCTTGGCACCCTGTTTTCTAAAAACTTGAGACATATAAATGATTTTAGCTTCCACGCTACGTTTATAACGTAAAAAGTGGAAGGTATTATAATCGTTCAGTCCGTCTGTCTGTCCGTCACCCACTTCTATAGCCCAAACTACATATGCTACGGACAAGTGTGATACGTCAAAAAATTCAGCGCATCGAAATTAGAATACATTGAAATTTCAGAAAAGAATTTGAAGTAATTCAATTATTTAAAAAACAGAAAAATTGAATGCTCATTTAAAAAGCATAGGAAGCCATTTTTATTAGAAATAAATCACCATTGTCATAACACTCTCTCGAGAAACTTTAATTCTTTTAGACAATAAATTAAAATAAATTTATTTTTGCGACATCGATCAGTTTGAAATGACGTCAAATATATTTCACTACTATTTAAAAGCGAGGAATATTAAATATTTTTTCTTTGAAATATAAATTAATTTTTGCAAACGATAAGTAATAATTATTGAATTTTCGAAATAAAATAAATGAAACTAGCCAAATTTAGCATGTAAATGTTTAATTGCTGTGTTTGACACTTTTTTAACTGTTAAACACAATTGTTGAGTGGAAGCGGGTTAAGTGACAGATTCTGTTACAAACCCACTTGTTTTTGCTTGAAAAAGTAAATCACGGGCCACGTTAAAGTCACACCCTATCTTTTGTTAACTCCATAAATTGAAGATAACTTACGACTGCTGTGCCAACACGTTACCTATACCATTCCAAGCTATACAATTCCGCCGTCCTTCAAACGCGGTCTTTTTTAGCGAGTGACCCATTATAAAAAAATCGTGTCGCACGTTTAAAACCAATTAACCAGGAAGCGGATTAGTCCACAGCAATTAGCTACAAATGAAAGTGATCAAAGTGTACGTGTTACGGGGAAAGCCTCAACCATCTGAGGGATATATGTGTGTAAACCTGTCACCTGACTGTCAGGTTCTTTCAGTGAATACAAGTTTACTACTCTTCAGCCAAGAAACCCGGATGGCCGAGTGGTTTGGACCATTACGCTAGCAGTCTGCGCTCTGTAAAGGTTGCGGGTTCGATTCTCGCCTTCGCCCTGGGTGTATATTCCTTTCTCTGTGACAGTAAAAAAATTCTTTCTGTGTCTGTCTTACTTGACGAAGGCTTCATAAGCGGGTCTCTGATCAAGCACACCAAGCCGGAATATATATTTACCTACCCCCCCCCTTCTTCAGCCAATTTGTTTATTCATCACGGGTTAAAATGTAATGAAACAGTGATGTCTTGTCAATGCTGTATCAGAGGTACAGACACACTTCTAAAAGGAATGAATCGCTTCTAAAATATATAGGGATTTACATGTAAGAACAGTTCTTTTTACTGTCGAAATATATTAATATTCAAATATATTCTACATCATAATTATTAAATTAATTATGAAGGGTGTAATTTCCAAACTCACATTCTCCAAAGTATTACTGAGGCTGGGGAGCCCAGTCGTTTAGGCATTCGCCTAGCATGGAAAAGGTCCCAGGTTCGGGTCCGGGCATCGCCAAAATAACTGCCAACCTATAAACGGCCCGTGCAGCCAAAAATGTCTGACGAATAATACCCCGTAGGGAGTGCACGTTAAAATACGCTCCACAGTCCCAACGCTGCGTACGATGTCGCCCTTAATGGTTGAGTTGGGTGCCAACTCAGGTGTCGGCTCATCACTTGACTGTGGCTCTAAAATACGACGCTCGTCGCCAATATCCCTCGTGTAGCTCCAGTGCGACGATATTTCAAACTAAACTAAAATAAAGTATTACTGAAATATAAGGTCAGGCCCGTTCATTAGCGACTTAATCCAATTGAACTTACGATTGTCAAAATTAGCAAATGTATGCATTGGATCCTTTATCTTAGGTATACTTTGAAGATTGTGATTTTTTACGTCTAAATTCTTGGATTTATCCCCTGAGGTCAATTGGGTTTAGTTTAGTTTGAAATATCGTCGCACTAGAGCTACACGAAGACTATTGGCGACGGGCGTCGTATTTTAGAACCACAGTCAAGTGATGAGGTCAATTGGGAAAACCATGAAAAATTTGTCATTGCATATGGGATTCAAATTTTCAACGAATTAGTAAACATTGATGTATTTTCAATCTTCAATTCAACAATTAAAGAAATATATTTTTAAAAGTGTTTCTGTCGTTAATGTCCCTGTAACAGTCCTCGATACTTAACATCTTAAAGTTTTACAAAATTATTTTTCTATTTTTTTAATAAGGCTTTTTATTATAAAAAATTCAAGTAATTTTTACTATATAGTTTAAAGTTTAATTACTTTATTTAATAATTCTACAGAAGATTTCTGACAAACAGTTGAATTATATCAACTCATTCCAAACACTTGCTATATAGTTCCTTACGTTACTAGAAGGCAATTATTCATACAAAAATAAAAAGGTCAATTATATTTTCGGGCGTTTTATTACACCCATAAAACTAACCTCGTTTTACAGCCATCTTCATTTCCAATAAGTACATTCCAAAAAGTTAATTGCAGATTAACTTCAGAAATTTTCAATTAAAAAAAATAATCCTTCCTGCAACCTCGAATTATTTTTAACTGACTTAAGTATTCAAAAGGGTCAGAGGAAGCTCAATTTTCACCTCACAGGGAAACTAAGAATTTTTATTACTAAAACATTTAACCGTAGTAGTGCGGATTCGCATATGGCTTACGCAATAAATAGGTGACTGCGAAATAAATAAAACTGTTGGTAAATTTTATAAATAGACTTATAATTAAAAATTTAAATGCTTTTAATGGAATTTGCTATCTTTTAGTATAAAAAAATCTTTATTTAACCTCCTATAATCTTCGTTACCCAATTGGGCATATTTTAAGAAATACATTTGGTTTTCTATTTATGCCAGTAAGAAGATTGTGGTATCATTTGCTTGATGAAAAATTGTGTTTAGATGTCTTTTATAATGTAAAACTTCACAATTGATAGTTTTAGAACAAAATGCTATGATTAAATAATAAGAACTATTAATGGAATAATTATTAACAAAAGAAATTGCAAATCTGTTTGTGGCAATCTCTATTTTCTCGCTTAAAAGGTTACTACTAAATGAACTTAAGATTATTTTCAAGTGGCAAATTTTCTTTAGAATTGTAGTTAATGCGTTAAGTTATGATTTCATTAAAATTAGTATGTCAAAATTTGTTAAGAATAGAAGAGATCTCTCATACTAGTTCTTTTGATCTATCCTCATTTGATCTGCGTAACATTTTTAATGTCTCGACCCTTAAATCTAGGCGTGAAGTTTCCTGTCTTCTGTTTTTCCAAAAAGTTCTAAACAACAGAATAATTGATTCCAACTACATAACTAGTACTGTACATCTCTTTATTCCCAATAGATTTACACGTAATCGTCGTATATTTTCTCATAGCTCTTCCCATTACAACTATATTCAAAATTTCTGTTTGTATAAGTTTAATAAAATTAACAATAACTCTTCTCACGACCTAGATATTTTTGCTATGTCTTTTAATGATTTTAAAGCTAACTGTTTCCAACTTTTATCTGTGTAATGCGTTTGTCTGTTTTTATACTCAATTATTTCGTATTTGTTTTATTTCCAAATTGCTTTGTTTAATGTACATTGTAATAAGATTTTTATCTGTAATGTGCATTTAAAACAGAATAAATAAATAAAAAATAAATAAATAAATAATAAATAAAAATAAATAAATAAATAAATAAATAAATAAATAAAAAATAAATAAATAAATAAATAAATAATAAATAAATAAATAAATAAATAAATAAATAAATAAATAAATAAATAAATAAATAAATAATAAATAAATAAATAAATAAATAAATAAATAAATAAATAAATAAATAAATAAATAAATAAATAAATAAATAAATAAATAAATAAATAAATAAATAAATAAATAAATAAATAAATAAATAAATAAATAATAAATAAATAAATAAATAATAAATAAATAAATAAATAAATAAATAAATAAATAAATAAATAAATAAATAAATAAATAAATAAATAAATAAATAAATAATAAATAAATAAATAAATAAATAAATAAATAAATAAATAAATAAATAAATAAATAAATAAATAAATAAATAAATAAATAAATAAATAAATAAATAAATAAATAAATAAATAAATAAATAAGAGAGATAGATTGTTAAGAAAAAAGTTAAAAATCGGTTCAAGAAAATGTGTGGCTTTTAAATGTGTAAATAATATTTTGTGAAAATAATAATTATTGATACAATCCTATCATTTTATCGTAACAATAACCTTAGAAACTAGATCATGATGGAATCTTTTGTAAATAAATCTTCGACGTTCAACAATAATGGCAAGTTCGAAAATTGCCTTGATCTACAGATTATCTCTTCGAAAATCTCTACCGGAAATTATTTTATTCCTTACATATGTTTGATTGAAATTTGGCACTTCTGGTCATTTTACACTTAAGAAAATCATCCAAATTTGGGAAGAATAATTTACCTTCTGGCGATTGTATCATACTTTCGCATTCGAAATAAACATTAAAAAATTTATGTTCAAAAATGCTTCTAATGAAACGTAATGAGGACAATTTTTCGAAAGGGGAAGCATTGTCGATATATTTTATTGAATGTATTGGAAGAATCCTTCTTTTTTTTATTTCCTGTTCTCAGATGACGTTGGAATAAAACTATTGCTTTAAAATTTAGTTCCTTTATCAACAAATTCCCAATTCGTATCACGTTCGCCAGTTAGTGTTATTTTCATATGATTGGCCGGAAAAAAGTAACATTTGGTTCGATATTCCGGAATGTAAAACTCGTAAAACATTTAACAATTCTTATGAACCATATGATCGTAGTTAGTAATAAGACATAGCAGGGCGTATAAAAGTAAACAAATGTATAATAATTTATGTCGCAGATGTACTAGAACACTGTTAAGGGGATACGGTACCCAAAAATTGGTCAAAACATCGATTTTTCAGTTTTTTCTTCTTATTATTCAAAATGTCTTTCTCAATATTTACTGAAAGTTTCATAATGATATCTTTTGTAGAAAAAAAGTTATTAAATATTTTCTGGAGTCATTCCTATAAGTTTGAATACGTATTTCGTCTGCTTGCAACCTTTTTTCTCTTTCGCGTTTTCCTTGACTGTGGTTCTAAATACGACGCCGTCGCCATAGCCTCGTGTAGCTCTAGTGCGACGATAATTCAAACTAAACTAAACTATTTCGCGTTTTTATTCTGTGTTTAATAAATCCCTAAGGCTTTTTGCTAATTAAGTTAGAATTTTGAAATTTTTAACCTTTGTTCTTTTATATATGGTTCACTAAATTGTGTATGGAATAAGGTCTATTATGTATAGTTTGTTTAAAAAAAATTTGAATTCAATGATTGTAATTTTTTTGTGATTTTCAGTATAAATGCATGTTACTTTTTAACACTGTAGATCATATTTTAAAATACATGCACAGTTCTTGAACAAATATAGTACTAAAAACAAACTGAATAGTTTGGTGGAGTTATTCTCAAAATTGAAAGAGGAGTAGCGTTTTAAAAAAGTTCAAAATTTTGCTTTTTTTTAAATAAATGAAAAACTACTTGTAAATATTTGTTTTTTTTATTTTATTTAGAGTGAACATTATATAAAACCACTATAATTTATAAGTTTATGTTATTTTTTCTTGAAATAATGTTTTGGGTACCGTATCCCCTTAAAACTTTCGAGCTTGGTTTCACTTTCATAATTGTTTCTAGTAGCTGCAACAACTAAGTGAGAAATTTTTCACCATATTTTCGGTAATTGATTGAACCATTTTTGCAGGTTTTGGAAACCATAACCTGAGAGGTTGTTCTCATCGTTCTCTGGTTTTTTTTTGGAAATAAAAACTTGGTCGAAATGGCTCAAACTAATGCACTGCCTACTCAACTACTAAGGCCGAAGAAGCTTTCCCAAACAAGCTCAGGGACGGAAATTTTGACGTCATAGTTCCGAGTGACGTTGTTGCGAAGATGAAGACAACCTGTCTCGAAACCAGTTCGGAACCACTCGTTTACGGCTGACCACAATTTTAGGGTTCCGAATGCGTCCGAACTAGTTTGTCGATCTTCGGCACTGGAAACAGTGACGTCAAAAATTCCGTCTACGCTCATGTTTAAGAGAGCTTCTCTGGCCTTGTTATTGAAGTTAGCCGTGCCTAATGCCGAAAATATGGTGAAACATTTCACCACATAGCCGTTAAATCTACATGGAACCACATTTTTAGTGAAACCAATCGCCACATTTGTAAAGGGAAGCCGTTTATAGTAAGCCTTGGTTAAGTACACTATCAATAATAGTATCAAAGCTGCATGTTCAATTCATAACATAAGTCCTAGAAATTGAATGTTGTCTATGATTTTCGGCCATATGGCTTTAGGAACTTAGCAACTGAGATATATCTAAAACTTCACACTGTTAAAAATTTGTGCTTGGTTCACATGATATGGTTCTAGTAGCTGCAACGGCTATGTGGTGAAATGTTTCACCTTTTTCGGTGTTTGGTGAACCATTTTCTGATTGGACAAAACCTGAGAAATGTTCAACCGAATACCAAAAATATGGTTTAACGTTTCACCACACAGCGCTGCAGCTACTAGGAACCATATTTTGGTGAAACAAAGTGCCTAATTTTACAGTGCAGAGACCTGCTGATATGACCATTTTACAGTAGTAAAAGTTTAAGAACCATTGTTCTGTCGTTTTTATGTCCTTCCTATGCCAAAGGTTACCGCACATTTTTGAAATTTGAACATGGCTGACTATAAAATTGTTTAAGGTATTCCATGTTACATTTCAACATTCGCATTTTCAAAACAACTCATTGGATTTATGATTACAACTTAAGCGTAAGTTCCTTGCTGTGCCCCTTGAGGTTGTATGTGGGTGCCCCAGGGCGCCGCGGGGCACACTTTGAAAACACATTCTCCTTCTATCTTATGATTTATTTGTAGGTGTTTCAGAGAAATAATGATTCAAGTCCATTTCTAACTTTTATCAGTCTTTGATTCTGGAGCAATAAAACAATTTGTAAAGAGGGTAAAAAGATTTAGTTTTAGCTTCCACACTACGTTTATAACGTAAAAAGTGGAAGGTATTATAATCGTCCCGTCTGTCTGTCCGTCACCCACTTTCATATCCCAACCTACAAATGCTACGGACAAGTGTGATACGTCAAAAAATTCAGCGCATCGAAATTATAATACATTGAAAATTTAGAAAAGAATTCGAATTCAAAGTACTTCAATTATTTAAAAAACTGCAAAATTAATGCTCATTTAAAAAGCATAGGAAGCCATATTTATTAGAATTAAATCACCATTGCCATTCGCAACAATCACTCGAGAAACTTTAATTCTTTTAGACAATAAATTAAAATAAATTTATTTTTGCGACATCGATCAGTTTGAAATGACGTCAAATATATTTCACTACGAGATTCTTTGTACGTTGATATGAAATATTTTAATTGTATTTTAAAAGCGAGGAATATTACATATTTATTCTTCGAAATATAAATTAGTCTTTGCAAACGATAAGTTATTGAATTTTCGAAATAAAATAAATGAAACTAGCCAAATTTAGCATGTAAATGTTTAATATAGAATTAATGCTATGTTTGGCGCCTTTTTACCTGTTAAACATAACTGTTGTGTGGAATCGGGTTAAGTGACAGATTCTGTTACAAACCTACTTGTTTAGAGTACAAATCACGTTTACGAGTCCATATCCAATGAATTCTATCACATGTAATCATTAGTGGCAATAATTTTGCGGATAGATTGACTAAAGCGGTATGTGAAGACAAAACGGTCACTGGCTCTTCGCTTACTCATCAGCACTCAAATGAAAGACCTAAATTAAATTTAAATTGCCACATTCCAACTGCACATCAATGGTACACCGTAACATCTCTGGACACTTCTGGAGGTTCAATGCGATCGTGGCTCTCAGACTGCATTAGTTAGACTTCAAAGTGTCCTTGTTTTGAACGCGGCAGAAAATTCCCTTCCACTTACAAAATGTGACCATCCAGACTCTTCGAAACACATACAGGGGACTGGGGAGCCCAGTCTGTTACGCGCTCGCCTAACATGCGAAAGGTCCCAGGTTCGGGTCCGGGCATCGGCAAAATAACTGCCGATCTATAAACGGCCCGTGCAGCCAAAAAAAGTCCAACGAATGGATGTGCCCTCCCCGTTTGGAGGGAGGGCACGTTAAAATACGCTCAAAAGTACCAACGCTGCGTACGATGTCACCCTTAACGGTTGCTTTGGGTGCAAACTCAGGTGTCGGCTCGTCACTTGACTGTGGTTCTAAAATACGACGCCCGTCGCCAATAGCCCTCGTGTAGCTCTAGTGCGACGATAATTCAAACGAAACACAAACAGTATTGCTTCGGACTTGCAAAGGAGGACTTAACACCTGTTGGTCAACAACCTACCAACTGGAGTTGGTCTGCCTTGTGTTAGATCTTTTAAATAAGTTAAGAAACAGAATGAAAATCTTCAAGAATCAGAAGTGGACTTGAGCCATTATTACTGCCATTATTCATTTAAACTAAAAAAAAAGCAGATCTGTTTTCAGTTCATTCGTTTTCTGATTATTTATTACGGACCATCAACCTATTATGACTCTATTCTTTATTTACAACTGCACGTTAGAAATTTATGGCCTATTATTGATTAAAGAACAATTAACGATGTCCATAACTTATTTCAAATGTCTATGGTTTAAATACGTTCCCAAGCCAAAATGGTCTATGTGTAATTATTCATCTTCTAAGGCTGTATCCTGACTACGACATCAAATGCCACAAATGCAACAAAACTTGGCGACCGCCAAGGGCGCCAAGCGATGCAATAGCATGTGGCTGACTCTGCCAAGTCGCCAAGTTTTGTTGCATTTGTGGCATTTGATGCCGTAGTCATGACACAGCCTAAAATATATATGTATATCTTAGGCTAATTCTTTAAACCACCATACCTAATTCCAGGCGTAGAAGAAGGCATAAAATGTTTATTACTATCTTAGGACAACCGAAAGAAAATTAAAATCTAAAACTTTTACTTCAAAGTAATTCCCTTTGTCTTAGTGTGTCAGAAGTTTTTTTTTTATCTTCTAAAGTTGCACTTACATTAAATTTTCTTTGTAGATTTGCTATGAGTTTAATGGACTTAAAACAACATAAAATACTCCAGTTCACAGATGTTGATTAACCATTTTGTTGACTTGTCTTTTAAAATACATAAAGTTCTTTTTAAAAGTTTTTTTATTTTATTCAAATTTAAATTTATTTAAAAGTATTTAATATAAATTTCCAAATTCAAACTTTTCAAACCGTAATGAAAATTAATGTAATAAAGAAAAATAGTTTCCGGTCATTATTTTAAGACTCTAGCCTGAACAGCTAAGATATTTGATATTTTAATAAGCTACTTACAAAATGTAGTAGATAAGTTATGCGTTATTTTGCTCATTTGACAAAACCTGTTATTCAATGCGATGTAATTAACTGTCTAGTTCTCAATATAAATTCAAGATTAATTAAGATATCAATTCATCGACATTTAGTTCAGAATTTAAATACGTTTTTAAATGTGTCTGTATCAGAAATTATTTCTTAGAACTATAGACAAGTCATGAAAAAGAAAAGCACCGAAGGTGTCAATTACAACCTACGTAATTGGCAGTTTGCAGTTGAGATATCAAAGTGGTCTAATTTCAAAAGGTGTGAAGAAAAAATATAAGTAATTTTAAAACCGAAGTAGAAAAAGGTTTAAAGAAAATAAATCATTTCTTGAGCTTTGATTGGTGAATCAATGTCACGTGAGAACTGACAACCAATCGAAGGAAAGCAAGAATGAAAGCTGGAAAGAAACATGTCACCTGAAACAAGCTAATTAGCCCTCTTATCCTTGTGTTTCAAAATTGATAGGCAGCATCCGTTGTATATTTAAATGAAACAAATGTTCAGTCATGCATATTTTTTGTTAAATCTGTTCATGATCCATCATCGGCTCTAACCCACTTGTTACCTATCTTTCATATTAGAAGATCTCTTTTTTTTTGTTGCATGATTCGACACAGGAAATATAAATATAAAAAAAACTTTCGCAACATGTGTAATCGGTAGGCCGTCATCCGGAGATTTCAAATAGTGTACTTCCGCGTACCTTGTAAGTGGCCCGTCCGTGGCCGAGTGGTTAAGGCATCAGCCTAGAGGTTCAACCTTCTCAGGAGTGCGGGGTTTCGAATCCCACTTACTGCCAGTCATCCTATAAATCGGATCTGTGCTGGAAATAGTAGAAAATCCTCATCACGGATGGGCCCGAGTACACAGGGACAGACGTGCTCGTTAAATCTGTGGAGTCCAAAGTCCCGACGGCGTTATCGTAAGATGTCGCTCGAAGTTCCGTTGGGTGCCCGCTCAGGTGTCGACCTCGTCACTTGACCAGGGTTCTAAAATACGAGGCGTTATTACGATTATATTACGAGGCGTTATATATATATATATATATATATATATATAATATATATATATATATATATATATATATATATTATATATATATATATTATATATATATATATATATATATATATATATATATATATATATATATATATATATTATATATATATATTATATATATATATATATATATATATATATATATATATATATATATATCAATATAATAATGCAATCTTAAGTAAGGTAATATAAGGTAATATTTATTTAGAACAATGACACACTACAGATAAAAATCCAATCACAGTGGTGCAAAGAAAAAAACACAGACAAATATAAAACCCGAAAATAAAACCGCAAACACACTAAAAAATACAATAAAAAGACATATAATCAGTTAAAAATTCGAACACATGTAGCTTTAAAAACTGTAAAAGGCATATTAAAAATATGCAGATCATTGGAGAACTTATTGTATAATTTATAAAATTTATATAAATAAAAATGAGCAATGACATTTGATTTTGTATAATAACGTTAACAAATAAACGATGGTTTCTTAAAAACCTACATGGAACATCAAAATGAACAGAGTTAAGAATATTAACGCAATCTATTTCATTATTTAAAACTTTATAAAAGAACAAAACACATAAAAGATCACGTCGGGATTTAAGGGTTGGAACATCGAAAGTATCCCTCAAGTAGGTAGATGATATGAATTGAAAACTCGTATGTGTGTATGCATGGGTGTGATAATACTTAAAATATAAATAACGAAGGAACTTATTTTGAATTTGTTCAAGAATCGATGTTCAGATAACAATGCAACATACTCGCTGACGTCACTTAACAAACAGAAATTAGGGGAAAACCCCAGATAGCATATATGCTACTTTATGAGAATAAGGATTAAATTGCCAACGATTACTTCTAATCTGACCGGAATCGTCACCATGCGACTTTCTATCTAACTTCCTCAAAGATCAGGTATAATCAACGGCAAAGGCATTCATTAAAAAGTGATCCATCGGACTAATGGATAGTTCTCACAAAAGGAATTCTGAAAAAGAAAGAGGACTTTCTTTGGTTGACCTCTTCATTGCGTTATAAGCTCAAAACAAAGTAAACTCATTAGAGTAATGATTGTTCCGTATTGGAAGGGTTAATGAACATGTTGTGCTTTCTGAATGCGGTAGTCGTAATTCAGTAATTAACCTTTGGCAAAGATATTATTGAGATTTTACACGAAGCTCTATTACAATCGTCCCTAGAAGCGAAACATGAGCGGAAGAACTTACATGAGTTTAAATCGTAAATTTATGAGGGATCTTCTTTGACGTGTTACGAATGCAAAATGTGATTATTTAATTATAATAAGCTACTTCAGGCATAATTGTATAATTTAACCGCTTTTTGGGACCCCAGGAAGGTCACAAGCGCCATATTTTAAAAAAATGAAATAGGGATGATGGATAACACTGCACGATTTCAATTACCACTTAATACATCAATACACATTTAAAGATAAATATATATATTCTATAAGATAATTTCAATAACTTTCAAACCTTGAAACTTCTATGGCAGAAACCTTTACGTATACGACATTTTCTCAAAATCCTTATTGTAAAGCCCGACAGTTACTAGGAAGTCGTGTATCAAATTTGAATTTTGTAGCCCTTTTATATTAGGACAGAAACAAAATTATCAATCCGCTGTGAAGCCAGTGATATCATTTTTCATCTAGAGACGCAATAACTACAAACCAATAAAAAAGCATAAAAAAATTTCATTTTGGTGGTAAAAATGTGTCTTGCCATTTTTGTGGATACGGTCTTTAACCTGCCCATGAAAGTTAGAAATTTGATATGGATGCTAGATATATGGCATACAACTGAAGTCTTATTTGAATATGCTAAAGACATCATGTACCGGGTGGTTATAAAATAACGCTCGCTATTCGGAGAGGTCTGTAGCTTGAATGAATAATCCGAATGCAACAAACATCGAGAAACTTACTAATCAAGAAGGGGAAAAGAATGGAATCATAAAAAGAAACTCGTATCTTGACCAGGGTTCTAAATTACGAGGCGTAATTGGATGTGTTGGCCATAATCGGCCATAATTGGCTACGCCTCGTAATTTAGAACCCTGGTCAAGATACGAGTTTCTTACGATGATTGCATTCTTTCCCCCCTTCTTGATAAGTAAGTAGTGTCAAGAAGGAGGAAAGAGAATGGAATCATAAAAAGAAACTTGTCTCTTGACCAGGGTTCTAAATTACGAGGCGTAATTGGCTGTGTTGGCCGTAATTGGCCATAATTGTCTACGAATCGTAATTTAGAACCCTGGTCAAGAGACGAGTTTCTTTTTTATGATTCCATTCTTTTTCCCCCTTCTTGATTAGTAAGTGTCTCAATGCTTGTTGCATTCGGATTATTCATTCAAGCTAAGACCACTCCGAATAGCGAGTATTATTTTGTAACCACCCTGTATTTCAGTGATCTACCTTTATCACCGACGCATGATTAATTTGGTGCTTTATAGGGAAAGGTTTTTTTAATGTAGTTTTTTTACAAAACCACTCACAAAATGTCACTTACAACAATCAAGATTTTGTGTAAATAGAAACTGAAAACTTTTTAATTAAATATCTTTTTTTTTTCTCTTTTTAAATTTTGCACACCTATTTTTTTAAAACTAGAATAAAATTTAATTCCACAATAGTTCGTCGTCAATTGAGTGCATTAATGAAAAGCTATGTCTCTACCGTAACTACTGCAAAGATTTATTTTCCGAATCAACAATTTTTTTAACTACCATTTATATCAATGGACAATTACAGCGTTTTCCACAAACATATTTATTCGATTAAGCATATTAAAAAACCTCTAAAACTTAAGTATTTCTGGTTTTAAAGATGTATTTATTTTTAAATTCATTTTTAAAGTTAATGATACGTCACTCCTGTTAAACCTCTCTTAGCATAACATATGACGTCACGGTTGGCTTTTTTTGTTCTTGGCGTGTTATTTCGTATCACGTTTCACTGTATCGCTTTTGAAACTGTGAAACGGGCTTTCATCCTTATCAAACTCTTAAAAAGGTTATGCTATTTTACAGAAACATGTCATGTTCATTCCAGTTAATTTCTTCAAACGTTGAACGATTTCATTCGACTATTCCGATCAGATCCAACAGTCAATAGTTCTGCAATAGCTCATACGCGCTCTAGTGTGTGTATTTTAACTAACAACCAAACTTGGAACAAGCTGTTTAACTTCCTTGATATGATTTGGTTACAAATAATATTGTCTTCTTCTTTTAATGAGGTTTCGCAGAAATTGTAAGGTTTACTATTTTATAAAGTGTATTACAGCATAGATCGAAAAATCGCCAAAAACATAACAGTTGACGTCAGAGCTGTTTTCAGTGACGTACATTTTCGGCAAATTTCAAATGCATTTTTTGTTGAAATTAAACATATTTGTGAATATTTAACCTTACATTCGGAATATGCAGCTTCTAATGTACCAGAAAAACACATATATTATGAATTTCGCGTTTCATGCAACTTGTCCATTGTCTTGTTTCAGGTAACGTTTCCCTTCTGGCTTTCATTCCGGCTTTCCTTTGATTGATGATCTATCCGCACTTGACCATTCGAGGATCTATAAAGAATTTTTTATTCATCATTTCAGTTGCAGCTCAAGAGCTGAAACTTGCCTTACTTAAAAAAATAAGCTCATTAAATTTCAAACCATTTCAAATATAATAAAATTAAGTAATTTAATTTCTTATACAATAAAACACAATATGTAACTTCGGAAACAGAAACCTGTTTTATTTATTTTTGTAACATAGAATTTACTACCATAGATTTCATACCATTAACCTATTTCGGTTATCAAGCCAATTTTCCAAATTCCAAATCTTTTATTCGAATCGGTAGACCACGTCCGCTGCAAATCTTGTGATAACCCGGTCATGTAAAATTAAGTAGACTCTCTCTTTTGATTGAAGATTTACTTTTAAAAAATACTTCGGAAGTGGTAGTGTGTGAAATAGCATAGATGTTTTTGTTATCTGGATCAGTAGTTTGTAAAAACTTCGGTTTGGTCTGATTACAGAAGGGGAATACTTACAAGTAATTTTGTAAAATCACAAAATGAAATATCTGGGTACATTTGTTGTGCCACGTTAAAAAACAATTTAAAATTTTGTGGCATGAAATTGCACAATTTCTGAGGATTGGCTCATATGAAAATTAAAAATTCACCTAAAACGGGGGAAAAATTTCATTTGGTTCAGAATAGAAAAAGCTTATAAAATTCAATATGACATAAGCCCGCCATCTTCAAAAGCACCTTGAAATTGGGAAAAAGGAATTGGCACCTTCGATAGTCGGATTTTCAAATTTTAAAAAATCAAAATTTAAAAAAATCAAATCCTATCAAATTTTACAAAACAAGCCAAACATATTTATATTGGCACGACACGGCGACGATTCTACGGAGCTATTTTTTCGACATTATAAACATTTCTATTAAGCGGATGCATTACCCAAAAATTTGGGCTGCCCAGAAAATAATTAAACATGCTCGAATGCTGTGTGAGCTAAGGAATTGTAAAAAAATGATTCTTTTTATAATGGTGGAGGTTTATTGAAAATGATATAGTGCTTTGGTAAAATGGTTTTTGAAATTTTATGTTGATTTTTTAAATTTTTAATTTTTTCAGCTTGTGAATGGTTAAAACCCTAAGGCTTTTGGGTAAATTAATGTAGAGCTCCAATTTTTTTTTCTGTGTTGAAACATATGCGTTTAACAAAAGTTGGTATGGGATAAGGTCTAGTGTGAATAGATTTTTTTTTTAAATAATGAAGGTGAAAATTTACAAAAAATCTTATTTTTTGACCATTTTTATACATATAAAGCTACATAACTTTTTTTTTTGTTTTACTGATAGCTCAATATCCATATCAACTTTTATTAATAGATGTGGGAACATTTTGAAAAAAAATCCATTACAATAGTTATTTAAGCAACTAGTGCCGAAAGTAATACTTTATTAAGCGAGTGGTTTTTATTTCACGAGACCGTAGGTCGAGTGAAATAATGACAAGAGCTTAATAAAGTATTATTTGGCACGTGCTTGCTTACAATATTTTTTGTAATAACGTGCAAATTTATGTTCTTACTTTTGTCTTATTTAATTTCCTTTAATAATTTTTGTATTACTTGTAGTTTCCTTGGACATATTAGAAAATGCAAAAGTAATGAACCAATAGAAATAAGTGAGTTTCATGACATCATTTTGTTTTTCTACCAATCAGATACTCTTATATACTTTACCGCACTAGTGCCGAAAGTACTACTTTCTTCACTGTGTGTGACGTAAGCACGTAAAGTGTCATTTTCGCAACAATTTATGAATGAATATGATTTGAAAAAGTAAACTTTTTTGCACGTTGTTATAAAAAAATTCTTTAAATTGTAGGAGGAGTAGCATTTTGAAAAAACGTTAAAATTTTTTAATTTTTTAAATTAAAAAAAAAAACACGTTTTAATATTTATCATTTTTTTTGTATATGTTTATTGAATGTTAGTTCTTTGTAAAAATAGTTTAATTTGAATGCTAGTGATAAAAATACTGGATTTAATTTTTTAGGTACCGATCCCCCTTAACATATATTTTATTTGCTACTACCTTTACAGTACTTTACCCTTTCTGGCAAACGCATTGAAGTTATGCATGCATTAACCTAAATAGCACAGTAAATTCGGAAAATACGCCTTTTCCAGACGGGATATTATCGAAACGACTTTAAAATGTAAATTTGTCGGGCTAATCAAAACACAAGAGGAGAAAATAAACATACCGTTAAAATTCTTTGGCGGTTAAATAAATACAACAAATTGTATTAGTAAGTCTAAAAGAGGGAACAGCTAGCTTATTATGGCCGGAATGCTATTTGGCGACTTTGGGGTTCGTGAAAAAGTAAACACAGGGTTGCTATGGCAACAAGATTGATGTAAACATCTATTGAGTTGAACTGGAATGTTACTAATTTAAGTACGTTTTCGCTACTTGGCTTCAAAAGGAAAGTCGCCAAATCGAGACCGGCCATACTACGCTAGCAGTGCCTAAAAGATAACTATTTGACATCTAAATTGAGGCTTTGCATTGGTAAATAAATCATAACAAACAGAAGTTTTTATCTAATAAATAACAAAATTTGGTTTTAAGTCTGAAAGATAACAATCGGGGATTTGTATTGTTTAAAAGCTTTGAAGTCAAATGAATAAATAGTTTTGGTAATAGTTTTTGTAAGTCTAAAAGATAGCAATTTGAAGTCTAAATCAAGGCTTTGTATTGTTAAAAAGATATCTATTGGGAAAAAGAAGACGTCTTTTGAGGCCATAGATTTGAGGCACAATAACTCTTCTTGCTGAACTGGTTACAGTTATGTAGACTTAAATTTGAAATCCCAAGTTCTGTCAAAGTTGTGTTGTAAATTTAAAAAATTTTCATAATGTAAGAAATTCGTTGTAAGAGCAAAATTGAATAATTTTTTAAAGAAATTATCATTTAATTCGTTCATTTTTAAGAGTATTCATTTTTAGACTCGTGCGATGTCTTCAGAATATTTATAGCATAATTGATACAAATGTTTTTTTATATAAACATTAACTGTTTTCTACGTTAATATCAATTCTTATGATGATTTTACATAACTTTTCATAATGACAAATTTTGCAATGTCTTTGCGATTTCAAAGTGATTTCAAATGACAGATATAAATATCGCAAATGTTGACCAATTTTACTGGAGCCAAATTAACATAATTGAATGGCGTATAATAAGTTAATCAAAACCAAATTAACACTAAAATGGAAAAGTGTGAATAGGAAGGCGGAGGTCATAGAAGATTATGTCAAAAAAACCACTTTGCCCAACTTCCACATGTCAATTCTATGCACTCAATATCAGACAACAGAAGTAATTTAGAAAGAAAAAGAAGAAGAAAGACCTCTTTATTAAATTTGAATATTTTAGCTGTTACGGGGCCCCAGGACTCGTCCTGAAAACATATAAAATTACAGTTCCAGAAAGAACTCAAAAAGTAAAAAAAAGGGAAAATGACAGGTCAAAAGAGAAAATGACAACGCGACTTTCCAAATTTAAATAAGAAAACTCAATTTAGAAGAAAATAAATTATATATTTTTTATTTCAACTGTTGTGTGCCCTTGATGATTGATGACCGATTGTTAATTGTAGTTTATTTATTTGATTTTTAATATAAAGTTTTTTTGTGGCAACACAGTTCTTTAGAAAACCAGTTTTTTCGAAATAAAGTCTTAACCCTTATTCTCATAAAGTAGCATATATGCTACCTGGGGTTTTCCCCTACTTTCTGTTTGTTAAGTGACGTCAGCGAGTATGTTGCATTGTTATTTGTTAGAAGAACAGTATAGAAGCTTCGTTCAGAGTGAAAAAATGTACAAAGTTAAAATTATTTTTGTTTTGGAGGAAGGTAACTTGTTGGATTGTTGTGTTTGTGCATCATGTCTCGTCGTCTGTACAAGGAAAGTTCATTGAATTATTTTTCATATTAATTTTTTTTTTACTTTGAAAATTATTGTTCACATTTCTTATGTTCTGTAGTTTTAAAAAATTGCTTAAAATGTTGGATTACCACTGTTTTTGGAAAAAATACCAACTAACAACTGAAGGTTACATATATGCTACCTTTTATAAAACTCTGATTAATTACTGCACTAATTATTTTAGAAAGGTTACGACACTAAATAATCTTTATTTTAGCTGTAAAAAATCAGAAAAAAATTGAAAATTAGAAAAATTAAAAAATCGATGATCATGAGAATAAGGGTTCAGTTTGCAAGGGATCTTCTTTCGTTCGTTTTTTTTATACATAGGAGCAGAAAGTTTTAATTATTTTGGATCTGCAAATCCTAAAAGTATATTTTTGAGTTTATTTTACATTTGTGGCGTCCGTGACTTTACGGAAGTTGATTTTTTAAGATGTTTAACGAAGTAAGAAACTTTAAAAAAAGATCTGAAAGCCGTTGCTATGGAAATCGGTGAAGACGTTTCGCCAAAATGCAAAGGTATCTGAACTAAAGACTATAATTTTGAACAGTAACGAGTACAAAAATGATCCAGATTTTGTTAAGACAATGTTGGAAAATGCTATTTATGGGAGAAGATTTTGTAGCGGCCTCAGTAACCCACAGTCTACCAAAAGGATCCTCCGGGTGGAGATGAGTTACCTAGGCTTTTATACTACTGCTATCGTTGTTATTTAATTTAGAATAGTGGTAGGAACGCAGAAATAAATCTGCGCCCTCTAGCGTGAGGATGATATATTGAGGTTACGCGTGTGGTAATCGCTACAATTTCAAGAAGAAATTGATAAAGAAAGTCTGAAGCTTGAAGAAGCTAAACTAAGTTTTGAAAAAGCAAAGCTTGAAGGAGAAGCTAGGCTGAACCATCTGAAACTTGAAGCTGATAAAGAAGCAAGACTTGAATATTCTAAATTCAATTTTGAGAAAGCGAAGATGGAGCATGGAATAGAATTCTCAAGAATTCGCATTCAAGAGCAAGGTCAAATAGAAAATCAGCCCTCGACCGGAGAAAACGGTAATTCGAGAAGACGATTTAACCTGCCTAAATTGGAATTTCATCGATGGCTCCCTTTTTTGGAGTCAATTTGAGCGCATAGATAAAGATGAAGATATTGCGAACGTAAAGATAAGTTTCAATATCTTATACAAACTACGATTCCTGGCTCAAGAGCTAGACTACTCTAAAGCGATCGAAAGTCTAAAAGCCCGGTTTGGCCGAGAAGATCTTCTTGTGGAAGTGTACGTCCGGGAACTTTTGAAACTAATAATTTATGTTCATAGTAAACATAAATTCTCGCCAACTTCTTTGTACGACAAGCTCGAATCGTGCAGAAGAATAAGAAGATAGATTCTCGAACCATATTGGTGGGAGACATCGTTTTAGTTGAAACTGACAATACAAAAAGAATTGATTGGCCTTTAGGATGTATTGTAGAAGTGCAAAAGACATCAAAAACGGGGCCGTGGATAGCCTAGGGGTTAAGGCCTCGTTCTCGGAATCGAAAGGTCCCCCGATCGAGTCCCGATACCACTGAAAACCCACGAGTATATGCGGAGTACGTGCTCGTTAAATCTATGGGTCCGAAAGTCCTGTGGGCAGTCATGGCGCAGTTTCCCACGGCTACATGTCCCTGGAGACTATTTCCCTTCCCTTCCCTTCAGGGGCATGTCTAAATTGTGGAGGTGGCGATAGATGGCAGCATCTGTCATTTATGTGTGTGTGTGTTGTGTGTCTTACTTGACGAAGGTTTATAAGCGGGTCTCTGACCAAGCACACAAACCTGAATATATGTCTACCAACCAACCAACTAACCAACGACATCAAAAACTTCATCTCGCATCAAGATGAGTTTTTTTGCTTTCACACTTCACTTAATTCCACTCTTGTGGAACTCTTCAATTGAATATTTTTTTAATCAAACTTTGTAATGATATTAGAACGCATTCACGTGTGCAGTACAATCGTGTTACACAAGACAAAAAAAAATAAGGTATTGTTTATTGTTTCTTTTGGTGTTTTCGCGACGTTTCCTTAATTGAATAAATAAGAAAAGTAAAACCGCGAATGAAATCAAGACGTAATGAGATGCTTGATTCACGGTTCAATAATGATGTTCTGTCTGATAGGACAGTATTTTTAAGGTTGGTTGATCATTTGCTTAACTTTGCTTTAGAGCTTTTGGGGACTTTTGGAAAGAAACTTTATAGTCTGGTTGCCACAACTTGGCATCTCGAATATTTTTTGATTGCGGAAGATTCCACTTTGAATTAAGGTTTCAAGCCGAATGAGGCAGGGGGGGGGGGGGGCGTAGTGAGCCTAGTGGTCAGCTTCTCGGTCTCGGGATCGGAAGGTCCTGCGATCGAGTCCCGGTACCACTGAAGACCTACCGAGTATATGCGGAGTACGTGCTCGTTAAATCTGTTGGGTCCGAAAGTCCTCTAAGTTCCCATACCAAATCAATACCTCTGGGGGTGACAAGCCAATTCTGGGGATCCTCTAGTTGGCCTCTGTCTTTAAAAATTAGATGGATCCACTTATGTGTGTGTGTTGTCTGTTGTGTCTGTCTTACTTGACAAAGGTTTATAAGCGGGTCGCTGACCAAGCACACAAACCTGAATATATATGTCTATCAACCAACCAACCAACCAACCATGAGACAGGGTTGCCAGCTCAAGGCGTTTGGCGAGAAGAGGGGATTGTTGGTCGAGTTCGATTGTAAATAATGTATCACACTAGAACTACACATCAGTTATCGGCGATAAAGGATTGTTGATGATTGCTGTAGCGATTATACGTGTATTTCTTAGTTATCTTAACTTGATCATTAATCGATATAAGACTGAACCCGATGCAAGTTCGATCTACCCTTCAATTGATAATCTGTTTCTAAACCTTAAAGAAAAATGCCCCCATAAAAGCAATGAATCGCCAAACATAGTAACTCTTGCCCAAAACCTTCCTTACCTTTTTTCGAAGTGGACTGTTCCACAATCAAAATATTTGGTATGCCAAGTTATGGCAGCCAGACTATAACTGTATAGTGCCTTGAGTACCAATTTGGCTTGGGTATATCCGATAAAAATTTTAAATCTCGCCGTATGTTAACATCTACAGTGATCTCAAGTACGTTGTAATACGAGATTTAAAATTGGTAGAGAAAGAGTTGCTTAAATGGGGTGTTACGAAAAAAATGACTCTTGGTCTTAAGGGGGAATGGGAATGCTGGACCGGGGGTCTCCAAAGCAAAGTGCCTCAGTGTTAATCCCATGGAGGAAAAACTATTTTCTCTGTCACATTTCTCCGGCTGTGTTGAATATTTTTACAAGTGGATATTTTTTAGTGATAAATGTAGCTGACGTACAAGTCCCGACCTTCCCACTTTTTGAAATGGGTTCGAATATTTTTTTAAATTTTAAATAAATAATTTTACACAAAATATTCAAAGCAATTTCAAAAAGTGGGAAGATAGATACCTGTAAGTTATCTACATTTATTATTTAAGAAAAAGTTTGTAAAAATATTCAATACAGCCGGAGAAATGTGGCAGAGAAAATAGTTTTTTTTCCCATTGGATTAACACTGAGGCACTTGAGATTGGAGACCCGCGATCCAGCGCGCCCATTCCCCCTTACGGCGTTTGTCGAGTCTGTAAAGGCCTACTTTTTTCGAAAACATGAATATTTCAGGATTACATTCAAATACCTAATATGAAATTGAAGATAATTAGAGTATTGCAATAGGGGTCTAAAATCCGAAATGGAGATTTTGCATTTTCTACACCCTCTGGAAGGTGCCTACTCCGAAAATTGGTTTTTGAACATTAGTCCGTCAGTCTATCTGAATCTGAAACCACTCTAAAGCTCGAACTAAAAGGGCTACGTACTTCAAATTTGGCACACGAGTCCCCAGTACCTGTCAAACGTCGTGATAAGATTTTTGAAAAAAATTGCAGATGCGGAAAAATGTAGCTTCCATGGAATTTTTAGGTTTAAAAGTTATTGAACTCACCTTATAGGGTATATAATTTCCTTTAAAAGTATTGATTTATTGATTGATAATAAAGTCTTATGGTGTTACACCCCTTAGTTTTTAGCTTCCACACTACGTTTATAACGTAAAAAATGGAAGGTATTATAATCGTTCAGTCCGTCTGTATGTCCGTCTGTCCGTCACCTACTGGCATAGTCCGAACTACAAATGCTACGGACAAGTGTGATAAGTCAAAAAATTCAGCGCATCGAAATTAGAATACATGGAAAATTTTAGAAAAGAATTCGAATTTGAAGTACTTCAATTATTTAAAAAAATGCAAAATTGAATGCTCATTTAAAAAGCACAGGAAGCCATTTTTATTAGAATTTAATCACCAGTGCCATTCGCAACAATCGCTCGAGAAACTTTAATTTAAATGACAGATTCTGTTACAAACCTATACTTGTTTATGACAGTTTGCATGTATAAATGTTTTGTCGTTATTCACAACTTGTAGAAAACATTCTATCCCACATCCGACGCAATTGCAACATCCGAAACCAATTAACAAACTGTAACCAAGATTTAAAAAATACTACCTACTCATTACCATAAAACACCTATCCGTTTTCTTTTATTTTTTTTTTCAGTGTCTTCACACAATTACACAATCTTAAATTGTTAACACAATAAATATAAAGGAGAAACGTCATCTTAAACTACTCTCCAGCGTACGTAGTTTGTTCTTTTACATATTCACGTATTCAAATGCCGTTTTGTTATATGCACTTCAGAAAGTAGAGTAACAGACGTGTGTCTCGCCTACAATAAGAATGACAATCGTAAATTAAGCCAGTAGCTTTTATATTAGAAGAAAATAACAAGGCTGGGGTTATTTTTATGTTAACTACTAGAATAAAAGTAAAATATAAATATTTAGTAATGTCTGGAAGGCTCGAAAAGGCTTGTTGGACACGTTCTTTTGTGAGTTTTTAATTGTATTCTGTAGTTTATTTCTATTTTCCCCTTTTTATTTCTACATGATAAACTACTTGAATAAAATGGTTATATGAACAATTTAGTCATGTTTTACAGTTCCGATAATTTATATGATTTTAACGCATTCTTTTGCGAGTTTTCATTTGTTTCTGTAGTTTATTTCTACTTTTTATCTAAAACTCAAGTAATCTACTACTTTAGAAAAGTAATTGAAATTGTTGTTTTTTGTCTGTTCATTATATTATTAAAAACTTGTATTACCAGAACTTTAACATACGTCTGTATCATTTAAGTGGATTTAAGTGTTTTTTTTTATGCTTTTTTTAAAATTTCTTTCGGACCTTCTAACAAATTCTGGTTTTTGAAATATTATTTTTTTTATATCACTCTTCAAATTATATGTTGTAAACAATTGAATTGTGGTGGCATTCTTTGAGAATAAAAAATAAAAATCTGCTCTTTTTGAGTGAATCAAAAAGTTCCGAAGAGAAAATAAAGGGTTTATCTTAATCTAATATCACTACAGCCCATTCAAGATGTCCTGGAACAGTTGTAATTGGAATATTCCAACTGATAATGTAGTTCATTTCCGAATATAAAAAAGCATTTTACAAAAAAACTAGCAAAACTAAAACTTAATTGCGCATTTACATATTCTTTTAGATTCTTTTTGTCTCGCAAATGTTTTTCGTGTCATTCCAGATATATTCTTTTGTTCTCAAAAGTAGCATTATCGAAGCAATTTGATGTTGAACCGACTTTAAATTGGTCGTAATTGGGAAGGGGTTTCATCTGATAAATGCCGCCATTAGACTGATGGATAATGCTTGTAGTATGTGGATCTTGAAAAAGATAACAATTGCACGGAAGAAACCGATCAACGAATTTGCAAATGGTCAATTTTTTAAATATTTTTTATCAATTAATACTAACTTATTGGGGCTGGAGTACGGAACTTGTTTTGCATAAGAAAGGTTTAGGTCTGAGCATTGCCAAAATAACTGCCGACCTATAAATAGACTGTGCAGCCAAAATGTCTGACCAATACTCCGTGTAAAAGCCGTGCACGATAAATTTGCCCGACGCCGCATATGATGTTACACTCTCAGAAATGAATATTTAAAAACGACGAAATTTTACTTAATTAGTGGGAATCTGCGTTAAAGGTCGATTCAAGAGTGTAGTGCAAATTGGCTGTTGAAAAGCAGTAGCAATAGTAAACACAAGCTATAATTTCGTTCTATCTTTATAATACTTACATATTGGTTGATGCACTCCACGTCCGAACCTTTTCAACTAGCCGATCTTCGGTTCTCGAACCAATTGTAGAGCTCGTTCTGACTGGGGCCACCAACCGTGCCGTTCACCGCAACACCGCAAACATTTCTACTTATGCAAATTTTGAAGTCGATCTTTTGTATAAATACTGGTGTCTTCGTGCATAAGGCACGCTGCTCACTTTCTGGCTACACATAGCCGTCACTCTTTGGCCCTTACGGCACATTATTTCTGCAGCGTCTTATTTTTTGTACGTTAATTTAATCTATTGTTTTATCGTAATAAATTTCCTTTGTTTTAAATCTTTTTTCTTTCGTCATTAGTTCATTTGCGCTTACGAGGGTTCAACCACACGTTGACACATATTCTAATAAAGGCAAATAGTTTTATGTTTGGAAACATGTAGCTTATTATGCTTTAATGCAAAATTTAATGTTCAAGCTGCTTGTATATATTACTGATTTTTATGTAAGCCGTCATTGTTTGTTGCAAACCACTAATCCAATCCCAGAATGCAACGGTGTGAGTACAACAATGAGATTCTGTTTTCTCAAAATCAAGATACAGAATCGTCAAATCAAGATCTTGATCGAAGTGAGGATTCGCGTTTACTCAAAAGTCACGTGATAGTTTGACGAAATAATCCTCAAAATTAACGAAATGAGGCTTGAGGATTAATGAATCGTAACAGTGAAGTATTATTTGTGCTGGAGAGTGTAACCTTTAATAAAAAACAACAGACATACGTTAGTGCCTATTATTTTTGAGATGGGTTCTAAACTACGAATTCGCCTGTCACGTGATGATTTGGAGGGAATAACTTCCCCAACAATTACAACGAAATGAGGTCTTCTGAGGACTTGATCGCAACTTCGTCCAACAGTCGAGAGTATTAGTCACTAGAGTGTACTCTTGATAAAAAAAAAGGTTCTGTTTGTGCCAATACTTCAAACGATCTATGAGTGGGTTCTTTACCTCAATGTCACGTGATAGTTTGACGAAATAATCCTCAAAATTAACGAAATGAGGCTTGAGGATTAATGAATCGTCAAAAGTGAGAGTATTATTTCTGAGAGTGTACTCTTTTTAAAAAAAAAGGTACGTTTGTGCCTACTTATCTCTTGAGTGTGGTTCTAAATTACGACGCCTGTCACGTGATAGTTTGACGAAATAATCCTCAAAATTAACGAAATGAGGCTTGAGGATTAATGAATCGTCAAAAGTGAGAGTATTATTTCTGAGAGTGTACTCCTTTAAAAAAAAAAGGTACGTTTGTGCCTACTTATCTCTTGAGTGTGGTTCTAAATTACGACGCCTGTCACGTGATAGTTTGACGAAATAATCCTCAAAATTAACGAAATGAGGCTTGAGGATTAATGAATCGTCAAAAGTGAGAGTATTATTTCTGAGAGTGTACTCTTTTTAAAAAAAAAGGTACGTTTGTGCCTACTTATCTCTTGAGTGTGGTTCTAAATTACGACGCCTGTCACGTGATAGTTTGACGAAATAATCCTCAAAATTAACGAAATGAGGCTTGAGGATTAATGAATCGTCAAAAGTGAGAGTATTATTTCTGAGAGTGACTCTTTTAAAAAAAAAAGGTACGTTTGTGCCTACTTATCTCTTGAGTGTGGTTCTAAATTACGCAGCCTGTCACGTGATAGTTTGACGAAATAATCCTCAAAATTAACGAAATGAGGCTTGAGGATTAATGAATCGTCAAAAGTGAGAGTATTATTTCTGAGAGTGTACTCTTTTAAAAAAAAAGGTACGTTTGTGCCTACTTATCTCTTGTGTGGTTCAAATTACGACGCCCTGTCCACGTATAGTTTGACGAAATACCTCAAAAGTTCACGATTTGAGCGTGAGGATTAATGAATCGTTCAAAATGAGAGTATTATTTCTGAGGTGTACTCTTTTTTTAAAAAAAGGTACGTTCGTGCTATTATCTCTGAGTGTGTTCTAAATTACGAGCCTGTCCAGTGATAGTTGCGAAATAATCCTCAAATTACAATGAGGCTTGAGGTAATGATCGTCAAAAGTGAGAGTATTATTTCTGCAGAGTGTACTCTTTAAAAAAAGTAGTTTGTGCCTACTTATCTCTTGGTGTGTTCTAATTACGACGCCTGTCACGTGATAGTTTGACGAAATAATCCTCAAAATTAACGAAATGAGGCTTGAGGATTAATGAATCGTCAAAAGTGAAAGTATTATTTCCGAGAGTGTACTCTTTAAAAAAAAAGGTACGTTTGTGCCTACTTATCTCTTGAGTGTGGTTCTAAATTACGACGCCTGTCGTCAGTAGCCCTCGAGTAGCTCCAGTACTACAATAATTCAACCTAAGTTAACTAATTATTATAGATAATATAACAATAGCTAATTAAAAATACGTTTTGAACTCATTTCTTTGGTAGTCATACCTACGGCAGTCTGAGGATATAAGTAATAACATGTGTTTTCCTTGAAAAAAAAAGACTTAACGATTACAATTGTTTAGAAAGTTTAGTAACGAAATATTATTTCAGTACTAAAACAATTTTAAGTCTTTTATAGACATACACAGTTAATGTTCAGCACAAGCCAGAAATATCGTTAAAAAAGACGTAGAAATAAGTTGAATAGGTCTCACTGAAAAATGACAAGCCGATGCAAAATCGACGTAAAACTGACATCATTCGGGCATCGTAAAGTTAAAGTTGAAATTAATATAACTTGTGTAAAAACTCTTTGGAGGCTAGAAATAGACAGCCGGAAACGTACAACCTAACCAGATGGATGAGGGTGACACTCGAACAGATTCCTTTGTGCAACCTGATTATCGTATCTGCATTAAGTGTTCTGTTTCTCTAAATGCTGTCCTAAACTGCATTCCAACCAATAAGTTGTCTCGTGCGACGTTATTATTAATGTAACCAACTCATAGAGCATTTTCGACCCCGTCCCCTGTCTTTTCCCCACGTCCTACTGCTGGAGGACAAAATATTCGGATTACGGCAATATTGAATTCGTTATGAGACAACGTTTAAAAACTCATCCGCACTTATTCTACTTCCAACTCAGTCAAAATTTTGTATTTTGCTCGATACCTCAAATTTTATTAATTTTAAAACGAAATAGGGTATTTGGCTAAAAAAATTTCATTTTTCATTGGCTTAAAATATTCTTATGCCAAAAATATTTAACACGTACTTTTTTCTTTTTTTTCCAAATACCCCATAAAAAGGGAGAAAAATGAATTTTAAAATTAGGACGAAAAATTACGCCCGAAAACGATTTAGAGCTTTCACTTGGTATATATGACGTCACTAGTAACTATAAACAAACTATGAAACACCATTTTTGAATCTACTTTAAACAAATTTGAACTATCAGCTTCTGCAAAATCTCCTTCCATTACCTATATAATTCTTATTTTAATAATAAATTAGACTAAATCCAGTTTAATTGCAAGCAAAAAAACATGACACCGGTTTGTTTATATATACTAGTGACGTCAGCCAAATCGACGTGTTTGTGTTGTCACGTGACGTACCGATGAAAAATAAGCCATTTTAAAATGATTTTTATGAATTATTTAAAGATTTATTTTTCAAAAAAATATATACGTTTGTTATTTTTGGTTTCAAACTATAATTTAAGTAATATTGTAAGGTATTTTAGCGATACAGTCAAGTACTCTATTGTCAGTTCAAAAGTTTATGAAGCATAAAGAGTACTACGACTTTTGTATTTAAATAGTTGTTCTACGAGAACTATTTATTGAGATATTATATGGATATAGAACAATTTTACGTACGGGGCTAAGCCCAACATGGCCGTCCATAAATTTTATTTACAAAGAGTTGCTGGGGCCCGGGTGGTCTAGTGGGTTCGATCGCAGCCCGTTACGCTAACAGTCTGCGCACTGTACCGGGTGAGGGTTCTATTCCCGCCTTCGCCCTGGGTGTACTTTCCCTCTCTGTGTCAATCTTAGGCTGTGTCCTGACTACGACATCAAATGCCACAAATGCAACAAAACTTGGCCACTGCCAAGGGCAGCAAGCGATGCAACAGCATGTGGCTGACTCTGCCAAGTCGCCAAGTTTTGTTGCATTTGTGGCATTTGATGTCGCAGTCAGGAAACAGTTTTTCTTGACCAAGGTTTATAAGCGGGTCTCTGATCAAGCACACAAACCGGAAAATACATGTACCAACCTACCAAAGAGTTGCTATTGAAAAAGCTGGTCAAGGCACGTGGTTGGAACAGCTCTCTTATGTAACACTCTCGCTTTCGAGCCGAATCAACCATTGTGATCGAGATTTCAGGGGTCATGCTCAACCGTGCATGACGCATACATAAAAAGCTTTTAAACTGCAAATCCGAACAGCGTGCCTTCAGTCAACCGTAAACAAGGACCGACATTTATATGTCAATCTCCAAATGGGATGAAATCCGTTGGAGATTTTCCCTTATGCGTCTTCTTTTCAATATTTTATATAAAGGAGAAGCGTGGATGGAAAACTTTCTGTCGACGTAAACCCTTTTTACAGTTAGACATTAATATACATTATGTACAGCATCAAACAAGGACCGACATTTACATGTCAATCGACAAAAGGAATCAAATCTGCTGAAGACTTTCCCACTAGGCCCCTTTATTTTAATATTTTATTAAAAATAAAGGCGTGTAAGGAAATCTATCAAGGGGCTTAAAACCTTTTTTACATTTCGAAGTTAATACATAGCATTAACAGCAGTCTACCCTTATATGGGTCAAAACCACAAGCTGCGAGACATGGTGCCCTTATTTTCACTTATCCCGATAACTCTCTTTTTACACCCCCCAAGTCTTGTTAATTATATCAAATGTCTCCAGGGAGTAAAAGTGTCCCCTGCTATGGTTTTTAAAGCTTCCGGCTGTCTATTTCTAGCTTTCAAGAGGAGCTTTAACACCTCCTAAGAACACTTTAGTGATGGATTGATTGATTAGAAAGCAGAGCGTCCCGTGTCTTTTTTTCTTGTTTCCGGGTGGCTTATTTTAACTTGTTTTGGAAAAACGTTTTAATTACTGCATTGTGTAGTCGGCAGTAAGACTTTATGTAACTTGCAGCAGCGGGTGGTATAGCGGAAGTGTATGCGCAGAGTTGTTTGAAAATATGGAGTGGGTTAAGTAAAAAAAAATACACGAACAGTTTTTGTATAATTTAAAGTGCGTTATAAGTCACTTTCTAAGGCTGTGTCCTGACTACGACATAAAATGCCACAAATGCAACAAAACTTGCCAAGCGATGCAATGGCGCCAATAATGATGGCGCCAAGCGATGCAATAACATGGTGGCTGACTCTGCCAAGTCGCCAAGTTTTGTTGCATTTGTTGCCTTTGTGACATTTGTGGCGTGGTCAAGACATAGCCTAACAACATTAAACACTATGTCTTTTCTTATTGTAAAAAGGACTATTGTGCAAAAAATCTGTTGTGGAATTGTTTTCTCATTTTAATTAGAACAAAAAATGGATTTTACTTTGAAATAATATTTGATTTAATTTTATGTGCTAGTTTTTGAGTATTTTAAACTTTTTTTTATTATGAACAATTTTGAAACGGTTGAGATTGCTACTTTTGAAATTGTGGTGGCCAATAAAATAGTTACTTCTCTATAGTTTAACTGGCAAAGATGTTGAATTTTCCTTAGATTTTAATACAATATTTATTTCGAAATTAATTTATTTATTATATCTATTACAAGCTCTCGCGACTTTAGTTGCAGAACTAAGCCAAATTGTTCGACCATTTGGAACTAAAAAAAACACAAAAGAAGCACACTTTTTAGAATGCCAATAATACTGTTACGAAAATGTGTTCTTGTCATCTTAATATACAACTGTCGCACAAATCTTGTTAGCTTAGTTTGTCTGTAGGAAAGAAGACCATCAGGGCCGGCCCCAGGGACCATCATCGCCAGGGTAGGGCGGTCCGGGCGGCCGCCCGGAGCGCAATGATCTAGGGGCGCCAAAATCATGGAAATTGAAAATAAACTGATAAAAAAATTAAGTTACAGGCTTCCCTAAATTCAAAAATTCCAAAATCGCCGAAAATGGTTTTTAAATCCAACCGTTTTATAATCAATATAAGAGGAGAAAAATCGAGAGTACAAACAAGAATCAGAAATATAAACCCCAGAGCATTTTATGTTCCATGCAGCAGCCATTCGCTAAATTTGGTTGTAAACGATATGGCAAAATCCTCGTTTGAGGCAGTCAACTTCTTCAACATTGTTCAAAAGTTATATACATTTTTTTTCTTCCTCTTCTTTTCGCTGGGCAATATTACTGAAATATATTGATACTTACACCCTAAAACCATTTAGTGTAAGCGATGGGAAAGTCGAGTCAACCAGTCAACTCATTAAAAGCTCTGCGTTTTCAAATTGGTCCAATTCACGATGCTTTGTACAGCATATATATGAAGATTCAGAAATCGATAATATGATCAGAGACGAGGCTAGCGGATTATTAAATAATTTGAAGCCAGTTCAAATTTATATGCTCTGTTGTGATCTGGTACAAAATTTTGAGTCATATTAACCCCATCAGCAAACTTTTGCAAACTGTAAATTTTGATATGTCACAAGCTATTGATATGCTGAGCAACTGCAAACTCTTCTTTGAAAACCTGAGATCAGATGAAACTTTTGAAAGCATCATTTTAGAAGCAACCGAGCTTGCTTCAGAGCAGAGATTGACGTGGAAGCTAATTTCGAAGCCACCACACCACGTCATCGTGTCAGAAGCAAAACAAGAAAGTTCTTGTATGAGGTCCCGTATGAACCCTTTCAAAACCTTAAACAAACATATAAAATAGATTTTTTTTCACATTATAGATCAAACAATAAATGCCTTGGAAACCAGATATAATTTGATAAATACTCACAGTAATTATTTTAGCTTTTTGTATAATATTTTTGGTCATGCCCAGAAATGAGCTACGGCTCATTTCAAAGATTTGGAAGTAGTTTTAACTGATGGAAATTTCCGAAGACCCCCGTGTACGCTAATGGTGACTGGTGCACGTTAAATCCGTCGTGGTCACAAAGTCCTCCAAGTTCCCATACCAAATCAATACCTCTGGGGGTGACAAGTCAATTCTGGGGATCCTCTAGTTGACCTCTGTCTCTAAAATTAGAGGATCCACTTATGTGTGTGTGTGCAATGTGTTTGTCTTACTTGACGAAGGTTTATAAGCGGGTCTCTGACCAAGCACACAAACCTGAATATATATGTCTACCAACCAACCAACCTGATGGAAATTCAAGCGATCTTAACGCCCTGGAACTAGCCAATGAAATAAGCATTGTTTCGTCATTATTAACAAAAAAGGAAACCCATGTTGAAGTTCTCAAGTTTATCGCTACACTTAATTTCGCACCTAACCTCAGCATAGCATTAAGAATCCTACTTACACACACATTCACTGTGGCTTCAGGGGAAAGAAATTTTCAAAACAAAAAATAATAAAAAAATTATCTCAGAACGATGCAGACGCAAAATCGTCTCGATGGATTGGCAATGATAGCTATAGAACACCAAATTAGTGCTCGTGAGTTTGCCGAAAGAAAAGTTAGGAAAAGGGCATTTTAATTACTTTGGTTAGTTAGAATTTATTTATAATATGAGATATTAGTTTATTTAGCAAGACTACATTTTAATTTTTGTTATTTTGCCTTAAGTGCTAAATTGCTTATCTTGTTATCTGACAATTGAGTTTTTAATAAAAGTTTTTTTTTTTTAATTTTTATGTTTTCTTGACTTTCTGATATGGTCGCATGAGTTTTACTTTTTAAAAAAACGGGGGAGGGGGGGGGGCGCAAAATTAAGGATTTGCCCGGAGCGCCAAAATTTCTAGGGCCGGCCCTGAGACCATGCTTGACGTAAATGTGGCGTCACTGTTGGCTTGACTGTTCCAGTTTACACGAATTAGCTCTCGGGTGGTCTGTTTGATGGGAAAAAGGACAACAGTTGACGTCACTGTAGGCATGGCCAGTCGTCTCTTACATAACTGATCTTATTTATGTCCTTCATAACTTAGCCAGAAATTCTCAGGAACTCATAGCCAGAAATTCTCAGGAACGGCAGTTACTAAAGAGTTATAAAAATTTTAAATTACCATACTTGAACTTAAAACAAATATATGTAACCTATGTCGTTGACAGCCCGAAGAAAAGTAAATTTAAGCCGACCCGGCGGCGCAACGGTTAGGGAGCTAGCCTTTGGAGCCTCTGGGTTCGCGTTCGAATCCCGGTAAGGCATGGATGTTTGTGTTTGTCGAGTATATGCGGAGTACGTGCTCGTTAAATCTGTTGGGTGCGAAAGTCCTGTGGGTGGTCATTGCGCAGTTCCCCACGGGTACAGGTCCCCGAATACCCACACTATTTCTCTCCCCTTCAGGGACATGTCTAAATTGTGGAGGTGGCGATAGATGGTAGCATCTGTCTTATATGTGTGTGTATGTCGTGTCCGTCTTTCTTGACGATGGTTTATAAGCGGGTCTTTGTGAACAAGCACACAGGCCTGAAAATATATGCCCACCAACCAAATTAAGTAAATTTAATATTTAGCCTTGTTCTCCAGTTGTTTGATTTGAAATGGTAGCAGTTTTTTAAACATAATTATAATCTTTTCCATCTTAAATTATCAAGACAGCCTTGAAAATAAGTGATAAATAAGCACCCTCAAGTCTAATATTACTTAACAAAACCCTTAATTTTATTTCGGCTCAAATTGTGAAGACACAAACATCTTGACAAACAATAAATTTTAATGCAAAACATCAAAGAGTTACTAAATCCCCTGTCATTTTTCATTTTTTTCTGTAATCACTTATGAAAAATTGAAAAAGCAGAATGAAAAATCACTTATTGGAACAAAGCTTGACCTTCTACGGCGTCCGCAATTACTGACCTCTCCGTCGTGGGTCTGTAATTTAAAAAAATTCAGTTGATATTTCATTTTTAGGCAGACAGACTGTCAGAAAAACCAGCAGGGATCGATTCGAACTTTTTTAGAATATTCGTCCATCATTTTCACAGTCTGCTGCTTCGAATTTGTGATTTGAATAGATGATGGAAAGTTCCGCGTCACCTGGTTATTACTTTAGTAACACACATTATAAATAAAAAAAGGTAACACATTGTTAACATTACTTAAGTAAATAAAAGGTGGATGAGATTTATGGTTCGATATAATAGAGCTGTAAAAGAACTCTGTCATGGGCAGGTAAACTAATGTGCACTCAGAAAAACATGTGTTGACTTTCCATCATAGATATCATAGTTAAAGTATTAGATTGGCAGATCACGTGACCTCCGATGCTGACGGCGGGACGCGCATGGAGGCCAAATAAGAGGGCAAAATGGCCAGTGTTGCTGCCACTTTAAGGAGAAAAATACTACCTAATTCTAAAATTACAAAAAAATATCGTAAAAATACTCTGCATTTTGGAATCTTTTTAGTGACTTTAAATCCTTTTCTAGTATTTTTTTTTTGTAATTTCAGAACTAGATGGTATTTTTTCGTAGTATTTTTTTCTTAAAGTGGCAGCAACACTGGCCATTTTGCCCTCTTATTTGGCCTCCATGCGCGTCCCGCCGTTAGCATCGGAGGTCACGTGATCTGCCAATCTAATACTTTAACTATGATATCTATGCTTTCCATACATAAAAATGTGTTATTCCCCGTTCTCGTGTCACGCGTTTATTACTTTACATATCACACATTGTGAATAATAAAAAGGTAACAAACTGTTAACATTATTTCGAAGGTGCTTATGTAAATTAAAGGTGGCTGAAATTTCTGGTTGCATATAAATTAGCTGTGAAAGGAGAACTACTCTGCTATGGAATGATAAATTCATGTACTTTACGCATTGACTTTGACCCCGGGGCCCGGATAGCCGAGTGATTTGGACCATTACGCTAGCAGTCTGCGCGCTGTAACGGGTGCGGGTTCGATTCCCGCCTTCGCCCTGGGTGTATTTTCCTTTCTCTGTAACAGTAAAAAATTATGTCTGTGTATGTCTTACTTGACGAAGGCTTCATAAGCTGGTCTCTGATCAAGCACACAAGCCGGAATATATATATGTACCTACCCCTATCCTTTGACACTTATTGCCCAGCATTCAATAACTCCAACCCACAAAAAAGTAGATAAAGACATTAATTTTTTCAAAACAAATATGGTCTGAATTCTTTTAAAATATTCGTCCATCATTTTCAATCAATACTGCTTTGCATTTGTGATTTGAATAAATGATGAAAAATACTTGTTACCTGGTTATTTTATGTATCACGCATTATAAATAAGAAAGATAACAAATTGTTAACATTACTTATGAGGTGTTTGTATAAATAAACTTTGACCCTATTGCCCAGCATTCGATAACTCAAAAATGTCACTTAGCACGTTCTTCCTCTAAGCTCTTCAATTCACATTCAGTATGGTTGGCCTTATATTTCAAACATTTAAAGACTCATATTTCATTAAAATATATATGTATATAAAAGTAATTTGGTAACTTAAAAAAAAATCGTCTCCCATATAGCTGTTGAACCAATTAATTAGACTTTCGTCTATATTGTGTTTATCTGAACTAAATAACTAGTTCGAGACGATATGAGGACAACAATTAGCGTAACTCATACCTTGTAAAACTTTGTCTTCTAAATTTCTACAATTAAAATTTTTTTTAATAATATTTTATTTGTTCGAAGAATTAGTCGAAATTTAATCATGTATTTGCTTGTTTGTATACCTCTTTCAAAAGTTTTGTCATACAAATCCCATTTGCGCTTTACTTTCAGTTTCATACCCTTCGAGTTACAAATCAATTTCGTACAATTTGCATTTTTGCCTAGCGTAGACTTTTTTCTCAGACCTGTCAGTTCTGTGCACAATTTTAGTTTTCCTAAAGAGATAGTTTAAACTTTACCCACCTGTAAAATATCCAATTAGTTTATGTGACCTGGCACATCTTCTTTCTAGGCCGGCTACAGTAAGCCACGGAAAATTGACACAAAATCGCTCGGCTTAAATTAAACGAGAGCAAGTACGAGGGCTGTTTTTCAACCTCCGATCGGCTGTAGAAAAAAGACGGGTCAAGATACAAAAAAAAAAAAAAAATTACCAAAAGTAAAGTACAATACTGCTTTATTCTCCATATAATCACCTTGACGATTAAAGCATTTGTCATATCTATAAACAAGCTTTGAAATACCCTCTTCATAAAATATAGCCGCCAATGATTTGAAGGGAGTTGTGACGGTTTCTTTGAGCTTAACGTCAACTTGGAAGCGCTACAATCCAAGCCATTATGCTTATCAATAATTCACTTATGGTAAACCTTCGAGTTTACCTAAATACATGGTCAACTCGCTGAACAATACTGATGTTCATGAGGAAGGGGACAAAGGCAAGTCTGTCGCTACAGACGGTATTGTTCAACGAGTTGACCAAGTGTTTAGGGAAACTCAAAGGTTTACCATACGTGAATTATGGACTAGTAGTGGCTTGGAGGAGAGAAAAAAATTGACGTAAAGCTTCCAAATTTACTTTTTTAAACGAAACCGTCACAACTCCCTCCCAATCATTGGCGGCTACATTTTATGATGAGATTATTTCAAAGCTTGTTTACAGGTATAACAAATGCCTTAATCGCCAAGATGATTGTATTTAGAAATAAGCAGTATTGTACTTTACTTTTGGTAAAAAAATCTTTTTTGTATCTTGACCCGTCTTTTTGCTACAGCCGCCCATCGGAGGTTGAAAAAAAAACAGCCCTCGTACTTATTTTACAAATCTCATGCACGATTACTTATTACAAATTAGTAATTGGTAGTACTGTTTACATTTTTGTATTTAAATTTATTATTTTTGGTGTATGTTTGTTAATAACTTCTGTGTCTTTCAATTATGATTATTTAGTCACATGTACGGTTTTTTTTTAACCCCCTTGTGACGGGAAAAATATTATTGTAATGTTTGTTTTATGTTAATAAAGTGTTTGTTAATAATAGCTGATTCATAAAAAAACATTATGTTAAGTGATAATTATGATGCATCATTGCTCATGGCGGTTAAACACAAACACGCCAAGTGGATTTTTAGCTTAACTATTATCTTAGTACATTCTACTAATCAGTGTGGGGAGAATTTAGAAAAGCAAATATTATTTTTCGTATTTAAGGTATCCGACTGTGTAAAATCGTTCTTTTTATGAGATTTTCAATTTGCGGTTTTTATAGTCTACTTACTTTTATAACATGTATTATAAGCTTTCCCAAACAGCTTTATATTTGCTCCTACGACTTGTATTATCTAAGTTACAAGCTTTTGAAGTAAGGTCACTCGTTCCAAAAGTGCAATTTTTGCTTCAAAGTCGTTTCCTTAAAAATGAATATTTCCTAATTATCTGTTCACGATAACAGTTCTAGACCAAAATTTTTTAGTAGTAACTGTCTAAAATTTTCTGTGATGATTTGATACATTAGTGTCTATGTTTGAACTAAAAGCTAAGGTCTATGTTAAGAATATTTTTAAATATGCGTGATTCTGTAAACATCTTCTCTATTTTACGGCGGCTTTTTTCTTTAAAATATGGAATTAAAGTCTCGTTTAGCTGTATCTCAGTGATCATGTGAGATACATAAAAGCTTTTAGATCATAACACAGAAAAGTATCTTACGTTTATTTTAGTTTATATTATTTTTCGTTAGGATTTTTCAATATACATAAAAGTTTTTTTTCTAGAATTTTTACGCTGACATAAAAATAGCATTAAAAGATTGAGAAATTTTACCTAAAAAGTCTCTTAATTTACTGAAAAAAAATTTAGCCTATAAATTTAGTATTTTTCCATGGTTTTAAGTCAAACTCCTACTAAAACAAAAAAAAATAACAACAACATTAGTGACCTTTTTTTTTAAAAAAAAAAGCCCTCAAACCCAATCGGATACCTTAAGGGGGACCAGACCCCCAAAAATTTTCAAAAATGACATTTCAATGTTTTTATTGTTTCTTAAAACATGAAATCTTAGCTTTTCAACGATATCTTATATTAAAAGTTTCAAGTACAGGAAGTATTTTTTATATTTTTTTTAAACAAACGTTGTTTAGGTAAAATCCAGTCATGTAGGTAAGAAACCACTATTGTTTACTTGAAACGGTTATATCTCAAAACTTACTTTAAGTATTTAAGAAGTTTATTTCGAAAACCGCTGGAGAGATTTGACTATAAATATCTTATATTTTTTCTCTTTTTAATATTATTGATGTTTTAATTAAAAAAATATGTAGTTTCACTTAGAAAAAGTATAATTTAAAAACTAAACAAAATTTTTTAAAAGGCCTTCATTAAAGTATAGTTAAACATTCATTTAACAACTGGTAAAAATTTCATTAAAAAGTATTAAATAGATTCTGATAAAAAGGTACATAAAAAAGGTCATTTTAACATGGGCTTCAATGGAGGGCTCCGGTCCCCCTCAAATGTTAATATCTATTTATATATCATTTAAAAAAATAATATTTACTCGTAGTCGCCGGTTCCTGACACAAGATCGACAAATCAACGAGATCACATTTTACTAATAAGTAAACATGCAAAATTACGAATTACAACGTGATAATTGATTACAGCTGATCCATAAAAACCTTATGTAAAGTGATAATTGTGATGCATCATTGCTCATGGCGGTTAAACACACAGTAGATATTCTAGATCTAGATAACCACAAATCTGTACATTCTACTAAACTGCGTGGGGAGATTTTGAAATACATGGAAGGACTTATGTTTTTTTAACACGAAATGTCTTGCAGTGCGATACACTTTTAATCTTATGAATAACGTATCATTAGTTACTCTTTATTATCAGTATTTAGGTGGGTTTTGGACAGTTCTGTTACTTATTACTGCCTCCGCACATCAGTTTTGAACAGAGACATTTTGAATGGTTACAAGTCTTGTATTAATCATGTGTTTTAGATTTTAAATGACAGTTATACACAAATAAAAAAAAAATTAGTATAGAAAAAGTAGTTCGAAGAACATTCGAACATAATTCAATTATTCAAAATACTCTTTCCGTACGGATGCAAAATATTTTTTTTTACTTAAACCATTATTCATAAATAAGTAATAACAAGTTTATTAAGAGAATTGAAGAGTTTAATGTCAAAGTAGCGCAAGTATTGTTTTTAACACTAAATCAAATAGAAACATTTCCATGTAATATTCCCATCTCAATATTTTAAATCCGTTCAACTCATTGTTAAAATACAATCAAGAGTTTTATGCGGGAAATTATATTGTTTTATAAATTCATTTTCTAAACTCAACTATTAGTATATACAACGCACAAAGAATATTTTTCGGATTAAAACGCTAATCTGTAAACAGACTGCTTGGAAACGGAGGAATCTGTGTACTACATTGGCACGACTATGTCTACGTTAGAAGCAGGGCCGGATTTAAAGATTTGCCGCTTGTAGGCTACGATTGATTTGTCGCCCCTGTCACAATATTCTCTCCCTTCGGGGAAAGGTAGCTGGTTAGCTGCAAAATAGGGTGGTATGTGCTGCTTAAAATATATACACATATTAGAATCATCTATGTATCTTTACACGCTAAATCGAAAGCAAAATAGGCGATTTTTTTAAAAACTGTTCGACTATTTTTCTTTCAACTGCGAAATCCGGGAGGAGGGGTGCAATTGCCCTCGCAGCTACCATGTTTGCTACGAAATATTAGTATTAGATATACGTTTACGGTTTATACGCATTAATATAAATTATTTGTTTTCTTTCTTAAGAATATTCGTATCTTTATAATAATATTTTTATGCAGAATGCTGCATTAATTGGTCGTAAAATTTGCCGCCCCCAAAAATTCGCCGCTCTAGGCTACAGCCTACTTAGCCTATTTAGAAATCCGGCCCTGGTTAGAAGTGCCTATATCTATGTACCTTACCGCATTTTTAAGCATTTTTCTCGAGGAGAAAATAGAAACATTTCCTTGTCGGATTTTCCCTTTGCAAATGCTGACAAAGTTTCTTAAAATATTTCGTGCTGCCATCTAGTTTTTCAGTAAAACTTTAATATGAGTTTTTGTGTTTCAATGTTTTTTTTTTTTTTTACAATTCATATTTTTAAAAAAAGTATTAGTAATAAGCATTCTAGTTCTGTTTTTTTTTTGGAATTCGTTCTTAAAAACAAAACTATTAAATTTACTTTCACTTAAAACGTAACCCAACATTTATTTCCACACATAAGTAGAGATTTTTTTTAGTAATAATGGTTCAATAATATACTTAAATTTTTTTTATCGCTATTATAAACTTTCATTGGGTTAACATCACTGATAAAAAAATAAATGCCATCTTAATTAACTAAATAGTGCCAAAGTTATTGAAAGTTATCCAGACTCTAATTGTGAAAAAATATATTTTTGTAAGCACTAAAATAGTGTATTTCCGATTACTTTAATATTTATGGAAATTCTTACAGTTCGAATATACATAAAGGTACTAAATTTAAAATAAAACAAGAAGTTCATAAAGAACTAAAATAGCCTACCTTCCTGTTACTTAAATACTTACTGAAGTTCTAATCGGGAAAAAAAACTAGGTTCCTAAAGTAAATATCATCAACAGCCGTTTCTACACTAGATTTATACACATTAGAAAAAAAATCGAAACACAGCACCCAGCTATAATTTAAACTTCTAAAAGCCAAAATCAACTATTTTCCTTAATATTCTTTTGTAAATTAATTAAATATTATTTATCATCTGCTCGTGATTTATTTGTAGTTCGAAGAATAATTAAATATTTATTGATAACAAAAGTAATGAAACTACTCCGAACTGCATTAAAAAATAAGAAATGTAAATTAAAACTAAGCATAATTGCATGCAAAAGTATGCCTTGCCGCTTTCTTGGTAGATAATTAATGAATAATCAAAGAATCAAATTGTGCTACATTTTATGATGTCATTCCAAACTGATTCATGAAAATATTATTTTGCTTCAAATATGTTTAAATAAATAAAGTTTCTCATGCCATTGTTGATTTGGCAACAGTGATTTAAATGACTCAAAATTGAATTTCAATGCTAATTCAATGGGAAATTCGCCGAAAGATAGTAGATTTATGTCAGTCCGGACGTACAGACAGACGGACAAAAAGTATGAAAGTTGGGTATCTGAGGTCATAGCTTTACTAACAAAAAAAGAATTTTTAAGATCCGAGGGATAGAACCGATTTTGGAAGAGGGATACGGACAGACGGAAAGACCGACAGACATACGAACAGACAGACAGATGGACATCAATCGCATTTCAATACCTACAGTGATTTAAATGACTGAAAATTGAATTTCAATGCTAATTCAATGGGAAATTCGACGACAGATAGTAGATTTATGTCCGTCCGGACGTACAGACAGACGGACAAAAAGTATGAAAGTTGGGTATCTGAGGTCATAGCTTTCTAACAAAAAAGAATTTTTTAAGATCCGATGGATAGAACCGATTTTGGAAGGGGAGTACGACAGACAGAGAGACAGACAGACGGACAGACAGACAGACGGAAAGACAGACATACGAACAGACAGACAGATGAACATCAACCGCTTTTCAATACCTACAGTGATTTAAATGACTGAAAATTGAATTTCAATGCTAATTCAATGGGAAATTCGCCGACAGATAGTAGATTTATGTCCGTCCGGACGTACAGACAGACGGACAAAAAGTATGAAAGTTGGGTATCTGAGGTCATAGCTTTCTAACAAAAAAAGAATTTTTAAGATCCGATGGATAGAACCGATTTTGGAAGGGGAGTACGGACAGACAGACAGACAGACAGACGGAAAGACAGACATACGAACAGACAGACAGATGAACATCAACCGCATTTCTATAACTACAGTGATTTAAATGACTCAAAATTGAATTTCTATGCTAATTCAATGGGAAATTCGCCGACAGATAGTAGATTTATGTCCGTCCGGACGTACATACAGACAGACAAAAAGTATGAAAGTTGGGTATCTGAGGTCATAGCTTTCTAACAAAAAAAGAATTTTTAAGATCCGATGGATATAACCGATTTTGGAAGGGGGGTACGGACAGACAGACAGACAGACAGACGGACATCGACCGCATGTCAATACCTACTTTTTCATTTTTTAAAATTCTTTCGAATTAAAAAAAGAAAAGTAGGCTAAAAATGAAAAAGTAGGTATTGACATGCGGTCGATGTCTGTCTGTCCGTACCCCCCTTCCAAAATCGGTTCTATCCATCGGATCTTAATTTTTTTTGTTTGTTAGAAAGCTATGACCTCAGATACCCAACTTTCATACTTTTTGTCCGTCTGTCTGTACGTCCGGGCGGACATAAATCTATCTTTCGGCGAATTTACCATTGAATTAGCATTGAAATTCAATTTTGAGTCATTTAAATCACTGTTGCCAAATCAACAATGGCATGAGAAACTTTATTTATTTAAACATATTTGAAGCAAAATAATATTTTCATGAATCAGTTTGGAATGACGTCATAAAATGTAGCACAATTTGATTCTTTGATTATTCATTATTTATCTACCAAGAAAGCGGCAAGGCATACTTTTGCATGCAATTATGCTTAGTTTTAATCAGTTATTTGAGGAAAGTAAGGGATCGATATACAAACAGAAGGAAATCTCCAGAATATCAATACCCGACTTTCAATTTTTCAATTCAGATACATAATTGGCATTCATTTAGATACATATCACAACAGTTGGTATAGCGTTGGACACCTTTTTAGCCCAGTTATTAGCCCAGAATTATGCAGCTAAAATCCAACTGAAATACCCTAGTATACTTTTAATTTGTGTAGTTCAAAGTCCCAACAGCTTTAGCGTACAATGTCGCTCGAAGTTCAGCTGGTCCCCATTCCAGGTGTCTACCTCATCACTGTGCTATGTGTGTGATACTCGTTGGGTGGTCTTCTTTGGCGTCGGTGAGACGAGATTTTTACTAGATAAGTCAGTTGGGTAACAATGCTTTAGCCTCGGTGGAGCCTTGGATGACGCTACTCAGGTTGAAAATTCTCAATGAATGACGTCAGCACCCGCTCCAATGTTATTTGGAGGCTCAACAGCGAATGGAGTTGAGGATGTTCCCTGGTGGCCGACTTTTGGACCACTGAAGTTTTGGAAGCCGTCTCTGTGTTTTGGGGTTTTCTACGTGCGAGACTTTTAAGATAGAATAAAAATATACTTCACTAGAGAATGGAACTGTAACTAGACACAATAGAAATGACAACCTAAAAAAACTGAGTTAAAAAATGAACTTATGATTCCAAAAATCTTGTATGTGTGTAAAAGAACGATGTTTCTAGCTGTACGCAACACCCATTTAGTATGTAACACTTTGAGAAATATCTCTGGAACCACCATTACAATATCTTATGATTCTCAGTTTAACTTTTGTTTATTTTATTTATTATTTTTTCAGGGAGAGAGAGCATTAAAAATAACTTCGAACCTTAAATTAGTGATGTTTAACTTAATCAGTTTTAATCATGATGCATTATGTAATCTAAGTACTAGCCACTCTACATTATATATTCAATACTAATACGATCACAATAGAGAAGTAAAAACATGAAATATTACAACGATACTTGACCATAGGGCTCTGAATTACGAGGCCTTATTGGCCGTGTAGACTCAATATATAAGTAAGACGCATACTCAAATACTAAGGATGTTATCTGGTATTGCCTCGTTGAACGAAGCAATAAACCAGATACACAAACCCTACCAAGCCCAAGCAGCCTAAGGTAGCCGACCCAGCGGCGCAACGGTTAGGGCGCTAGCCTTTGGAGCCTCTGGGTTCGGGTTCGAATCCCGGTAAGGCATGGATGTTTGTCTTTGTCGAGTATATGCGGAGTACGTGCTCGTTAAATCTGTTGGGTCCGAAAGTCCTCCAAGTTCCCATACCAAATCAATACCTCTGGGGGTGACAAGCCAATTCTGGGGATCCTCTAGTTGGCCTCTGTCTCTAAAAAATTAGATGGATCCACTTATGTGTGTGTGTTGTCTGTTGTGTCTGTCTTACTTGACGAAGGTTTATAAGCGGGTCTCTGACCAAGCACACAAACCTGAATATATATGTCTACCAACCAACCAAGCAACCAGCCTAAGGTGTCGGGGCCTAGGGGTTAAGATCGCTGACCATTACGCTAACAGTTTGCTCACTGTACCGGTTGCTGGTTCGATTCCCGCCTTCGCCCTGGTTGTAATTTCTCTCTCTGTGTCAGTAAAAACTCTGTCTGTGCCTGTCTTACTTGACGAAGGTGTATAAGCGGGTCTCTGATCAAGCACACAAGCCGGAAATACATGTACCCCAGCTAAAAAAATCAGCAAAAAACCTGCATGGAAAATGCAGAATTGCAGGTTTTTTGAAGAGAAATGAAGGTTTTATGAAGGGAAATGTTTTCAGCATTTAACCTGCAGTATTTATATGGGTACCGTGCTGAAAAATTCAGCAAATAAATTTTAGCAGGAAAACTGCATGTTTTGGATGAGAGATAAAGCTTTTATGCAGGAAAATTTTTTCACCATAAAACCTGCAGTACTTTTACAGGTATTATGATGAAAAATTCAGCAACTAAATTTCAACACAAAAACTGCTTCTTTCGGACGAGAGATAAAGATTTAATGCAGGGAAATGTTTTCAGCATTAAACTTGCAGTACTTTTAAGGGTATTGTGATGAAAAATTCAGCAACTAAATTTCAGCAAAAAAACAATGCTTTTGAAGAGAGATGAAGGTTTTATGCAGGGAAAATGTTTTTTTAAAGGTATTGTACTGAGAAATTCAGCAACTGAGTTTCAGCTGGAGAACTACATGTTTGTAAAACTTTTTTTAAGGTGATTTTTTTATTCTCAAAGAAAACTGCCATTTTTCTGAAGGATTCATCCTAAAAGAACAAAGAATTAGCCGTTTCAGTTCTACATGAAAGCAGCAATTTCTCTTAAAATTTTATGCTGAAAAATACCTTTATTTAACCATATACTTTTTATTACCTTTCTTTAGAGTTTATTTTTTTAACCTATATTTTAAAGTACACTTAAAATACTGTTTTATCTTTAAACTCACATTTCAATAGCACTTAATGTGTAATTTTATGCAAAAAATTATCTAAACTTTCTGAGAAAATAAGGACAATATTTCAAGCAAAGTATTTTGTCTAAAAAACTTTCTGCAGAGAATTAATACAGCATGTGCATAATTCTTTATAGCTTAGAGTTACACATAAAGCCTGCAGGGGCCATAATCGTTTTCTGCAACAATGTCGACAAGTGGGTTGCTGCTCAAGGGAAAATAAAAACCAATAACTCCCATGGTGCTGCATTACCATACCAGTGCCCAGCTAAAAATAAACTGCAGTTTTTCTACAAAAGCGAAGTGATTTTGAAGTATTTCTACAGTCAACTGCAGATTTTCTGTAGAAGAATGTCGACTGTAAAAAAACTTCAGTTATTTTGCAAAAAAAAGTTAATTTGAAGTGATTTATTTCAAAGGTTACTGTGGGCTGTTAACTGCAAAAATACTGTAGATTTTTTGAAGGGCCATCTTGATTTTAAATACTTTAACTTATCTAAAGGTGATTTGAAGTGATTTATTAAAAAAATTATATAAGCTGGTTAACTACAAAAATACTGTAGATTTTTCGTAGTTTCATCTTGGCTTAAAGTATTTCAGCTATTTTTTTTTTTAACTAATCTAAAGTTTATTTGAAGTTATTTTTAAAAAATAATGTGTGCGTTAACCCCAAAAATACTGTAAATTTTTTTGTAGTGAATCTTTATCTTAAAATTGCTCTTTATTTTTTAAATTAGTTTTGATATTTTACACTTGTAGTAATTGTATCCCAGCTAAAAATTGTTGGAATTTTTCGCGGAAAAACATTTAATTTTTAATGTAAACATTTGCAGTTTTTTTGCAAATTAGCTTAATATTTTACGCATGTAAAACGGGTACATTTTTGTTGTGCCTTCCTGCGGACAAAATGTTTGCAAAAAAAATAAGTTATTTCTGTGTTGGCAAAATATTCTTAAGTTTCCAGGAAAATTTAAAATGAGTTTATTGCATTAAATTTAGTAATGAGGGTTTTTTTTTTTGTAATCTAGCTAAGTTCAAATCGCATGTCTAGATTTTGTTAATCTGTAACTTCTAAAAATTCAGATACGATATCAAAGCTATAATTGGCGATTCAAATTCTTTTTTTCCAATTTCCATGGACGTTTTTGATTTGATTTTGCAAAAAAGAAGAAAATAAGGCCACCTATATAAAGAGACAGTAAAACTTAAACAAAAAAAAGCAGATTTAATAATTATTTGCCTAATATTTCAGTTTGCTCAATAGCTTTGCTCTCACCTTTTTATAGAAAATTTAAAAATGAATTATTCTTTAAGGAATTCTTAATATATATATATATATATATATATATATATATATATATATATATATATATATATATATATATATATATATATATATATATATATATATATATATATAATATATATATATATATTATATATATATATATATATATATATATATATATATATATATATATATATATATATATATATATATTACCACCTTAGAACAATTAATTAAATCTAATTTAATATTTTTAAATAAAAATCATAGACAAATTGTACGCAAAATTTATTAACTATAATCGAATCCATGGAGTGTGTGTAATTTTGTATGTTCTAATTATAAGATATACCATTCCTAATTTTAAAATGCGCTCCTATTTGCAAGCTCCAATAGCGCAGTTGGTAGCGCGCTGAACAGCTACACAAATACCCCCAGATCAAATCCCGTGCTCCTGCCTTCCTACTTGGGTATAAATACAACTCAAATTCCTGATAATTATTTTTATTTATATTTGTGATATTTAAAAACATTTCACTAGATGGCGCCACTAGAACTGCAGTTTTTATGAAGGTTTTTTAATGAAGGAAATATAAAGGTTTTTTGGTGAAGGAAAAATGGCGGTATTTGGAACCTAAAACCTTCACTTTTCCTGCAGGTTTTCGAATGAAGAGAAAATAAAGGTTTTTTGATGAAGGTTTTTGGTTCCAAATACCTGCAGTTTTCCTGCAGCTTTCCTTCAATTTTTTTTCAAGGTTTTTTGCTGCTTTTCTTAGCTGGGACCAACCAGCCTAAAGTAAAAACATGATTTTAAATGGTTTGACTTTTAGGCATCGAAAGCCCTTGTTTAGCACTTCGACAATTATTTCACCAAGTCAAACCTTCCGGAATCTAATATAATTATATACGACGCCCGTCGCCAATAGCCCTCGTGTAGCTCTAGCGCGACGATAATTTAAACTAAAACTCTAATATAATTATTCCTAATGTAGCTCAAGTGCGATGATATTCATCCCAACTATATCTACTATAATAATAAAAGAAAGAGTTTGTCTGTGGATCGTGAAAGACCTACTTATACTGCCCAGAAAAATTTGAAATTTTTAATATAGATTCTCTTAAGTACCTATACGTGTGCACCTTAGGCTTATTTTTTTTTCATTTTTTGATAATGGGCTTGTTTCACGTAGTACATAAAGAAAACAAAACAACCAATGAAATCGCAGTTCGGAGTGGTGTAGTGTAGTCGTTTCCGGCTGCCTATTTCTAGCCTCCTGTAGGAGCTTTAACACAGCCAATAACGCCTCGTAATTGAAAACCCTGGTCAAGTGACGAGGTCGACACCTGACGGAACTTCGAGCGATATCGTTCGCTAACACCGTCGGGACTTTGCACTCCAGATTTAACGAGCACGTCTGCCCCAGTGGTACTCGGGCTAATCCGTGATGAATTGAGGATTTTTCTACTATTTCTACTATTTCCAGCACGATCCGATTTATAGGATGAAACAAACATTAAAAAAAACATACGTTAATCTTAAAAAAAACATACGTCTTCCATCTAAGAGTGAGGGGCCATAACAGGGCTTAAAAACACATATGCCGGGCCAAAACAGGAGCTTGACGCCATCCGTCAGTAAACGTGAAAATCCAGTAAGACAGCCGTTAAATAATTGCTAAATAAATTCATTGTATTTTTTTAAATTTTATTTTGTTTTTTCTTATCTCTATTTTTATTAGTTAAATTCTTTAGATTTTTCTTTAAAACTTTTCATTTGTTTTTGCTTTTACTCTATGATTTCTGCACCAACATGAATTCGATTTTGTTTAGATTTTGAATATTTTGAAATTGCCTTACATTTTCAAAATGAGATTCGCAGTTACAATTCGTGCTTTCAAATGACTTCGTAGTACGGGAGTCTGATCATATATGGGGAACGATATGATATAATGGCCTTTTTTGATTTGGCGTTTTGCCTTACGTTGCCAAACAACGAAAAAGCCTAATTGTGGTAAACATTCCATTTCTTATTTCATACAACTCGATAGGTATAGCAACCTCACTTTAAATTTTCAAGCTTGCCAAATATCACAATGGCCGGCCATTATATCATACCTGTACCGTATTATGAAGTTATTTTTCTTCCATGGTCAGCTGTATGTTCTAGAAAAGGTATAAATCGTAAATTCTTCATATCTTGGCTCTAAACGGAAGGAGTGCAAACATTGTGTATCCTGAAGTTCTTCTACATTAATGTTCGAATCTTTTTGAGGACGACAACCACTGTTTTAGCTAAATCTTAGGTAGTCAATCTTATTGAAGCAGAGAACCCCATTCCAATATTCTTTAAGACAAATTTTCTATTAAGTTAACGGGTTCCCAGCAAGGTAGGACCATACTGCTAGTTCATCCTAATATAATAGTTTCAAAAATTATCCGCTTAATTGGCTGTGTTAAAGCTCTACGGAGGCTAGAAATACACAGACGGAAACTTACAACCTAACCTAAGTTGAATTCGTCGCGATCCAAAGTCAGGAAGCGTACAATGTTGCGTTGAGTGTCCACTTCAGCGTCAACTTTGCTATTTGAGCATGATTCCAAATTACGCGGCGTATGTGAAGTTGTGTTAAAGCTATTTTGGTTTGAGGCTAGAAATAGGTAGAAGGACTTTTGTTTGCATACACGTCATAGAAGGCGGTTTCTTCAATTGAGTAATTGGTTTTTCATTTTTTTTCCCAATGACATTTCTTCAAAAGTTTAAAACAGTGAGTTATTATTTATTTTATTTGAATTATTATGTGGTTCTTCATAAATGTTTAATACAATTCATACTATTATAATGTTTGTACAGGTATTTAATACACTTCTTAACATGATATTTGTAATACTTCTCATTAGTTATGCTTTTATAACATTTAAGTTTTTATTAAAAACTATTAAGATGTTGTTTTTGAAATTTCTGTTTTCTTTATTTTTAATATCTGGCAAACCTTATCTTTATATAATTAGAAGGGTTCTTAGTTGTTGATAAAAAATATTCTTAACATAGCTGCGTATTCTTTTAGATTGTGAATTTAAACAAAATATAACTATTTCGGTAAACCAATCACAGTACGTCATAATGGATAAATTTTTAGTTTTTAGTGCAGGCATGCGGGGATTATGATAATGGCTAGCAGGCCAACAATGTGCAGGCAGCATATTGAACTTTATTATTTCATTTTATTATGTGAATTTAGCTTTGTTGATTTTTGTGGTAAATAACTGTTTCAGCACTAACGGTAAACATCCAATTCAGTATTAGTATAGTATTTTTCAATTAAAACCGATTATGTGTGCAGAACAAAATTTAGCCATGTCATAAGTAAACGTAGTAATTATTTTACTTTTGTCATTCTCAAATGTAATTGGTATTTACTTTTACTACTGTATTATTCGTTAGCTATTAATCGTGTATTTCCTGTTCAGGTAATTTCAGCCGATTTGGATGAGTTAAAATTTTGGAACACCTAGCGTATTCAGGCCGGAATGCTATTTGGCGACTTTTGGCGTTCGTGAAAAAGTAAACACAGGGTTGCTATAGTTAGTAGTATTTTACGAAATATTTATATTAATTTCGGTACGGCATCAGTAAATTCACTTCGGAAAATGTTTATTTTAATTTTTAACATCAATATTTGTTTCAAAACGTTGACAATTCATTAAGATTAGTTAATTTAGAATAATAATTACGCAGCTCATTAGTTGGTTGGTAGACATATATTTTCAGGCTTGTGGTTACTTGTTTCTTTTTGTTTCGTAGCTGGTTTATTTCTTCTCCAGATGCGGGCTTATTCCTGTCATTGTGGTATGGCTTTTTTTTACGTGACGTATATCTCTCGGTTGCATTTCTCGAATTCGTTGCTTCTGCTCACGGAGTGGTGTCGGTAGCGTGAGGGAATAGTTTCATATGATTTTTTTTGGGTTTTTAACATGTCTTGAAAGCCTAGTAATGTTTTAATTGTCGAATTGTAAAATGTTGTACGCAATATAACATATACGTTACGAAATTATCCCATCTGCGCCGCGTGTTGTGAAACTCGGAAATTCTTCGACAATCAAATGTAGAAACTCGGCCAGTGTTGGGCAAATTTTAATTGCAAAAGCAATTAATGATTAACAATTAATTGTTAATTGTTACTACTGCAATTAACAATTAATCAATTGTAATTGTGGAAATGAATTGTTAATTGCAGTAGTAACAATTAACAATTAACTAATGTTAACCTCCGACTACCCGACCGACTGACCGACCAACATCGACTACCCGAATGACTGACCGACCAACATCGACTACCCGAATGACCGACCGACCAAGACCGACAACCCGACCGTTAAAGACCGACCGAGCGACCAACCAACACCGGTCGGTCAGGAAAATTGATTAATTGAATGCCCAACACTGAACTCGGCCCATGACACACTTAAAAAAATACTCTGGTACTCCCTCCGGGCCGTCGATTGTGGCTACTCGGCAATCCTCCGGGCCGTCGATTGTGGCCACTCGAGCCGAGACATTTATTAGATATACTAGCTTTCTAAACTCAGCGTCGCACGGGTTAACCTTTAATAACGGTGATTTGTTTTTGACGCAGCTGGTCGGTCAGTTCATTGGCGACTTTTGGCAATATTTAAAAATTAACAACCCAAATGTGGTAATCATTCTACAATCAATAAAGGAAATAAAATAATGATAGTCAAATAACAATCCTACAAATTAAAACCTCTTGATATTTCGTGTTTATACTTAATTTTTGCTAGCGCTAAAAATTCTTTCGCGTTTACTCGCATTCCTTTTTTTTTCTTTGTAAAATTGATTTTTTTTTTGTCAACACTCCAAATTGCCGATACTCCAAACTGTCAGCAAAACATGTTCCAGCCGACAAAAAAAGGTAGCGTGAAGAACTTATCAAACTATTTTCGATTTTTTTTTAAATCCTGTGAAGAATTGGATTTTTTAAATAGTTCTTCTGAAATCACAAACTTGTTAATTAATTTTAAGAACACTACGTATATTACCCATATTTTTATTGTTTTATGTAAAGGTGTAAAACAATCGAAATATTTTTTTAATAACTATAAAACATAACATTTTTAATTTTTATCAAAATTTACTGTATTTTCGTATTGTTTATGCGTATAAATGCGAGATTTTTTATTTTTTATGGAAAAATCCTGTAAACTTACAAGTTTTTAATAAACTACATAAGTAAAAAGAAAATACTAACTATACTTTTCGGTTTTATGTAATCTATTTTACAAATAAAATAATATAAAACTCAACTTTTAACTATCAAAGTTTTAATCTTCTAATAGATAACAAAACGTCACTCAAAAGCTTAAAAAAATGTTTTCAGTTTTTTTTATTACATCGTGACGTTTTACATATTACTATTAATAGAAATATCTCAAAAGATAAATTGGGAAAATCTTGTTTAAGAAAGTCTGCTTAACCAGTCCAAAATAAAATTCAGACATAGACTAGACGAAATAATGATTAAATTTTGAACTCATGTAAAAAAGCTATTGACTTCTGACACTTACAAGATTAAAAAGTTTTTCGAAACATTTTGACGTTTGTGCCGTAGTCGAAGAAGATGGTTTTTTTTCACAAAAAAAGAAACTCTTCAATTTTAATTGTTTGAGCAGAAACATTATGTTTTTGTAGTAGTTATGTGATAACTATATTAGTTTTTATAAAATGTCAGCTGGGATTTGCAATATTGGCACAAGGCATTTAAAGGGAATGAGATAATTTAAAGATTAATGTCACCTTAGAACTTTTAGATTATATAATAAAATGAAATGTAATGTTCGCAGAGAGAATTTCTTCGATTTCCATAATTGTAAATGTATTCATAATTGCAACTCAAGACAGTTTCCATTAATAAATTTTAAACTGAATAAGTTTAAAAGATTTATTTTTAATAAATATGGTAATTATATACATAGACACTAATCTAACTTTGTTTAATAAATTGAATTACATTCAGATAAATGTTTGATGTCACAAATGAATGTCGATTTCTTACTTTAAGAAAATGTTTATGAATTAGATGGACTTCCATGTAAACGCTTATGCCTTATTATTTGTGCTAAAGATAATTATTGTTATTGTCGTGTGCCTCCATGGCATAGCCACAAAGCTTTGAGACCCGTGAGGGTGGAAGTCAGACTTCCTCTCTGAGAAGGCGTCACCTCCTCAATTTATGCACGTCGCTGGAAGGAAGGGACATTTATCTCCCACCTGTACCCATGGTATTGCTCTGTAAGATTATTACACACTATTTTTTTAAAGAAATCATTAAATTTTTTAATTAAATGGAACAATGATAACGTTCCAACTCTCTTGCTCTCTAAAGGCAATGACAGCCCAGTTAATAGACCGCTGGCCTTTAGGTTTTCAGGACCTTGATATTACAACGAACATTCAAACAGTCGTTATCTATAATAATAAAAATAAAGTTTTGTGTGTGTATGTCTCTTATAGACTCATAAACTAGACATTTATTTGACTCGTAACTTGGCACAAATGTGTAGCTCATACTTAAGTTACAGATTTTGAACTTTCAGAGATCGAAATGTTCTATTTTTAGAGAAAATTCGAATATTCAGAAAAAAATTCACCACTTTCGCTCAAATCCGATCATTTTTTTTCCTTTCGTGATGCCATTCGGCAGAAGAAATTAAATAAAACTTTTAGGAAAATAATTAAAATTAAAAATGTTTATTTTACTGCATATTAGGGTTTAACGTTTTCATTATTTCGCCAAATACGTTGCCGAACTCGCCAAATTCTTACCTAAACGCGCCAAATGAGCCTTTTTTTATAAATTATAATGTTGGTTGAATGTTCGAAGGTCGTCGTTCTAGAGCTGTATAATAAGTGTTTGTAGCTATATCTCTTTTCTCGCCAAATTCTTACCAAAAAGGCGCCAAATGAGCTAAAAGGTTTTATATGTTTATGAGGGAAATTACGATAACTATTATGCATACATATTATAGTGTATATTATAGTGTATGTTTTGATTTTTAAGGTAATATAAGTAACAGTATTTTATAGTTTATAACGAGCGGGAATAATAACATAAGTTTATTATCCTATAATTGGATTAAATTGTACATATACTTGGACCAATTAAAACATTTTTTTAGTCCGTGCGAAGTACGGGTATTTATTTGCTAGTTATAAACTAATTCTAAAGTAAAAAATAAAATACTTTTCCATTGCGCGGGCGCAAATCTCGCCAAACGGAATCTTTTGCATTAAACGGAATTTTTCGGCGACAAAACACAGTATACACATTAAAAGTTTGTCATAGGAAAAATTTCGATTGGCTACGGTGGTACATTTTTTATGACTTTTATCGCTTGCGCCGGCAAAATTAAAAACGTAACAAAAATGTAAATACAGGGTGGTGCAAAAGTAGGCTTACAGTTAGTTAGGTATACAGTTATTTATACAGCAACAGTTATTTTTCGAAAGCATGTCTGGTTGTTCATTCAGTTGATTGCGCATTATCTCACAACTGTAATTAGGATCGTCCTCAAGAAGGTCTCGTAACTGGGCGGTACGGTTCAATGTTCAGCTGGTCCATCAGGCGTTGTAACGTTGCTCTAGGGATAATCAGCTTCCGAGCCGCTAGTCGAATGGACTTTTATGATTATGAATGTTATGCTACGCACTGTCTCTGCATTTTTCATACTTTCAGTTGTCTTAAGGATCCACCGTCAGTGCTCCTCACTCAGATTCCCAGCAGTGGTTTGCAGTTAAAAACAAATGCACAAATTTTCCACCAGCACAAATCATTTTATAGGATAGCTGGCAGATGGCGAGATTCGAAGTTTCATACTCTGGAAACATTATTTGCTTATTCCTCAAGCATTAAATAAATATTCCAAAGCTATCTCGAAACTAAACCAAACGAAGTCCACCAATCGCTACTCTTTGGATAAGATACGTTGTAGTACGACTTTATTTTAGCCAACCAATAAAACTAAGCACGACTACGTCAAATACGTTTTCTAAATAACCCAAAGTTCTTACCAATGGTACAGCATTAACTGTTAGCCTACTTTTGGGCCACCCTGTATAACATAGCGTAAAGGAGTCAATAAAATCCAAAATCTTTAGCACATGTGCAACTATATTGCGACGTTATACCTTACTGAAAATGCCATATGTTACAATGACAAATGAGCTGTGTTGAGCTGTGATTTAGAATATGTTGCTACATAAAAATGTGAAGTTTTTTAGTGTTTATGTCTTAGCTGGCGAAGTCAACGAATTCATTAATTTTAAAAATATTGAAAATCGATTACTAAGAATGATCACAATTCAATACTTATCTCATTAGATCTACAGTTTCGAAGAAAGTAATTTCTATGTAAGACAATCCAGACTCATAAAAAAAATAAGTAAAACGTAATTCTCGGTAAATTGTTGTGTTCTCCTAATTAGCCGGAAGTATTATTTTTCAATAGAGAAAATATTCATATTACGATGAATTTTATATCTATTATAAATCACTAATTGGGTGGTTAACTTTATATTTTTATGATAAGCATATAAATCATACTCATAATTATTGACTATTTGTCTTTTACTGACGTTTGAAAAAGATTTTTTAAGGAATTATATAATTAGATATTGATGTTGTGGGAGCGTAACTTGGATAAGCTAAGACTTAGAAATTAATTTTTTTTATATGATATTGATTTTGATTATGATTTGGTATTGATTATGATAACATATTAGGATCTTTAAACAGGTATTCCCTGGAAAATAGGAGAGCTAGGGGTGATTTAATTCAGTTATTCAAGTTCATAAAACAGGGAGACATGGAGGGCTTAGGTTTTACCTTAAATAGCCGGGCATGATCAGAAATTGACTAAATCATGCTTTAGAAGGGAGGTAAGAAAACATTTTTTACAATAGAGTTGTCAATGAGTGGAATGCTTTACCAGATTATGTAGTGTATTCGAAGAGTGTAGAAGATTTTAAGAAGAATCTTGATAGTCATTTGAAACTGGTAAAATATTAGATTTATTTTGGACCAACCTTGCTGGGCCTCTGGCCTGTTGTTGGTCGACAATTTTTGTATTTGTATTTAATAATTGCCAGAAAACTTTACAAAAATTCTTGAAGGTTTATGAAGCTAAAGAAATTGTACTTTCTTCCCAACCAAGGTCTCCGTGGCCATTTGATTCGTTTTTGTATTGCTGACTGTCTTGTGTGTAATCTTTGTACTACTGAACAACAAATGACTGCAGAACTTTTGGACGATTGCTCTGCTTTATTGAAATTTGGTTGCGTTGCTGAAAAATATAGGAAAGCCAAAAGTCTAATGACTTAATAGCTAAATACTGGCATTTGACAAATAACCATAACCTTATTAAAAAAAAAACTTATTTACCAAAAAAGAGTGTTTTTGATTTTCCTACCTACATTATTGCTACTACCTCACATTATTTGACTAGGTTTCTTAGGGAGGCCATTGAGATTTTTAAGCATAAAGATAATTTTAATAGGAAAGAAGAAGCCTTGAAACTCAATAAGATCTGGCATTCAGTTCTTAAGAACAATTTACATCAGAGCAGTGATTTGGCTCCACCCACTAACCAAGGCAGCCAATCAGCGAATAGCTACCTTTCTCCCCACCAATCAGCATCTACTTCCTCTGGAATCACTGAGTATAAACCTGTGCAACGCCACACTTCTTTATCATCATCACTCATCACTGATCACTTCATCACTGCATCACGATTGATCACTGATCACTCATCACACACTGATCACTGATTCTGAATTTGGACACGGTGAAGGACGGCCGCATGAACTCCAGCTCTCACTGACTCTGGATGAGCATTTAGTGGCCCGATATGGCACTTGTATTTGATGCAAATCGGAAAAAGCGCATCAATGACCTCTCAGCTAGAGCGTCCGAACTCCTTTCCAGCTCGGCCTCTGATGTCTCTACCGACACGGTAAATATGACCAGCGATTCTGACGCCGAAGTGATGTACGATGAGTTTAAAAATCGAACGATTAACGATTCGGACCTAATGTCTTCGGACAACACCGACGATGACCTATACTTCAACGACCCAGAACAAAAAAAACAATACATGGAAGCTAAAAAATACTTGGCCCAGTTGCTGGCCGAAAAGAAAAACCAAAATACCGGTCCACCGCCGGAAATAACCAACGACTTTATTCATTCCACTCCGTTAACTTCAAAAATCCAAAATAATGATGATTTTATCCAAATTCCCAAACGTTTAACTGCTAGACCAAAATCTCCAGAAAAAATCGAAATCCTTGAAACTACAAATTCCTTTCAACCAATCGCGGATGAGCCAGCTGATCGCAGCACCGAGGAGGAGTGTATCCTTCCGCCGATCCGACCGTTAATGTTAAAAGCCGACGGTAACCATAAATCTCTCCTGACTGAAATTACAAACCAAATTAAATCAAATCTCAACTGTAAAGTCCAAGGTGACTATATCAGGATTCAGCCAACTACCGATTTGGAATTCTTAACAATAAGCGAACTTCTCACGGCTAAACAAGCCGACTTTCATACTGTAAACAGGCCCAAACACCGACCGTTTAAAGTTTGCCTAAAAGGGCTACCCAAAACTACTTCATGCGAAGAAATTGCCGACGAACTAAAAGCCCTCGGCTTTAAAATAGACAAAGTCGCTCAATTAAAAAACTTTAGATCCAGACAACCATACCCGATTTTCCAAATCACTACATCCGATAAAAACCAAGCCGACGATCTTTATAAATTAGAAGCTCTTTATGTATATGAAAATCACCGTTGAAAAATACATTAAACCGAATCAACCTTTACAATGCTTCAACTGTCAATCCTTTTTTCATCATTCCTCAAGCTGCAAAGCCCAACCTAAATGTGTTAAATGCGCAGGAAATCACCCAACAAAAAACTGCTCGAAAGATCGCGAATCAAAACCTAAATGCGCTAATTGCGGCGAAGACCACACGGCCTCTAGTAGGTTATGTGCAAACCGACCCAAAGTTAATCAATTTGGTAATTTTGACCGTGTTAATCACCAATCTTATGCAAATATCGCCAAAAAGAACTTACCTCAACACAGCCAAACAACGGAATTTCCTAATTTTGACCATAACTCCCAAACTACCTTAAATATTTTCATGGAAAAAGTCTCTAAAAGTCTGGCCGAACAACAGCTACAAATCACCCAACTTACAAAAGAATTCACCGCTGCAATTTTAAATCTCACTAAATTAATTGAAAAAATCACCGCAAAAAAGTAGGCCCGCCTACTTTTTTAAAAACCGCATGTAATTCCATCCCTAAAACCCGGCTTTCCGATCCCGCTGAGCTTACTGGTATCTTTTGAAGATTTCAGCTTTGGCTTCGCAGGGACTCTGGGAGTCCCGAAATATGGCCATTGATTGCGCTTCTTACCAGCACGCCAAACCTTTTTTCATCCCTGTACTCTTTTTCTTTACCGTTACTTTACTTGATTCACGCCATGTTTTTAATTCCCAGTCATACTGGACGTGGAGGGCGCTGCGCGCCCAGGTCGTCCGAATATTCAAACGTTAGTTAGTTCTTTATCAGTTGCTCCGAAGTCTTTCCCTTGGAACCTTCGTAAGCGCTCTCACTGATGATGCTTGCTGCAATGCCAAGCGAAACGTCTGAAGCTGTTAACTTCAATGGACCACGGCACAATAGCCCGGATATTTCTTTGACTTATCGTTCCGGCCGTGAAAGCCTTCATCGATTGAGTTTGAATGAATTTTGAGTTATCTGTTTTAGATACAGAACGAAGGTAAACAAGTAGACGCCCAATCCAAGTTCAATTTTCGCTTAAATAGTAGCCCGTACATGCCAACATAGGTATGCCGGGCTGTTAACCAGAGTTTCATATATAATAACTTCTTGGTACCTTCTCAAGAAAAAAACATTTTCCCCCGCAAAATTGGAATGACAATAGTAAATCTTAGTTGATTTGTTCTATTATTACATATAAACAAATTATCCGTTTGAAAAGCAGTAGTATCAAAGAGTTCTATAGTAGGGTAGAGACTGAACCTGGCAACCGCACCATGGACCAACACAGAGACAATATAAGGTGGCAAGTGGGGCCTGATGGCCGAGTGGTTTGGATGGCAGGCCATAACGCTAGCAGTCCGCGCGCTGTAACGGGTTCGGGTTTGATTCCAGTCTTTGCCCTGGGTGTACTTCCTTTCTCAGTATCAAAATTAACTAGAACTTTTGCCACTCTATTCGGGCTCCGTAGGGAGTCATGGCTGCCGATGGCAGCTCAGTACGAGTCGTTCCTCTACCCTACTATAGAACTCTTTGAGTAGTATAGAAAAAAGTGTATTTTTAGTAGTAGGTTCGGCACTTGACCGCGGTTATGAATTACGAGGCCTATCTCAAATAGAACTCGTGTAGCTCCAGTGCGGCGTTTATCAAAGTGAAACCGTCTTGGTGCCGATGTTCTGTCGAAAGAGATAAGATACCACTCGTTAAAGGATCAAAATTCTATAAAAGTTGTCATTAATATGTGAAATCAATTAAAAGTTTTCAATGGTAATATCTTTAAAAGTGTAATATGAAACTAACAAAACCCTTTTTCCTATTTCTAAACCTAAGTACTGTAAAACTAAATTTAAATGACATTTTTATAACAACGTGCAAAAAAGTTCACTTTTTTATATCATTCATAAATCGTTGCAAAAATGACACTTTACGTGCTTACGTCACAGACAGTGCCGAAAGTAGTACTTTCGGCACTAGTGCGGTTAAGTAAATAAGAGTATATGATTGGTAGAAAAACAAAACGATGTCATGAATATCTCCATGGAAACTAAATGATGTCATGAAACTCACTTATTTCTATTGGTTTATTACTTTTGCATTTTCTACTATCTCCATGGAAACTACAAGTACTACAAAAATTATTAAATACTATTTTGATTCAAAATAGAAATTTTTTTACAACTTTTCTTTTACTACTTTGCATTTTCTAATATCGCCATGGAAACTAAATGATGTCATGATAATCACTCATTGGTAGAAATACTTTTTAATAAAGTATTATTTTCGGCAGTAGTTGCTTAAATAACTATTTAGATATAGTTTGGAAACACTTTATGAATTGTAACTAAAGCACAGATGATAGTTTTTAATATTATTTAAAATTTGAATTGTTAAAATTGTCCGCTTCTAAGACCCTCCGATATCCATTTAAATTTATGTTTTACGTACCTATTACTACACAACTTTAGCTTTTCAAGTTCAGCAGTACATTTTGAAGGCATTATACAGTAAAAAAAGTGACTATGAACTGCAAAAAAAAACTTGTTTGGCGTAGTACGAAAGTGAATTTTTATGTCTTAAGACCTTAAATTCCATTAAATTGGCGCGCCCTTAGAAATAATTACTTTTAAATATATATTTCAAAAATATATTTACTCAAAGAATATATGTGTAAGATCTTGCTGGGATCTTAAGAGGTAATATACCTATCACAAAACCTCATTGTTGCTATTTTTGCCCCCCAGATGGCGCTGTCGAAGTTTCGATCTCCGGATTCGGGAACACCTTTTCCCACCAAACTAAACTCTCCTCCCAAACGATCCGACACACCAAACGGTTCTCTACGCCGGAAACAGGCAGACGATAAACAAGAAAATCCACAATTTTCTAACTTCAAATTGGCAACCGAAATAAAGGTAAGTGGAACATAATTATTTCTCTTTAACCACTTTATTTTACTTTTCAAATATTTCGTAATTTTTAAAAAATATTGTTTCTTGGGTTTTGGAAAGATTTTTGGCGGTTGTTTCACTTCTTTTTGGCGAATGGGAAATCAATAAATTTTCGCCGCTGGTGAAAAGGAGTCGGTGAAAATCATGAATGGGACAGTGGCGAAAAGTTCGTGGAGTGGCTAAGTGGAAATTCGCTGAGTTGCGTGAATGGAGCAGTCTTTCCACGGATCAATTTGAAATGGATTTTTGGAGTGGGGGGTTGTATAACAGGGTCAATGAAAACATTTTTTAAAAGTTGTTTAATCACTTTTTATTACCTGAAAACTTTTTTTATCTTGAATTTTTAACGTATTTATTTCCCTGGAACTTCTTTTTCCTTGGTCTCTGCCCAGATAATCTCTCATTATCAAATTGTTCATTTTTCAAACCGAAACTAAAAAAAATGGATGGAAAATAATTTTTTTAATAAGTTACTTGAGAGTTTTCAAAACTTAAATAGGTTCACATAATGTTTTGGATGTAATGTAGAATTACTTATTGAAACTATGGAATATTTGCCTGAAGTGTTTAGGGGCAACGGAGTTTGACAATAGTTGAATTAATTATATATTTTTAAATTAAAGATATTTTAAAAACTAATTTCATTACAGTTATATTTATGTGAATATAAATGAATGCCACACATTGAAAGTAATTCCAAATTTTAATATTTCTAAAACTCTATTCATTTGAATCATTAATGTTTGTCACAAATTTTTAGTAATTTCCACAATTAAAGTTTTTGAAATACTATTCGTAAGAACATTGATGACTTACGAATTCTGCATTTAAATTTCTATGGGGGGGGGGGGGGTATATAAGCTGCGTTAATTCATTTAATAATGCCAGAAAAAGCCAGTCCGAAATTTTTATACACAATCGCATCACCGAAACGCTAACCCTCCGTAATAAATAACATACCAGAAACTTTACTGAAACGAGTTATTTCAAGAATTCCTTAAAATATAATTTTCCACGGATCAATTCGCTTTATTAAACCATATCGCATTTTGTGCACCACTTAATACTCCACTTAATATCCTAGGAAGGCCCAAATATGAATATTCTTGGCGCGAAAAAAAGTTATGCCGTCGCCAAATCGGTGTGATAGGCTCAAACAAACGTCACTGGTTTTCAATGGAGTTTCTGAATTAAACTTTAAAATTGAAAAATATATGATGTGCTAAGTTATAAATGGTTGGGTACTATTCAATGTAACGGACGCAAATCTTATCAAACGGTATTTTTTGGTGACAAAACACAATATACACAGTTAAAGAAGCACAGGATGCACAGTTACATAAGCACAGTATATACAGTTATAGGAGCAAAGTATGCACAGTTACATGAGCACAGTGTACACAGTTATATAACCACAATGTACGAGTTTAAAGTTTATTTTCGAAACATACCGGTTGGCGATGGTTGTAAACTTTTGGCAACTTTACGCTTGCGACTGCGAAATGCAAAAATACCGGTTGTTGTATAGTATATTAAATACTCATATTTCGCCAGGCATGTAAATCTATAATAATAAAAGAAAGAGTCTGTCTGTCTGTGTGTCTGTTATCGGATCGTAAAAGACCTACTTATACTGCCCACAGGAATTCGAAATTTTAAAGATAGATTCCCTTTAATACTAACGTGTGCACCTGAGGCTTAGTTTTTTCATATTTGTTCCATTTTTAGAGAAAATTCGAATTTTCTGAAAAAAATACACCACTTTCGCTCAAATCCGATAATTTTTTCTCTTTCCTGATGCCATCGGCTGAAAAAATTAAATAAAATTTTTAACGAAAACATTTAAAATTCAAAATGTTTATTTTATTCTTTTGCCATTACTTTGAGAAACTAAATTTATTATTTGAAAAATATTGACACGTTTCAAGTGACGTAATTCCGCCAGTCTTCATTCCCGGATTTTATTGTGGGTTTATTTGATGATTTTTTCATTGATTTTTCTGTTGACTGCATGTATGCATATTTAAGCAATAAATGTATAGTTAAGCTATTACTGAACTAGGATGGTTAATAAAGGTTATCGCACTAGAGCTATTAGTGTGTTATGTCTTTATTTTTTCGCCAAATACGTTGCCAAATTATTAACTAAAATTCGCCAAATAGGCAATTTCTTTTATGAATAATTTATAAGCTGGTTGGTTGTTCGAAGGTCATTGTGTTTGAGCTGTATAATGGGTGTGGGTAGCTATATCTATTTTCTCGCCAAATTATCTCCCAAAACGCGCCAAATGAGCTAAAAGGTTTTATGTATTTATGAGGGAATTGTGATGACATTTATGAGTGCATTTTATAGCGTATTTTCATTTTAGAATTTTAAGGCAATGAAGCGGGATTTTATAATTTATAACGAGCGGAAACAATAATAAGTTTATGATCCTATAACAGGTTATATGGTACAAATATTTGGAATCTATTTGATATTTTTTTATTCCGTGCGAAGAACGGGTATAAATTTGCTAGTCATATATAAGCAGCAAAATAAAACAAAATCGAATGAAATAATATGATTTGTAAATTTACAGTCCCTGGACAAATTATTAGACAAACTGTATTTTTTTTATTAATGATGAAAAGATACCAAAGATTGCCATATCATTAAAAAAGATTTCGATATATGTATTAGGTATAGCAGATAGTATTTTCTATTCAATAGCTTAAGTTTAGGAACACAAATGTCCTTCTAAAGGTATTTTGTTCATCATTGATTGATACATGAAATCTTGCAGTGCGTCTAATAATTTATCTAGGGACTGTAATTATTATTTTTTTGTTTTAACATAATAATAAATTGTTGACAAATGGACACTATTTTTAACATTCAACAAATAATATTTAGCTAAAATGTTTTCCTTTCTTGTGCTTTATTTTGTTTTCATTTTGATTTTAAGTCGTAGTGAAAAAAATGTTACATAGCACTGGAATATTTTCAGAGAATGTAGGATTTCAAAACTGTTGCACTCTAAGCCTATGGATTTAATGGTTATTCTTTTCAAAATCGCACGAATTGTATGTTTGGGCAGAATTCCGACGCAATTAATGCCTTCACTTGTCAAACCTATTTTTGCATTCATTCCTGCTAAGCCAGCAACTCCAGCATATTCTCACCACCTTTCCTTATTCTCTCTATCTACCGTCGTTGCCACTCTTTAGCCGACTAATTTTAATGAGCAGACGATAAAAGATGCTGGGAATGGCGGGAAAATCGTTCCAAATATAACTTTTCCATCACTCGAATGTTGCAATTGGAGAGGTGGAGTGTCGGTTAAGGCAGTCATTTATTAGGTGGGGTTGTGGATGAAGGAGCATAAAATTGCCACGAAAGCGATGCCATGAATTTATGCACAGCTATAAAATTGCACTTAATGTATGTCAAAATGTGGCTTTGCAATAGAAGAAAATTTTATTGGATTCGTTAGAATATGCTAAAAGGGGAACTTATTTGGATTTTGGTTAGCGTACTCTCTCATAAAGGCGCAATAACATATAATACGATATACCATAAGTAACATAATATACGATAACCCGATCTGGTATCACAATATTTGGATTATATAATTCTTGGAATAATATAGAAATATGGAATAGACAATTCTTGGAATAATATAGAAATATGGAATAGATAATTCTTGGAATAATATAGAAATATGAAATAGATAATTCTGGAATAATATAGAAATATGGAATAGATAATTCTTGGTCAAAGTAATCTTTTCCGATTATGTATTTCTATATATTCAAAAGTTTTCGAGTTTTATAATTGAAAAGAAACCAAATAAAAAGTGTCATATTTTGCCTGACCCACATTTTCAAAACTTAAATATTAAGTTTGCCATAACTGTAAAATTATTTGTCTTAGAAACAAATGTTTTGTAGAGTTGTAAAGATCTTCTCAAAGTCTATAAAAATAACTCCACCTGCAGGCTAGTACACTTTCTTCGTAGATTCAGTAGTTCTGAATTAAGACACCCGACGCCAATAGCCCTCGTGCGACAAAAATTCAACCTAACCTTTTCATATTCAACCGAATAGTGTAAAAAAAAGGCTCCATAATGTAAGAAATCATGCAACAAGCCAAAAGTAAATATTTGTATAAAAACCACAAATCTACAATTCTATTTTCCTCTCAAATTACAATAAATTCATTGCTACAACATTAAAATTGTTTGTCCTAAATCTATTGTTTTTTATATCGAGGTTAAGCTCGCCTGAAAGGTTTCTCAACTTGCATGTCCCTTCAACTAAACTAATTGTTAAAATGGGCGATAGACAATTCAATCAACTAACCAAAAGAAATATTTGAACAAAAAAGGTCGAATATGCGCACCCAGCGAATAAATCTCTCCAGAAAAGAACGTTGGAACAATAATCTTCGTGAGAACAACAGAAGGGGAAACACTTGAATCCCCTTTATTCAAAAAGCAAAATCAAATATTCCATCTCCTTTCCCTTCCTTTTTCTTTCGGAGAGCTCAAAGTGAATTTTTTTAAAGACTTAAGCAAAAAAAATAGACTGAGTAATGGCAAATATTGAAGGGGATCAACATCAATCCTCAAGTCACGTGGGTGTGGTTCAAGACATTGACGGATTTTCTCGAGCATCTAGTTTTAAGAACAAGTTGGTAAAAGTCTTTTTCCACCACGTTTAAGGTACGTAAGTTATAAATTAGTGCCCACTAGTCCAGTCTTAGAAGTTTTCCCACCCCATTGAAAATTTACAAAAGTGTCGGTACAATGTATTTTTTTTCTCAAGTATTCGAATATGATAGTAACAATTTTTGACAAAACCGTGTATGAATCAGTCATGTATCGTGAACCTACAACAAAAATTGCTTTTAAAACAATATATTTGTGTGGTGATTGCGGCAGCCGGGAAAAATTGCTAAAAATAGAAATCATTCTGTCCTATTCCTTTATTCATCTCATTCTCCTCCCTACACCCTGTCTTTTTACTGATGGATAGTAAGTCTACTTCTTTTCTGTAGTTGGAATTTTCCTAAGTATACCAAAAAATTCCGAAAATAGAAGATGGAAATGTAGAACAGGTTACAAATGTGAAACAATAAACTTTGTTTGCGAACGTGTCTAAGGGGAAAATGTCGATTTACTTTGTTCCAGAAAGAAGGGAACTTTTATTAATGTTTGAGTTTAAACCCATTGTATTCTAGCATGCATAACACGGTGCCTTTAAAAGTGACATAAGAAAAATAGACAATGTATATATTCTATATATATATTCTGTATTCTTATACGGCTCCCAAATTTCCTTATATTTCTAACTCTGCAATGGCAACAATCGAGTTTGTTTGCACTTTCGCCTACGGTAAAGGGAAGTTGATTTTGATTTACTCTTAGCGTTATATAAGATTCGTTATTAGTTTTTTAAAAAAAACCTTTATGATAGGATAAGTAAGTTTAAATTTAAGCACGCATAATATTAGGGACGTTTAATGTTTGAAAATTTAAATTATAATTTTGATTGACTGATAACCAAACACTATTGTTAATTAAAAAGGAAAATTTCAAATTGTTTTTAAATATAGTTTCTATAAGCGTTGACGGCTTTCACGGTTTCCAATTTATTTACAAATGGATCTTAGTCAAGCAGCGAAATATTTTCGCAATAATAACCATTAATTTATAAGCATTAATTTCTAAAAACGATCGTGGCATTTGCGATCGTAGATCTTAGCTATATTTTAAAATAAGAAAATGAGAACTCAACAGCTTGCTGCAAGTTCAAAACAATGTGCACAAAAAATAATTTAAGAAATGGGTTCTTTTAATAATTAATGATTAATAGTATTTTAAATATATTAATACTATTTAAGAATTATTAACGATGAGAGAAATGGACAGAATCAACTTATAAACAAAGTAGCAAAATAAATTCTCTAATGCAAACAGAATACATACAAAAAACTAAACTATTTGATAATTATTCGCTTAAAATACGGTCTGTGGCGATTTTTGTAGGCAATGGCTGTCATAATACCATTTTCGCGAAAAAATTGCTGGACATGTTCGTCAAGGTTAACCCTTAAGAGGGACTGTCAGTCCCATAGAGCTAATGCATTAATTTTTAAATCACAACTTTTGCAAAAGAATGGTTTTGCCATGTTATCCCATTTTCACCAGGTATGGGAATCATCATAACATCAATTTAAAACAAAATTGAAAAGAAAATGACATCTGGTTATTTAATTATGAACTGGTAAACTTTTAAAATAGTGTCGCCATCTGCTGTATATTTTTGGCATTTTAAAACTTCAAAAATATATAATTAAATAACTAGATAACATTTTCGTTTCAAATTTGTTTCATTTCGATGTTATGTTGATTCCCATACCTGAGAAAAAAGGGCTAACATGGCAAAACAATACTTCTGTGAAAATTGTGATTCAAAACCTAATGCATTAGCTCTATGGGACTGACAATCCCTCTTAAGGCTAGACTAAAATATTCCAATGAACGGTGAGCGAGCGAAGCGATCCAAAGGGAACTGCGCAAGCAGTTCCCGGAGGTTGGCGAGCGATAGAGAGAAGGGGGCGTGCGCCCTAGTTCTTAGGAGAACCTCGTGAAGTTTAACTTTTCTATTGTCTTTAATTGTAGAAAAATGATGGATTTATGAATGAAAAATTGTGGACTATTCCTACTGTTTACAACGATTAGGTGAAGAATGGCTTCCCTCTTTATATTCTCAAATTTAACTAACGTGACCCAGTACCAAAAACTTATGAAAGTATTGATAGTTTTATGTTTTAAAATACTACTTAAACGATATAATATGTTTCATAAAGTTTCCAAACAATTAAAAAAATATTGTTTGCATAAAGAGCCCAAAGAAAAAAATTCAATTTCTCAACCAATTATTCCACTTACTCAGTTTGTTACATTTGGAAACACATCCGTACTTGAGACGCTAAAACTGCAATTCATGTTTATGGACATTAATGGACGTAAGAGTATCTATTGAATAGAATAAGAGGTGGAATAGAATAAGATTTGATATTTTTGAAATAAAATAACGTTTGAAATTCGTATTTTTTAAAAATAAAATTCGGGTGTTTACTCACAAAATTATTTATACTAAAAATATGCATTGCTTCAAAAATTCAATTAATAAAGTTGTTCAGAGTGAATTAAAACTACTTACGAAAACTCCCTGAAAAAAATTAGAGCTGAAGTATAAGAAATGTTTGAACATATGCGTCAAAATTTTGAAAATTTCGTCAAAATTTTACCAAATAAATGTAAAAGTATCATCTTTTGCCTGACTCACATTTTCAAAACTTATATTAAGTTGATTGCCATAACTGTAAAATTATTTCTCCTAGAAACAAATGTTTTGTAGAGTTGTATAGCTCGCCTCAAAAGCTATAAAAAATCAATTCAACAGTTCATACATAATTTAAAATATTTAATTTTATTTTCAAACTTTTATGTATGAAATCTCTTTAAGACAATTTTACACGTATTTACCAAAAATAGATTTATAATCTTAATTTAAAGAAAAAAATGATTACAGAGTCCCTTTCAAAGTTATAGTTGTAGGATACGCCACTTTTTCGCTACAGTTCGAGAAGTTTTTGTTTGCATTAGAAGTAAAATGAATGTGAATTCTTGGAAATATATAATTCAAGTAGTATCTTATTTCAAATACTTTGAAAAAGTATTGGATGAGAATTTTTTTGGTAGGATGCGTTAGAGTTTAAAAACAAAACTTTTCAATTGCATTTGAGAATACGTATTTTTTCGAACTCTCTTATAAATAACGCAATGATTTTTGTAAAATTTTATTGGATATATGTAAACTTAAAAATAAATTTATTTTGAATGTCTAAAAACGGTTTCGAACTTTTTTTTTCGATCAATCAGCTAATATTTGCACAAAATACATTTAAAATATACATATTTATTACAAAAAAATGTTTTGGTATTGATGGAAATGAGGCAGCCGACTTACTAGCCAAAGAAGCGAGACATCTCAATGAAGGATCCTTTCATCTCGTAAACACTCAGCGACATCAACTCAGTGGCAAAATCAAAATTCAGGGATACGACCATCAAGTTAAAGAACCAAATCTGTGAATTAACAACTAGCAGAACAATAGCAAAAACCTTAACTAGACTGAGAACTGGACATCTGGGGGGAATGAATATCTAGCCAGACGGCTCCAGAAAGTACCCCACCTGCAAAATCTGCCTCGACATAGAACTAAGTCCAACACACATTTTCTCATGTCCAGCCATCCTTGCAAAAATGCAACGGATTAGTGACTCTCCGCTAGATGACCTTTATTCCCAAAACTGCCTTCAGATTGCTGAGGCTGTGTGGAACACACACGGTCACATCTAATACCTCAACCTATCCATAGACAAGACAACAACAACAAAAAAAATGTGTGATATATAGTTCTATTACACATTTTTTAAGATTTTGATACATGATTCAAAGCTACCAAATAGTAAATTTAGACATTAACTAGAACGTTTCTGTAAAAAAAAAAATTACACTAGTTTAGCAATTTACACTTCGCTTTTGTTTAAATTATGTGAAAAAAAAATTAAATGGTATCCCTCTTTTGACTTTTTTTTAAGAATAGGTTTGAATTGCAAAACACTTAAAATTTATTTAAATAAAAATTTTATATAAAAACACTCAATAAAATACGTTTTTTAATAACATTTTAAATATTTTAACAAAGCTCTTTCGGTCATTTAAAAAGTTTTATTAAACTCTCCTTTGCATTTTTATTTACAAAAATTACAAATTAAGTCCCTAAATAATAACTTTAATATCCCTAATGAAGCATAATATATGGTTAGAGAACATAGTAATTCACTTTCGAGTGGTCTATGAATCAAATTGAGATTAGTTCCTCGGCTAGATGGGTCCAGAAGAGCGGAAAATTTCAATTTCATGACTGCGTATCGCTCGTAATACTCTTTCCTCTCTCTTTAAAGCGGCTCTTTATTCTTACAGTGCTGACCTTTACTGAAGATGCGAAAGAAAATAGTTGTTTATTATTCTGCCGTGGGTAGATAAATTGTAGTATTTAGACTACAGTTCCTGGAGAAAATTATTGGACGCACTGCAAGATTTCATGTAAAATATTAATTACCGGGTGATATTTTACCGTTTTATTATTTTAAATTGATTTTTTTTTTATTTTTATATTATACAATCAATTACCGACTTATTTGACATAAATAAAACAACATTCATTTAGAAAAACATAAGTTTATTAAGTTTTAAAAGAAAAGTGAAATTAATGTTGGTAAAAGTCAATATTTAGTTCAGCCACCTTTAGCCGCTATCAAAGCTTTAATTCTGCGCGGCATGCTATCAATGCAAGACTGTACGGTCTCCTGCATTTGAGGATGATGATTCCACACATAAATAATTAATATAAATTAATCTTAATCATAATTATCTTAAAATAAATACAAATATGTAGTCTACAACAATTCTTTGAAATAAAAATCAATAATATTGTAGTTTAAATATACCATTATTGCATAAAAACTCTTAAGAAACATAAAATTACTAAAAAAAATACAGTGCGTCTAATAATTTATCCAGGGACTGTAATTTCGTTGACCATTGTTGTACGAGTTCAATTACTTTAGTACTAAGTATACTAAATGACTGATTTTTTTCAGGATAAAAATGGTCCGATTCATTGTTGTGGATGCAGCAGTTTACCTGCCCACAGCAGTATTGTAACCGCTTGTAAAACTTTTTACTATTGTAATTGTACAGTCCCTGGACCAATTATTAGACGCACTGTATTTTTTTAGTAATTTTATGTTTCTTAAGAGTTTTTATGCAATAATGGTACATTTAAACTACATTATTATTGATTTTTATTTAAAAGAATTGTTGTAGACTACCTATTTGTATTTATTTTAAGATAATTATGATTAATTATGGTTAAGATTAATTTATATTAATTATTTATTATAAGATTATTTATGTGTGGAATCATCATCCTCAAATGCAGGAGACAGTGCAGTCTTGCATTGATAGCATGCCGCGCAGAATTAAAGCTTTGATAGCGGCTAAATGTGGATCAAATAAATATTGACTTTTACTAACATTAATTTCACGTTTCTTTAAAACTAAATAAACTTATGCTTTTCTAAATGAATGCTGTTTTATTTATGTCAAATAAATCGGTAATTGTTTGGATAATATAAAAATAAAAAAACAAATCAATTTAAAATAATAAAACGGTACAATATCACCCGGTAATTAATATTTTACACGAAATCTTGCAGTGCGTCTAATAATTTGTCCAGGGACTGTATATCTCAGTCCCCTGGTTGTTGATAAAGATTTTCTGAAGCTCCAAATTTTACAATAATTGTCAGTTATTACAGCACTTACGTACTAATCACGCATGGACATCACGCGTAGGACCCCCACAACGTTAAAGTTTGTTTTTTAATCAACCCTTAACAGAATAGTTTGGCACGTTGCTTTTATTATTAAAAAAAGCATTGACTTTCAGCGTTAGGTTCTTTTTAGCTTCCACACTACGTTTATAACGCAAAAAGTGGATAGTATTATAATCGTTCAGTCCGTCCGTCTGTCTGTCTGTCGGTCCGTCCGTCCCCCAAACTACAAATGCTACGGACAAGTGTTATGCGTCAAAAATTCAGCGCATCGAAATTAGAATACATTGAAAATTTCAGGGAAGTATTCGAATTTTAAGTACTTCAATTATTTAAAAAACTGCAAAATTTAATGCTCATTTAAAAAGCATAGGAAGCCATTTTTATTAGAATTAAATCACCATTACCATTCGCAACAATCGCTCGAGAAACTTTAATTCTTTTAGATAATAAATTAAAATAAATGTATTTTTGCGGATCGATTAGTTTGAAATGACGTCAAATATATTTCACTACGAGATTCTTTGTATGTTGATCTGAAATGTTTTCATTGTATTTAAAAGCGAGGAATATTACATATTTATACTTTGAAATATAAATTAATTTTTTCAAACGCTAAGTAATAATTATTGAATTTTCGAAATAAAATAAATGAAACAAGCCAAATTTAGCATGGAAATATTTAATATAGAATTAATGCTGTGTTTGGCCACTTTTTACCTTCTATATACAACTATTGTGTAATGCGGGTTAAGTGACAGATTCTGTTACAAACCTACTTGTTCTAGTTTGCTATCAGTTAAAGAAAATATCGGCGTTTTACAGTACCTGCTACTGGCAACCTTATAATACCATCTAAAAAAATGCTTAAAAATGAATAAAATTTGCATAAACTCGTTTTTCTATGTTTTTAATAAAGTAAAGTATTTTTTACAAGTTTTATTTAAATCTGCACATTTTATCAAAATTTATTTAATCATGTAACATGCTTTTTTTTAGATTGTTTTACTTTTAAATTTTACATTAAAAATAAAATTCCGTCATAAGAGTGTGACTTATTTTTTTCCAAAAACCAAAATATCACTTACGATTTTAATTCCTGGTGAACAAAGTGTTACATTGCACAGGAATACTTAAGCAGAATTTAGGATTTCAAAATTGTTGCATTATAAGCCTATGGATGGGATGACCATTTTCCTTTTAAACATACAGTCCCTGGACAAATTATTGGACGCACTGTATTTTTTTTTAGTAATTTTATGTTTCTTAAGAGTTTTTATGCAATAATGGTATATTTAAACTACAATATTATTGATTTTTATTGAAAAGAATTGTTGTAGACTACATATTTGTATTTATTTTAAGATAATTATGATTAATTAGGATTAAGATTAATTTATATTTATTAAAAGATTATTTATGTGTGAAATCATCATCCTCAAATGCAGGATACAGTACAGTCTTGTATTGATAGCATGCCGCTTAGAGTTAAAGCTTGGATAGCGGCTACAGGTGGCTCAACTAAATATTGACTTTTACTAACATTAATTTCACTTCTCTTTAAAACTTAATACACTTATGCTTTTCTAAATGAATGCTGTTTTATTTATGTCAAACAAATCGGCAATTGATTGGATAATATAAAAACAAATCAATTTAAAACAATAAAACGGTACAATATCACCCAGTAATTAATATTTTACATGAAATCTTGCAGTGCGTCTAATAATTTGTCCAGGAACTGTACATTTCAATTGTTATAAATTAGTTATATTATATTTAACGTCGCACCAATTGTCTTTTTGGACCTAATTCCAACGCAATCAATGGCTTCACTTTACAAACCTATTTTTGCATTCATTTCTGCTAAGTCAGCAACTTCAACATATTCTCACCTCCTCTCCTTATTCTCCCGCTAACGCCGTTGCCACCCTTTAGCCGACTAATTTTAATGAGCAGACGATAAAAGATGCTGGGAATGGCGGGAAAATCGTTCCAAATATAACTTTTCCTTCCCTTGAATGTTACAATTGGAGAGGTGGAGTGTTGGTTAATATAGTCATTTATTAGTGTGGGTGAGGGCCTATTCTACGAAATGAGATGTTATGAATGTATACACAGGTCTTAAGATATAAAATTGCACTTATTATAAGTAGAAATGTGGCTTTGAAATAGAAGAGAATTTTATTGGATTGGTTAGATTTGGATTTTGGTTAACGTACTCTCTCATAAAGGCACAACAATATATCATACTATATACGATAAGTAACATACAGTCCCTGGACAGATTATTAGACGCACTGTATTTAAAAAAAATTATGTTTCTTAAGAGTTTTTATGTAATAATGGTATATTTAAACTACAATATTATTGATTTTTATTTAAAAGAATTGTTGTAGACTACATATATATTTGTATTTATTTTAAGATAATTATGATTAAGATTAATTTATATTAATTATTTATTATAAGATTATTTATGTGTAAAATCATCCTCCTCAAATGCAGGTTTTATTTATGTCAAATAAATCGGTAATTGATTGGATAATATAAAAATAAAAAACAAATCCATTTAAAATAATAAAACGGTACAATATCACCCGGTAATTAATATTTTACATGGAATCTTGCAGTGCGTCTAATAATTTGTCCAGGGACTGTACATTATACGATAACTTTCCAATCTAGTATTACAATATTTGGATTATATGGAAAAAATACTTCTTGGTCAAAGTTCTTATTGCCGATAGTGTATTTCTAGATAGTAAACATTTTTTAAATTTTCTAATTGAAAAGAGATCAAATAAACGTAAAATTATCATATTTTGCCTGAACCACATTTTTCAAAACTTAAGTATTAAGTTAACTGCCATAACTGTGAAATTATTCTTCCTAGAAACATATGTTTAGTAGAGTTGTATAGCTCTTCTTAAAGGCTATAAAATCAATTCAAGCTGCACGTTAGTGCAGTTTACTTGTAGATTCAATAGTTCTAAACTATTATGCCCGTCGCCAATAGCCCTCGTGTAGCTCTAGCTCCACAAAAATTCCACCTAACCTTTTCGTATTCTACCAATTCTATTTTTCTCTCAAATTTCAATAGGGGCTGGGGAGCCCAGTCGGTTAGACATTCGCCTAGCATGTGAAAGGTCCCAGATTCGGGTCCGGGCATCGCCAAAATAACTGCCGACCTATAAACGGTTAACCTAACCTTTTCGTATTCTACCAATTCTAATTTTCTCTCAAATTACAATAAATTCATTGCTATAACATTAAAATTCTTTGCTATAAAACTATTGTGTCGTATATAAAGGCTTAGGTCACTTGAAAAGTTTCTCAACTTATACGTTAATAATGTCCCCTTCAACTAAACTAGTTGTCACAATGGCGAGATAGATAATTCAATCAAGTAACCAAAAGAAATATTTGAACAAAAAAAGGTCAAAAATGCGCACCCAGCGAATAAATAATCTCTAGAAGAGAACATTGGAACAATAATCTTCGTGAGAACAACAGAAGGGGAAACACTTGAAGCTCCTTTATTCAAAAAGCAAAATCAAATATTCCATCTTCTTTCCCTTCCTTTTTTCTTTCGGAGAGCTCAAAGTGATTTTTTCAAAGACTTAAGCAAAAAAATAGACTGAGTAAGGGTAAATATTGAAGGGGATCAACATCAATCCCAAAGTCACGTGGGTTTGGCTAGAGAAATTGACTTGTTTTTCTAGAGCCACTAGTTTTAAGAAAAAGTTGGAAAAAGTTTGTTCCACGGCTTTAAGGTACCTTAGCTTTAAGGTACCTAATTTAATGCCCTCTAGTACAGTAGCAATCGACCACAGCGTTCACTAATCCTCAGCTCGTGAGAATTTGGCTCAAGAAATCGACATACTTTTCTAGAGCCACTGGTTTTAAAAACGAGCTAGAGAATGCTTTTTTTAATAGCTTGCAATGTACTTTCGTTACAATTTAGTGCCCTCTTGTCCTGTAGCAACCCCAACCAATCTTCACCAAACATAACCTTAGTCAGACTGTCACGCCTGCAGACCCGGCGGCGCAACGGTTAGGGAGCTAGCCTTTGGAGCATCTGAATTCGTATTCGAATATCGGTAAGGCATGGATGTTTGTGTTGGTCGAGTATATGCGGAGTACGTGCTCGTTAAATCTGTCCGAAAGTTCTGTGGGCGGTCATTGCGCAGTTACCCACGGGTACAGGTCCCTGGAGACTATTTCCCTCCCCTTCAGGGACATGTCTAAATTGTGGAGGTGGCGATAGATGGCAGTATCTGTCATATATATATGTGTGTGTATGTCGTGTCCGTCCTTTTTGACGATGGTTTAAAAGCGGGTCTTTGTGACCAAGCACACAAGCCTGAAAATATGTCTACCAACCAACCAACCGTCACGTCTCTGCTTACGCTCGATTAGCAAGTAGAAGAAAGAAGTTTTCGCTGTTCATTAAAATTTACATTGACCCGCACAATACATTTGTTTCTCAAGTATTCTAAAATTGTTTTGTCAAAAGTAATTTTTACTACAATTTATGAATCAGTCGTATATTGCCTGTCGTACCTACAACAAAAACTGCTTTCAAATCTATATATTTACGGTGATTACACTGCAAAAAATCTTATTTTTTCAGAAAAAAAACCTACAGAAAAATACTGATATTTTGTTTAAACAGTTTTTATGTAAAAATATGCTGTCTGAAGTAAAGTTTTTTCCTGTTTTTAACTGTAGAAGGCGTATTAGACCTATACCAAGCAAGTCGATGTAACCGAAAAAACTGCAGATCTACACTAACAAGAGTGATTTGGTGGGGTTACAGAGAAACCGCTGTGGTTAGACAGTGTTCTTTTATTTAGTTTTCCTGGGAGTGACGATAATTAACTCGACTGAGTAACATTTTGTAGTTAAAGTTGGTCACCCGTCGCGTGCATTAGTTCGTAGTATAGGATAGTGCTGCTTGAGATTTTATTTTTCCCCTTCATAATTTGTCTGTTAAAAACAGCTTTTGCTTTAAAATGACTAAATTCCAAATTTATGTAAATAATCCTTTTCTGGCTCACCTGCTGACAGTTTCTACTGTAAAAACAACTCTTTTTACAGTGGGGGGGGGGGGCTGGGGAGCCCAGTCGGTTAGGCATTCGCCTAGCATGCGAAAGGTCCCAGGTTCGGATCCGGGCATCGCCAAAATAACTGCCGACCTATAAACGGCCCGTGCTGCCAAAAATGTCCGACGAATAGTACCCCGTATAGAGGAAGTGCACGTTAAATATCCTTCAAAGTCCTAACGCTGCGTACGATGTCGCCTTCAACGGTTGCGTTGGGTGCCTACTTAGGTGTCGGCTCGTCACTTGACTGTGGTTCTAAAATACGACGCCCGTCGCCAATAGCCCTCGTGTAGCTCTAGTGCGGCGATAATCAAAACTAAAACTAAACTTTTTACAGTGTATGCAAAGGACGACATGACAGGACAGACAGGAGTAAATTGCCAAAAGTAGAAACCATTATATCAAATTCCTTGATTCGTCAAGGTCTGACTTCACTGAACTTGAATAACTGTATTAAATCACCCCTAGCTCTCCTATTTTCCAGGGAATACATGTTTAAAGATCTTAATCTGTTATAATCATTACCAGATAGACTCTTAATCATTTTTGTAGCCCTATGCTGAACTTTTTCAAGCAACTCTATATCGTTTCCGAGGAAGGGAGACCAAAACTGAACAGCATATTCCAGATAATAAGAATATGTTTATTGACATAAAAATCTCAAGTTTTTCAAGAAATGTCACTTAGCACGTTCTTCCACTAAGTTCTTCAAATGTCCAAGTAAGATTTTAATTTATTCCATTTTTAAATTTCACAATTGAACGATAAAACAATGATATAAAGGTTGCAGGTTCTTTAATATTTGTGCCCATAGCAACTGTTTTACAAAAATAGCGCTTGTCTAAGGTGAATCCAGGTGTGAAATTGAAAATCCTCCGTCGACGGTTCCTCGTCAGAAGTTCGACCTCGTCAAGGTTTATTTGTCTTTTTACTAGATAGTCTACTTCATTTTGGTCGATGGAATGTTCCTGGCTGTTCCCAAAAAAATCCGAAAATAGAAGGAGATGGAAACGTAGAACAAGTTACAATGTGAAACAATAAGCTTTGTTTGCGAAACGTGTCTAAGGAAAAATGTCGATTTATTTTCTTTCAAATAGGTTTCTTTTACTAATGTTTGGGTTTAAACCTATTGCATTCAAGAAGGCATCACACACAGCTTTCAAAAGTGACACTTAGTAAAATACTATTATTAGATTTCAGGAAAATTTTGTGAAGTTAAACTTTTTCATTGCATTTAAGGGGATACGGTACCCAAAAATTGGTCAAAATATCGATTTTACAGTTTTTACTTTTTATTATTCACAATATTTTTCTGAACATTTACTGAAAGTTAATGCTGTTATTAAATATTTTTTGGAGTCATTCCTATAAGTTTGAATACGTATTTCGTCTGCTTCCAACCTTTTTTCTCGGTTTCGCGTTTTTTAATTCTTGTGTTTAATAAATCCCTAAAGCTTTTTTGCTAATTAGGTTAGAATTTTGAAATTTTTAACCTGTGTTCTTATGTAAATGTTGCACAAAATTGTGAATGAAATGAGGTCTACTATGTATAGTTTTTTTTTTTTAAAAATGTTGAATTCAAAAATTTGTATTTTTGTGATTTTTCAGTATAAATGCATTTTACTTTTGTTGCTCACATTTTAAATTCCATGCGCAGTTCTTGAACAAATAGTACTAAAAACAAACTATAAAAGTTTGGTGGAGTTATTCTCAAAACTGAAAGAGGAGTAGCGTTTAAAACAAGTTCAAAATTTTGACTTTTTTAAAAAATGAATGAAAAACTACTTGGAAATATTTGTTTTATGCTAGAAAATGTTTATTGAGAGTGAACATTATATAAAACCACTATAATTTACAAATGTATGTTATTATTTCTAGAAATAACGTTTTGGGTACCATATCCCCTTAATATCAGAAAAAATTAAGAATTTTCTAACTGTATCGTAGCTTTTATAACGATGTAGTAAAGATAGTTTCATTCGCTGTACCCCAAATTTAGAATATTTTAGAATTTTTAACTTTAAAAAGTTATTTGTCCGATACGTCATTTTTCTCTTTACATTTCGAGAAGTTTTTGTTAGTATTTGTGGAACCAAGAATAGATTCTTGGAAATATATAATTTATGAAATATCTTGTTTCAAAAGGTTTAAAATATATTCATATTTTTATAGGATGGTTATATTTTCCGTATGATACTTTAAACTAAGAAATCAATTTGTTTTACGTTTTTAAAAATAGTTTCGATCTAGTTTTCAAAAAGTGCTAATGTTGGATATTCCGAAAAGCATATACATTTGCTACCAGTTACTTATTTTTAATGCGATATAATGTCACTTAATGGATCAATTAACTATTGTTTTCTTCAAATTAAATAGTTAAATAAACAGTACATACAATTAAAAGATACATAATTATTATAAAGTACAATTTGTGACTTAAGTTCTAGTACATATTTGTTAAGATTTCGATATATTCGATTTTTTTTATGTATGCGTCAAATTTGAAAAATTGACCCACTATCTATTTTTTTTTGAAGAACAGGTTTAAATAGCAAAACACTTTTAAAACTTTAAAAAACTTTTATATAAAAGCACTCTTAATGAAATACAACGTTTTAAAAACATTCCAAACCAATCAGCAAAGGCCTCTCCGGTGATTAGAAATATTTTATTAAACTTTCGTTTGAATTTTTATTTACAATAATAATAAATTAATCCTTGAAATAGTAACTTTAACATCCCTAATGAAATATTATCTATAGTTACAGAACACAATATTTCACTTTCGAGTGGTCTATAAATCATAAAGAGATTAGTTCTTCGTCTAGATGGGTCTACACTCTTAAAACAAACGAGCGGTTTTAACTCCGTCTGAGTTAATTTCCACTCCTTTCCGTGCCGAAAATGCACTTCTCCTATATGAGTGGATTTCACTCTTTTTGCGGAGTGGGTAAATGAAATAAAAGAAAACAATCTACGTCCTACACTCTTAAAACGAGCGATTTTATCTCAGTCTGACTTAATTTTCACTCCTTTCCGGTGCCGAAAATGCACTTCCCCTATAGGAGTGGATTTCACTCTTTTGTTTTAAGAGTGTAGAAAGGTGGAAAATGTCAATTTCATGACTGCGGGTGAAGGGTGGAAAATTTCCTCTAAAATGATAAGGACGCTTTCTTCGCTCGGTTCTGACCTTTACTTGAAGATGAGAAAGAAAATGGTTGCATATTGTATTGTAACCTCTTGTAAAACATTTTTACTACTGTGATTGGGTATTCCAGATCCTGATTACTTTAAGGGGGAATGGACGCGCTGCACCAGCGGTCTCCAAAGCAAAATGCATCAGTGTTAATCCTATAGAGTAAAAAATATTTTCTCTGCCACATTTCTCCGGCTGTATTGAATATATTTGGAAGCGGATTTTTTTATGTGATAAATGTAGCTGACTTACAGGTCCCGATCTTCCCTTTTTTTGAAATTAATTCGAATATTTCTTTTAATTTTCAATACATTTTACACAAAATATTCGAAGCAATTTCAAAAAGTAGGAAAATAGAAACTTGCAAGTTATCTACATTTATTATTTAAAAAAAAACAGTTTGTAAAAATATTCAATACAGCCGGAGAAATGTGGCAGAGAAAATAGTTTTTTTCCCATTGGTTTAACACTGAGGCACTTGAGTTTGGAGACCCGCGAACCAGCGCGCTCATTCCCCCTTAAATAGGTTATTTCATGAAACGAAATTTCTTTCAGCTTTTCATTTTTGCACTACTTTCGATCGGTGCACTGATTGGTCCTCAGTTCTTGCGTGATCTGCATTCGCCAATCGGGGGCTTGATAACAAATTTATTTTCATTAAAATTTCTGTTACCAAGGTCTTAAAAATGTCCGTTGTCGTTCAGGATTTTCCGAAATGCTAAATATTGCACTGAGGCCCAGTGGCTAAGTGGTAGTGCTTTGCATTGCCACGCCTCAGGTCCGGGAATTGAATCCCGGATTGGGCGAGGTTGACCCTTCCATTCATCCGTTGAGTGGGTCGATAAAATGTGTACCAAGCATGCTTGGGAACTAAACACAGGGGGTTCCGTGTGAGGCTGACCACCTTACCGGGGCATATGCCTAGCACCCCAGAGCCCTAGGTCATGAAAGCTTAAATGGTCACGGCAGGCCTTGGCCCATTAATGGGCTGTTGCGCCGAGGAGATTAGTTTTAGTTTTAAATATTGCACCAATTGTCAGTTATTGTAGCAGTCAAATATTGTTCCCACTTAGACGTTAGGCATAGGACCCCCACTTCGTTAACGTTTTTTTTTGAAATCGTTCCTTCCAGGTTTAGCATGTTTTTGTTTAATATTTAAACAAAAATTGTGCATTGACCTCGAGCGTTTAGATCATTTTCTACAGGGTGGCGGAAATAAAAGTGGCCCCGTCATGGAGATAGGAATAAAATAGAATTGTTGTTAAGTCAAAAACCAATGCAAAAACAGGTTTGGTAAGTGAGACCATTGATCGCTTCAATGTTAAGTCCAAACAAACGCTTTGTGAATTGTTTGCCAGGAACTATGCTATGGTTTGACAAGCTAGCTAGAGGGCAACATAAACTGAATGTTTGCACAGATGTACAATAAAAATTCCAACTAGTGATTATTTAGGCCGTTATTTATTCTAGAGATTCGGACTTTTATGTTTTTGTTAATACAAAGTTTTCTAAATTGATTTCAAGACACACAATTTGCATGAAGGGCCGACTTCATACAATACGCACGAAGATCTGAACTCACCATGATTAGCTCTAATGTGATGCAATACAATCCAACCAATGCAAAAAACTGGTTTGCCAATTGAAGCAATTGCACGCTTGAATAATCTTTTATTTCGACTTGAAGGCATCAATAGTTTTTCTCGCCAAGCATCTCAATGCATTCCTATCTCTACGTTGGGGCCACTTTTATTTGCGCCACCCTGTAGTTCACTGCCAATTGAAAAACAATAGTTCACTGCCAATTGAAAAACAATAGTTCACTGCCAATTGAAAAACAATAGTTCACTGCCAATTGAAAATCGATGTTTGACAGTACCTGCTACTGGCAATAATTTTTTTTTAAGTAAAAGTTTGACTTTTTAAGAAAACCGAAATTTTTTATTTTTTTCAAACAATTGCATTTCTTAAAAACAATCAAGAGAGATGGGTGGAAATGGCTTTACAAACTGATTAAAATTTTTCAAATTTTGCCTTGTCTTAGAAATGCATGGAAGAACGTGCTTAAGTGACAAAAAGGTGAAAACGAGAAAATGAGCTTTAAAGTTTCTCGTTTCCACTCAGATCTGTTGAAAACGACACTTGCCTACCTTAATAAATGTACTAAACTTAAAGTTTATGAAAATGGGGAACTTTTTATCGTTAATTACAAATACAAAAATTGTCGATCAACAACAGGCCAGAGGCCCAGCAAGGTTGGTCCAAAATAGATCTAATACTTTACCAGTTTCCAATGACTCAAGTTTCTTCTTAAAATATTCTGCTTTCTTCTTAAAATATTCTACTTTCTTCTTAAAATATTCTACTCTCTTCGAATGCACAACATAATCTGGTAAAGCATTCCACTCATTGACAACTCTATTGTAAAAACGTTTCCTTAACTCCCTTCTAAAAGCACGATTTATTCCATTTCTGATCATGTCCTCTGGTCCGGCTATTTATGGTAAAACCTAAGCTCTCCCTGTTTTACGAACTTGAATAACTGTATTAAATCACCCCTAGCTCTCCTATTTTCCAGTGAATACATGTTTAAAGATCTTAATCTGTTATAATCAATACCAGATAGACTCTTAATCATTTTTGTAGCCTTATGCTGAACTTTTTCAAGCAACTCTATATCTCTTCTGAGGAAGGGAGACCAAAACTAAACAGCATATTCCAGATAATAAGTAAGAATATGTTTATTGACATAAAAATCTCAAGTTTTTCAAAAATGTCACTTAGCACGTTCTTCCACTAAGCTCTTCAAATGTACAAGTAGGATTTTAAATTATTCCATTTTTAAACTTCACAATTGAACGATAAAACCATGATATAAAGGTTACAGGTTCTTTAATATTTGTGCCCATAGCAACTGTTTTACAAAAAGAGCTCTTGTCTAAGGTGAATCCAGGTGTGAAATTGAAAATCCTCCGTCGACGGTTCCTCGTCAGAAGTTCGTCACTAATTAAGGTGTATTTTCAGGTCCTCCTTCCTTTCTTAAAATTGATTAATATAGTTAATAAAGGTCCTTTTAAAGTTTTCGCTTTTGAGAATTTATTTTATCGTATTCGTCCGCAAAAAAATAAGTTGTTTATTCTAAGATTGATTGGTCCGATTTTGTTTATAAGGTAGTTATTAATTAAATAAAGAACTGTAGATTAAATGTGGTCATTTAGCATTTCCATAAGTTCTTGGTATTTTCATTATTACCCATGAAATCGGATTTTTTTTGTATAATATTTATTATGGAGAACACTTATGTTCCAAATAACACAAAAAAATACAGTACGAAAAACATTTTAAGGTGTTTTGTATAAACATAGCCATTAAATGAATTTAGATAATCATTTAAAATAAATTTTCTAAGTATTCCATTTTATACAAAAATTTTATAATCCTATTTTTTTGTTTGTTTTATTTCATTGTCAAATGAAGAGTAACAATTGTGAGGCTGTTTTAAACTTTACTTTACTCTTTTGAAGAATTGTATTGCTTTCTTATTTTAAAATCCTATTTTTATTTATTTTTATAAAAAATTTATTTTTACAAACAAAATATATTTCAAAACAGTACAATCACGAGTTCCGTAATAAAAACGATAACGAATTAGAATTAGATTTACCTTTTCCATATCACACAAAATAAAATCGAATATTTGGAAACTCGCCAAGTTAAAACAACTGAAAGATATTTAAAGCTATCAAATGCGTACTGTTATTGAAAAAAGGCATCAAGGTCTTTCTTGGTTATTAAATAGTGATCAATAAAGTCAAACGGAACCTTTTACCTACATTTTTTTCAGTAAAATACACTCCGAGTTTTATTCTTTTTTTTTTGGCGATTAAAGTATGGAACTGTGCCAAATGACCATCGAATGATCCTGCCGTCGTTTTTCGTCAAATTTATTTAAAAACAACTTGTCGTTTGTTGAGTTTTTATGTTTCAAAATAGTTGGATTACATGTTTTCATAAATTACGTATTGTTGTATTTAGATAGTGTTTAAAAAAAACTACGAATAGCTTGTATGTTTGTTATAGAATTTGTATCTCGAAATTTTATTTTTATCGGCTTTTTATCGGATTTGTATCGAATATCTCACTGTGTCACACTAAAAATTTTAACCCGTGCTAGGTCTTGTTTAGAAGCATTTCTGATGTCCACTTTAAGGTATCTCCCTACCTTGAAAATGGCAAATTTTGACAATTTTAACAATTTTTTTTTATTGTTTTAAAAGAAGCCCTATTATTTACGTTTAAAAAAATTAAAATTTTAATTCTACGATAGTTTAATGAAAAGTAATGGCTATTTCAGTAAAGAATAGTGTGTCAAATTTAGCCCTAACCAAACCGGAAGTGGAAGATAGAACTTTATACTTTAAACGCGTTTTCTGAAGAACGGTATTTTTGAACAACAATGTTTTTTTAAAACCTGATATCTCAAAAACTACTTGATATAATGTAATAAAATTTTCATTGCGTGTTTATTATAATTTCATGTGTGTTTTAAAATGAGATCTAAGTAATATAATTGATAGATAGAATTTATTTTATGGACTTTTTAATATTAAAATTTCCTTGATTTTGGAAAAATTTCAATAAACATCGCTTTGATACCATGTAATTCCTAAAATATTAAGAGTTTTGCTTAAATCTCATTTCAAAACATGTAAGAAGGTCTAATGAATGACTCTGCCTAATATTTAGGTAACAAATGAATTATTTTGTGACTTATGACGTTTTGCGTAAGGCTTATATTTACGGCAAATTTCTTCAAAATTTTCATTTATTTAAAAAAAATAAGTTTAATTTAATTTGATTTTGTCAAATATTCCATTTTACATTATTATTTATCATTACCACTAAAAAAATTAGTTAATTTTAAAGTATTAAAAAATTAGACCCCTCAAGGTAGGGAGCTACCTTGAAATGTATAATCACTAAATGAATTTCTTTGAAACTTTAAATTAAGATTTAATTAGAATACTTGCTTCGAAAGATTAAAAAAAAAAACATTTACACAAATCACATTACTTACTCTGTAAGTTGTTTTTCATCAATAAATCTTCAATAAAGGAAAAGAGGGTTTTACAGAACAACCTCATAGCAATTATGCATACATTCCAGGAATACGGTCCCTGGACAAATTATAAGACGCACTGTATTTTTTAAAGTAATTTTATGTTTCTTAAGAGTTTTTTATGCAATAATGGTATATTTAAACTACAATATTATTGATTTTTAGTTAAAAGAATTGTTGTAGACTACATATTTGTATTTATTTTAAGATAATTCTGATTAAATATGATTAAAATTAATTTATATTAATTATTTATTATAAGATTATTTATGTGTGGAATCATCATTCTCAAAGGCAGGAGGAAGTACAGTTTTGCATTGATAGCATGACGCGCAGAATTAAAGCTTTGATAGCGGCTAAAGGTGGTTCAACTAAATATTGACTTTAACTAACATTAATTTCACTTTTCTTTAAAACTTAATAAACTTATGCTTATCTAAATGAATGCTGTTTTTTATGTCAAATAAATCAGTAATTGATTGGATAATATAAAAATAAAAAAACAAATCAATTTAAAATAATAAAACGGTACAATATCACCCGGTAATTAATATTTTACATGAAATCTTGCAGTGCGTCTAATAATTTGTCCAGGGACTGTACGTAAGGGTCTCTTTAACATATTTATAAGTGGTTATCCTTAGGAGCTAACGTTTCCAAAAGCAATGGTTTGGGAGATGATCTTTTTAGACTCTGTTATCTTATAAAGTTAGGTTCAGCATATAAAACGGACAAATTAGTCCATATGGAGTGGGTTAGCCTATTTGTACTCCATAAATGGCTGTTTATCTTATTGAAATGTTGGATTTTATGCCTACTCAGATGTAGGCTTCTTCACTTCACCAAAATTAAAAATTATGAAAATAATTGCCTGTGAGTGTGTGCAGTTTTAGATTTGTTATTCCAAAAAACCTAAAACCAAAAATAGATCGGTTACAAAATAATGTCGACTTTTCTTTAGTATAAATAATGCTACCATTTTTAGATATATTACATAAACGGCCCGTGCAGCCAAAATTGTCCGACGAATAATACCCCGTGTCGAGGGAGTGCACGTTAAATATCCTTCAAAGTCCTAACGCTGCGTACGATGTCTCCCTTAACGGTTGCGTTGGGTGCCTACTCAGGTGTCGGCTCGTCACTTGACTGTGGTTCTAAATTACCATACTCGTCACCAATAGCCCTCATGTAGCTCTAGTGCGACGATAATTCAAACTAAACTAAATTTAGATATATTACAATCATAAGCTGAAACAAAAATATTTTTTGAACTTTTAATATATTTAAAGTATTTATTTACATATTTCCAACCATCTTTCAATTATATATTTATTGTACTTATCATCTGTGAAATGAAAAATTATTTCGATTCAAATCGGAACACTTATTCCAAAAGCACTTCAAAATTGCTTCAGAAATATAAAAAAAACTGTCCATGTTGTTTGGGGTCCAATAAATAAATAACGTCGTGTATAAAACAATGTCACACGATAAATATATCGGAGCCCAACCCGACTGCAGTTCAAAATTACTAGGTCCGTGTTGCCAATTGCCAACGTGTATCTCTAGTAAGACATTATTTTACATTAACCAAACCAAACAATAACTAAGAAAATTGTAATCTGAGAAATGGAAGATAATTAACATAAAACTATACTTCTTTCTACATCACTTCAAAAAAAAGCTTTCCAAACCTCACCCTGTAGGTTGTTTTCGTTCAATAACACTACATGAAAGGAAAAGAGGGTTTTACAGAACTAACTTAACACACACTTTATTCCGCAATGACTGATTTTATCAATTGTTCACCTGAGTACATTTCCTAACTCGCATCGTCCGATTGTCTGAAAACTGCCTGGACAGTCGAAATGACTGTCAACTGCAGTTATTTATTGATAAGAGTCAGCGTTTGTACGTCATAAATATGAAACAGGGTGTCTCAAAAGACTCTAGTCCAAGATGGTCATTGTACCAACGGAAATTATGGTTTCGCGTTGCATAATTTGGCCTGGGAATTGTATTATATTGTTGAGTTTAACGAGTGGGCTGAATATTGGGTTATAATATCGCTAACACAGAGTATGCAAATAAGGTTGTCGGAGTTTAGTGAATGGGGTTATTCTTAAAAGGGGAATGGGCGCGCTGAACCGGGGGTCTCCAAAGCAAAGTGCATCAGTGTTAATCCTATAGAGTAAAAAATATTTTCTCTGCCACATTTCTCCGGCTGTATTGAATATTTTTACAAGCAGAATTTTTTATGTGATAAATGTAGCTGACTTACAGGTCCCGACTTTCCCACTTTTTTAAATTGGTTCGAATATTTTTTTAAAATTTCAATAAATTTTACACAAAATATTCGAAGCCATTTCAAAAAATGGGAAGATAGAGACTTGCCAGTTATCTACATTTATTATTAAAAAAACCGTTTGTAAAAATATTCAATACAGAGAGGATGGAGACCCGTGGTCCAGCCCGCCCATTCCTCCTTAATGAGGATTGACAGTTGTATGTAGTTTTCAGGGTTAGTTGTGATTTAATGTGGCCGTATTAATGTGATATTTGACGAGAAAACTCGTGGAATAAGGGAGAGTCAAATATCACATTATCAGTAAAGAAAGGCAATACGACTTATTTCTGTAACAAGATAACATTTTCCCAGTCAGATATGGGTTCTATATGTATATGTTCTCAATACATTAGTTCATATATCTAAGCGATTTTATGTTTGTTATATTTCAACAATGTTTTAAGACATATTTGAAGAGGGGGGATTTGGGAAGATTTTTATTATTTCTCAAGAATTCGTTTTTGCTGATATTATCAAGTTTCGTTAGATACTTAAGATGCCTCCAAATTACAACTGGCAAATTTTGGTAATGTGGATATGGTTCTGAAAGATTAGCAACTAATCAAAGAAGCGAATTTTCATTGTGTAGACCAATTTTTTTGGTTTAAATTTGCACAAGTATTTATACAAAATGTTTTAGTGAAAATTCTTTAGTATATGGTTTGTACTCTCAGAATATTTAACTGTGAAAATTGAAGATTCGTTTAACTATTTTAATGAAATAATAAAAGAATCTCTGAGAAATAAGCATGCGAATTAAAATGGCGACCTCTTTTCATTGCATCTGCTTGAATTTAGATTTTCAACTCATTATTTAGAAAAAAAAATTTTTTGTACCAAATGGCTTTTAAAAACATGCAATACTTAAAATAAATGTATAAATCTATTTTTTAACGTTTTGTATGTTATTGAATAACTGGACTACAGTCCCTGGACAAATTATTACACGCACTGCAAGATTTCATGTATCAATCAATAATGAACAAAATACCTTTAGAGCGACATTTGTGTTCCTAAACTTAAGCTATTGAATAGAAAATACTATCTGCTATACTTAATACATACATCGACATCTTTTTTTTAATTATATGGCATTCTTTGGTATGTTTTCATCATTGCTAAAAAAAATACAGTGCGTCTAATAATTTGTCCAGGGACTGTATATATTTACCGGCTTATAATTTTACTTCCAGCATACCAGTCCATTTTTCATGAATCCTTTGATTCTAAATTATGACGCCCGTCGCCAAAGCCCTTGTGTTGCTTTTCTAGTTCGAACGTCAATTCAACTCGTATGAATCTATTTTCCATGCGTTTCTGTTTTAATCATAGATATCATAGTTAAAGTATTAGATTGGCAGATCACGTGACCTCCAATGCTAACGACGGGACGCACATGGAGGCCAAATAAGGGGGCAAAATGGCCAGTGTGGCTGCCACTTTAAGGAGAAACATACTACGAAAAAATACCATCTAATTCTAAAATTACAAAAAAATATCGTAAAAATACTAGCTGCATTTTGCAATCTTTTTAGTGACTTTAAATCCTTTTCTAGTATTTTTTTTGTAATTTTAGAATTAGATGGTATTTTTTCGTAGTATTTTTCTCCTTTAAAGTGGCAGCAACACTGGCCATTTTGCTCCCTTATTTGGCCTCTATGTGCGTCCCGTCGTTAGCATTGGAGGTCACGTGATCTGCCAATCTAATACTTTTAACTATGATATCTATGGTTTTAACATTAAACAATACCTAAGAATCCAAAACATCCCAATTGAGTCACAGTAATAAAATATCCTTTCAATAAACGCCTGGTCATCATTTCTCCAGAAGAAAGAGAAAGTCCATGATTAGAGACCACGATTACTGTCTTGTCCCTTGAAGCAATCCCCTCTTCGTCGAAAAGGGAATAGTTAGGATATTCATTTTCTTATTTTTCTCAAGCTTTGTCTCGTTGCTTAACGAATTCGCGGTCTACAGTCCCTGGACAAATTATTAGACGCACTGCAAGATTTTATGTAAAATATTATTTACCGGGTGATATTTTACCGTTTTATTTTAAATTGATTTGTTTTTTATTTTTATATTATCCAATCAATTACCGATTTATTTGACATAAATAAAAAAAGCATTAATTTAGAAAAACATAAGTTTATTAAGTTTTAAAGAAAAGTGAAATTAATGTTAGTAAAAGTCCAATATTTAGTTGAGCTACGTTTAGCCGATATCAAAGCTTTAATTCTGCGCGGCGTGCTATCCATGCAAGACTGTACTGTCTCCTGCATTTGAGGAGGATGATTCCCCACACAAATAATCTTATAATAAATAATTAATATAAATTAATCATAATTATCTTAAAATAAATACAAATATGCAGTCTACAACAATTTTTTTTAAATAAAATTTAATAATATTGTAGTTTAAATATACCATTATTTCATAAAAACTCTTAAAAGCATAAAATTACTTTAAAAAAAATACAGTGAGTGTAATAATTTTTCCAGGGACTGTATTTTCCATGCGTTTCTGTTTTAACAATAAACAATACCTAAGAATACAAAACGTCCCACTTGAGTCACAGTAATAAAATATTCTTTCTTTAAACGAGCGTAGTCATCATTTCTCCAGATGAAAGAGAAAGTAGTCCATGGTTAGAGACCACGGTTACTGTCTTGTCCCTTGAAGCAATCCCCTCTTCGTCGAAAAGGGAATAGTTAGGATATTTATTTCCTTATTTTTCCTCAAGCTCTGTCTCGTTGCTTAACGAATTCGCAGTCTAGGTATTTGTCCGGTCTGATTATGTAGAGGAACTTGACATCAACGACGTGTATGAAGTAGACAGAGTATCGAGCAGTAGCTTCTCAAGCTTTGTCTCGTTGCTTAACGAATTCGCAGTCTAGGTATTTGTCCGGTCTGATTATGTAGAGGAACTTGACATCAACGACGTGTATGAAGTAGACAGAGTATCGAGCTGTAAAAATACAAGTAGGGTTAACGACAAAGTTGAAATGTTGAATAGTTACAACGCTTAGAAACTTATTTCTACTATTTTTGAAAGCACAAAAAAGTATCGAAAAACTGTTTTGTGTGCTTTTTTCGTGCTCACTTCAACTATATTCCTCTAATATGAAAGTGAATCATTTCTACGATGTTTTATTTTGTGTTGGGAAGAGGGGTATATAAAAAAAATCACATTCGCAGACGAAATAACGTAAAAAATATTTATCAAATTAAAAAAGTGCGCCCTAAAATGCCGCAATCACAAATTTTTCCCATGTCACTGTTTTTGTCAAGCCTGTATACGCCAAAAATATCGTATGCTGGATTCCTGTATATATATTAATAACTAATTAAAAAATTTAAAACTTCTTAAACCGCTGTAAACTCGTAGAGGGAAAGTAAAACACTAACTGATACAAAAAGCAATCATCTAAAACCTCAAGAAAATCTATACCGTGGACCCTTATCTACCTTAAATAGCCGGACCACAGGACATGATCAGAAATTGAATAAATCATGGTTTAGAAGGGAGATAAGAAAACAATATTTTTACAATACAGTCATCAATGAGTGGAATGCTTTACCAGATTATGTTGTGTATTCGAAGAGAGTGGAAGATTTTAAGGACGAACCTCGATAGTCGTTGGAAACTGGTAAAAAATTAGATATATTTTGGACCAACCTTGCTGGGCCTCTCGCCTGTTGTTGGTCGACAATTTTTGTATTTGTATTTATAAACGGCTAAATTATTCGGTCAAATCCACATGACTTGGGGTAATAATGTTAGACTCCTATTAGGTCAGCCTATGTGCAGTCATTTCTTATCTATTATCTCAAGGCGCAATAAAAGTATATTTCTTCCGGTTCCCTTTTAAACGATCTTGTCTGTGATATTTATTACATGGTGGCAAAATATGTCGATTTGTGTTTCCGAATGTCTTATTGACACTTGATAATAATGGGCTAGAAGGGAGATGGCTAACATATTGTGTCTTTTTAGACTACGTACGTTTTTTTGTAATAAATTATATTTTGTTTCGGTAGAAAAACGTTCATCATATGAATTTAAGATATGATAAAAAGTAATAAAAAATAAGACATCGAGTAAACTATGTCAAAGTTCGTCATTATAATATGTCGTTATGACTATCATACTTGGTGGGGAAAATGCTTGCAGGGCAAAGTTCTACTTACGCAGGGGGTTGCGATTTCAAAACTTATGCAGCAACACAATGGGACTGACCTATCCCTCGTGAAATGTAGTCTGTCAAGTCTTCTCGTAAATGAGATGGTGCAGTGACCAAGTCGCGTGGTATAGGCTACGGCGTCTTGCCACTGGGGAACCTTTGGGGGTTCTTTGACACAACAATAAAAAAACAAAGCGGAGACAATTTTCACAAGTTTTTTGTTAGATAGTAGAATGACAAATTGTGCTATGAAACTAAGTGCATCTGACCACCTTATGTTTGCTCAGTAGTACAGTACAGCTCAGTAGTGCTTGAAATGTTTTAACAAATTACACAAAAAATAATGAATAATGATGTTATAAATAGAACAATGTAGAATTATTATGCTAATTTTGTAGAATTTGAGTTATTGAACCAAACTTATGTGTATGATACGTTATTAATTATAATTGTAATTAAAAATGTTTTTAATGAAAATACGTTACATTTTTATTATTTTAATTTTCAGCGTCTAACAGCACAATCTAGTGCGGGCCACCGGTGGTACGCGCCGCCCGATGAGACAATCTAGTGCGGGCCACCGGTGGTACGCGCCGCCCGATGAGACAATTTAGTGCGGGACACGGGTGGCCCGCGCCGGCGTGAACGTGTTAATCATGCTCTACCATAGAAAAAAGTAGTTATGATAGTTCTACTCCTCAAATTAACCACACTGTGGCAGTTTGGGTTTTGTCCATTTAAATGGAAGCATAAATAATATAGAATAGAAACGTCCAATTTTCGAAAAAATACAGAATCTAAATTATTATATTTGTTTTAGAATGCCCAAATTCAAGCATGTATGCCATGTTAGAAAATAAAGGTAGTGTTTTTCTCGACTACCACCTATCACTCTGAAGTATACAAACATATAAACACCGTCAACTGTCAACTAACAGTCTGTTTTAAAGCAATCTACGTAATTAAACATATATATGTTATAATTTTAAAATTTGATGTGCAGTAGGGGGAAACTTTTAATCATTTTTTACCAGAAACATACACTCTTAAAACAAACGAGCGGTTTTAACTCATCTGAGTTAATTTCCACTCCTTTCGTGCGAAATGCACTTCTTCTATAGAGTGAATTTCACTCTTATTTCGGATGGGTAAAGAAAAAAAGATAACAATCTGCGTCTACACTCTTAAAACGACCGTTAACTCAGTCTGAGTTATTTCCACTCCTTTCCGTGCCGAAATGCACTTCTACTATAGGAGTGAAATTCGCTCATTTTTGCGAAAAGAAATAAAGAAAACAATCTGCGCTACACTTTAATAGAGCTGTTTTAAACTCGTCTGAGTAATTTCAGCTTTGCCTGTCGAAAATGCATTCTCCATAGGAGTGATTTCACTCTTTTCGAGTTGGGTAAAAGAAATAAAAGAAACAATCTGTCCTAACTCTTAAACGAGCGTTTTAATCAAGTCTGAGTTAATTACCTTTTCGTGCCGAAAATCAATTCTCTATAGAGGAATTTCACTCTTTTGGAGTGGGTAAAAGATAAGAAACAATCTGCGTCCTACACCTTAAAACGAGCGGTTTTAACTCAGTCTGAGTTAATTTCACTCCTTTCCGTGCCGAAAATGCACTTCTCCTATAGGAGTGAATTTCACTCTTTTTCGGAGTGGGTAAAAGAAATAAAAGAAACAATCTGCGTCCTACACTCTTAAAACGAGCGGTTTTAACTCAGTCTGAGTTAATTTCCACTCCTTTCCGGTGTCGAAAATGCACTTCTCCTATAGGAGTGAATTTCACTCTTTTGTTTTAAGAGTGTATTTTAAAAAATTAGAAATTCCTTTTCAATTAAAAATTGAAAAATTATTTTCTATGAGTGAAAACAAGTTTACAAGTTTAGGGTTTAAAATATGTTTGAATAGTGTATTGTTTTGCTCCTCGTCCTCAGGCATTACTTTGAAAACGCACGAAAAATTCTTATTTTTCCTTACTCGAGAAATAATAATTATACTTAAAAAATTAATGTTTCTTTCAGCCCGTACACGCGGTTGGCGATTACTTAAAACTGAAATTAGCGCCAATTATGCCTGTCCCGAACACCAAAAATCGATACACGTGTGCTTTGCCATGGAAACTAACGAACACTCGGATGGAATACATTTCCGCCTACTTTGTATTTCTTTAAATAACGTACCGGACCATGTTAATCCGCAAATGTTTGTTTCAGGTATTGGAAATGGATATTGTATGGAATGTTCTTTTTTTTGTGGGTATTTTATTGGTTTTGTGTTTGATCAGGATATCTTTGTTACAGTTCGTTTGGATGTATCAGGATAGTTTTAACACCTCAAGCCCAAAGGCTTTAAGGGGACACATTACCCAAAATTTAGGGCAGCCCAGAAAATAATTAAACATGCTCGAATGCTGTGAGCTAAGGATATTGCAGAAAAAGGATTCTTTTATAATGGTGGAGGTTTATTGAAAATGATATATTGGTTTGGTAAACTGGTTTTTGAAATTTTATGTTGATTTTTTCAATTTTTAACTTTTTCAGCTTGTGAATGGTTAAAACCCTAAGGCTTTTAGGTAAATTAATTTAGAGCTCAAATTTTTTTTCCTGTGTTGAAACATATGCGTTTAACAAAGGTTGGTATGGGATAAGGTCTAGTGTGAATAGATTTTTTTAAAAAAATGAAGGTGAAAATTTACAAAAAATCTTATTTTTTGGCCATTTTTATACATAAAGCTACATAACTTTTTTTTTGTTTATTTGATAGCTTAATATCCATACCAACTTTTATTAATAGATGTTGTGGGAACATTTTGAAAAACAATCCATTACAAAATTCTTTAAATTGTAGTACTTTTGAAAAAACGTTAAATTTTTTTATTATTATTTTTTTTTAAACTTTTTAATATTTATCATTTTTTCGTATGTTTATTGAATGTTAGTTCTTTGTAAAAATAGTTTAATTTGAATGCTAGCGATAAAAATACTTGAATTAAATAATTTGAGTACCGCGTCCTCTTAATTGCGGAGAATGGCGCCGCCTCATGGGTATCGTTTTGGTTGAATTAACGTCGTGTTGGAGCTACACGACAGATATTGGCGACAGATCTCATGATTTAGAATCGTGGTCAAATTACGTAACTGACACATGAGAAGACACCCAATATAACTTTATGGTGATATCGTACGTGGCGCCTATGATAAGATATGATTGCGTGCACGAGTGCCATATAAACGATTTTATTTATTGGAAGGATGTTTTTGCACTGCACTGATTCATTGTTGTTGTTGTCGTCGTGTCCATGTTGTGTGCAAAAACTAGATAAATCCGAAGCTGTCGTAGACAGCTTTCGCTATTTCTTCTGCATCTTCGGAGAGAATTAAAATTTCTGGGTCTTCAAAGCCAATCATGAAGAGCCTGGCTTGAATTGCTGGGCAGCCAAATATATGCTGCGGGGACAGTTGGACACCAGGGCAGTTTGGGCAGTTTGTGGAGAAGCTTATTTGTCCTTCCGTTGAGATTTTCATTCCTTTTAAATGTTTTGTTCGTAGTCTGGCTATTATTGAAGATATTGTACGGTTACAATTTAGAGTAGGGATGGAATATTTAAAATATTTTTGATAAGTCTACGGCTGGCAACTGCATTGGCGTCAACGAGAGTTATGAGGTTAGATGATTGGGGGCAAGCTCTTGATTCTTTGGCAAGCTCATCGGCTTTTTCATTTCCAAGGATGTTAACATGAGCTGGTATCCACTGTAACGTGCAGGTTTCACTGATTCATTAAAAAGATGGTTAAGACTGTGGCAGTTCACCACACACGCAACCTCAAGATGCCTTCAACAACTAGGTGGCGCTGATTTGCCATCTCGTTCTTACCACTATTCTTAATTACGACGTTAATAGTAGTATATAAGCCGAGGTAACTCATCTCCACCTTGAGGATCCTTTTAGTAGACTGTGGGTTACTGAGGCCGCTACAAGAAAAAGGGCCCCCAAAGCCCTTGTAAGCCTAGGCGATGATAAGGGCCTATCTACATATAACATTTACCAACTCTCATTGTAAACATCGTTAAGCCATAATTATATCGAAAATATGTATTTAAATGATGTCATACGATATTGCGCGTTATTAAAAAAATATTTCCAGTTTGTCTAGAGCAGGGTATAAATTCTTGGATACGGCTATGACTTGGAGAATCCATGGCTTTAGTTCGGTAAAGGTAAAGCTCTATATCTAACACAATGTTATTTTCTACTCGACCCCTTCCTGTTAAGCTGCTTCTCGGCCCCTAACAACTAAACTCTTCTCTCAAAATCGTTTTGTGCCCAAGGGGGCGGAAAAGAGATTCGAGAACACTTTTTTTCACAGACGATAATTCAGAGAAATCGAACTGCTTTTAGAATGAAATAGGGGGCGTTTGTTCCGCGTGGAATAAATAGAGTGGGCGCGCACTAATTCGAAAGTCCCCCCTGAGATATATTTGTAGTCGATTTATCTTATAGTTCCGTGTTTCCTACAAAAGGCACTTTTCTATTTGCAGGATAAAAGCTATAAATAAAGCAAAAGATATCATTTTCGTCTACTTTAGATAAATGCATTGCATTTAAAGATATTTTCACGTTTAAACGTACTTTTAACATAACGTTAAAGAATTACTTTTAGACATAACATTTAAAGTGCGGCATGAATATTTCAATGCATATCTTTGTATTAATAAAATTTTGCTTCTAAAATAAAGTGTTTAAATATGCTCAACCATTTGTTATTAAAAGCCTATTTTTGCGCTTCCAATTCATTTTATCTTTGGAAGATAAAATATATGCCGAAAACATATTTGAGGAGCAAACATTCAAAATCCCATTAACAGTAAACCCTCTAAAAGTAATTATTTAACGTAATGTTAAAAGTACGTTTAAACGTGATCATATTTGACTTCAGCCGTTTTTGCACTTAAACATCAACAAACAGGATTTAGTCAACTTTGCTATGTATATAAACAAAAGTGGCTTAAGTTAAAGTTTGGGATATTGGGTTTTGATGATTCGCTCTTCCTTTAGGGATTTTCAAAAGGAGAATCTAGGTAAAACTTCAAAATATTGGCTTTAAGTTTGAATCCGTTAACGGGATTGTCAGTCCCATATAGCTAATGCATTAGTTTTGAAATCACAACTTCAGCAGAAGTTTTGCTTTGCCATGTTAGCCCTTTTCCCCCAGGTATGGGAATCAACATAACATCGAAATGAAACAAATTTGAAACGAAAAAGGTATCTAGTTATTTAATTATATATTTTTGAAGTTTTAAAATGCCCCAAATGCCCAGCATATGGCGACACTATTTTAAAACCTTATCAATTAATTAAATAACCTGATGTTATTTTCTTTTCAATTTTGTTTTAAATTGATGTTATTATGATTCCCATACCTGGTAAAAATGAGATAACATAGCAAAACAATTATTTTGCAAAAGTTGTGATTTCAAAACTAATGCATTAGCTCTATATGACTGACAGTCCCTCTTAAATGCCTACCTACAAAGAAACTAACGTAATACACATCTAAATATGAGGCTGTAGTTATCAGGTATGGTAACTATTTTTAACTAGCTGACCCGACAGACGCTGTCTTGTCTTTACTATGAATATTGAATTCTAATTGAAGGTTGATCAAAAAATCCATCGATCCTTGGCAAATGCAGCCAAAAATGTCCAAAGAATAATACACCATGCGGTGGGAGTGCACGTTAAATATTTTTCAAAGTCCCGACGCTGCGTACGATGTAAAAGTTGCATAGGGTGCCTAATCAGGTGTTGGCTCGTCACATGGCTGTGGTTCTAAATAAAGAAGCCCGTGGCCAATATCCCTCTTATATAGCTCTAGTTTGACGATGATTCAAACTAACCCTAACGCATACAACTGCTTGGGAATAGCTACCCTACGCTAAATTTTTTTAACTTCGCCAAAATCAATCGGCCATTATATCATAACTGTACCAAATTGACAGTTTCATAAACATAAAGTTTTTACGCTATACGTAGAGGGAATTAACATTTCTTAGAAGTATTCATCAGATCTAGAATAGTAATCGCCTTTACTGCCATGATACATTGTAGCAATATCTTCACTTCTTACCATTTATAAACATCAATTAAATGAAATTGGAAACAAAAAAAAATCAAAAGATTTCAATAAATAAAATAATGATATTCAAATAAAAATCCTACAAATTAAACTCACGTGCTCTGACGTGCTTATACTTAATTTTTGTTCGCGTTGAACGTGCTGAAATTTCTTTTAAATTGAAATAAAAAGTATAAATTCTAATCTTACAATGCTATTCCTATGGAGAAATCGGCTCACGTTTTGCACTCCTACACCCGTTCGGATTTTGAATAACTCATTAAGAGATTAAGAACCTTCTCCTGACAAAAACAAACGCAACGGAAAAAGAATTAGTGAAATCGGTCCAGCCGTTCATGCGTGATGCCGTCACAACGAAAAAATGGGACTTTAATTTATATTAGATATAACTTTGTTGCCGCGTTCAAATGCCTATATTTCAAAACACTGATTTTTCAGTCTTTAGGCTCGCTTTCAAATGTACTTTGAACACACATCAAACACATTTAAATATATACAAACTACATCACTATAGCCCATCCATTTATGTAGTTTGCATATTTCAAATGTTCTTTTTCATCCCTTAGAAGGATAAGCAACTGGGCGAAAATGTTGCGAAAAGTTAGATTCACTGCATGAACATCAAGTTTCAATTATCAATTCAATAATTTTTTTAAAAAAATCAAATTATATTTCCGTAGCAAACAATTTTAAAACCCTTTAAATTTTTTAATTAAATAAAATTATGAACTATTATAAATTTTTAGCTTCCACACTACGTTTATAACGTAAAAAAGTGGAAGGTATTATAATCGTTCAGTTCGTCCGTTTGTCACCCACTTTCACAGAACAAACCGCAAGTCCCACAAACAAGTGGGATACGTAATTTTGAACCAAAAATAAGATTAGGCTACATTCCAAATTTCATTAAAAAATTTAAATTAGAAGTTTATTTAAAATTTAAATAACTAAAAATTTAATCTACATTGAAATAGCATGCAAATTCCATTTACATTGAATACTTTCAATGTTGCCATTTCGTCAAACGTACGAGAAACTTTATTTAAAATAAAAATAACTCTTGAAAAAATATTTTTTATGTGATATAATTCAGTTTGGATTGTTGTAATATCACAATAGAGTTCTTTTGATGGTTCATTATATATGTATGAGGAAAGATGCATAAAGAATTCTAACTTTGCATAAAAATATGCAAAAGTTCGCTTTTTTTTAAAGCATCAATTTTACTAAATATTTATTCTTCTCTTTTTCGAAAGAAAGTTAATGAACATGGGAAGTTGTGGCGACTTAAAGATATTTATTAAAAAATTGCAGCATTATTCTTCGAATTTCAAACAAATTTAGCAAACGATAATGAGTAATTATTAATTTGCGAAAGAAGATTAATGAAAAGAGTTCATTTTGGCGTTTAAAAGTTTGAATTAGAAATAAATTATTAGCTAAAGGCCCTGTTTGGCGAATTTCTTTTTGAGATGTATAAATAGTGAGTTTTTTTTTTGTTGAGCACAAATATTGTGTGGAAGCGGTTTAAGTGACAGATTCTGTAACAAACCAACTTGTTTAATTTTACGTTTCTAGGAAACCTGATTTCAGCTGACGTCTGTATCTGTCTGTCTCCCTCTGATGGTTAATCAAAACAGAACTATCTTCTCACCAGGTGCAATCTGTATAAGTTGTTACAGATTTCAATTGTTTAAAAGAAATGTCTTTTGGCCATGTAATTGCCATGTAATTTTACAGTAAATTTCGATTTTTTTTAGGAAACAAAACTTTTCTGTAAGAAAAATAAGACAAATATTCGGTTTTCTACATATTTTTCTTACAGTGGATGACGTGTCATCTCCGATTACGAGCCCTAATCAATATAGTCTCGCGGCGGTACAGATCTAAGAAAGGATTTTATGTGACGGGTCCGGCTATCTGTCCCTCGGGATATAGCCTCGGAGTAGGCGTTTTTCCTAGCGGAAGTTCTGATCTTGAGAGTAAAACTAGTCTAACTTCGCTGTGGCTTATTTCAGATTGCATTAGATGCAAATACATTAAACAAAGTAGGTTTGTAACAGAATCTGTCACTTAACCCCGCTTCCACACAACAGTTGTATTTAACAGGTGAAAAGCGCAACAGCATTGATTCTAATTAACATTCATCTAATTGCATTTCAGTATTATTTCGAATCATAATTATTTCTATCGTTGCAAATTAATTAATTCAAGACATAATAAGTAATATCTCGCTTAAATAGATAAACTTCATACAGTACACAAATCTTGTAGGAATTTTGCGTCAGTTTAATGATCGATGACGAAATAATTTATTTTAATTATCGTCTAAAAGAATTAAAGTTTCTTCCGAGCTGTGCGATGGAATGTGATTTAATCTAATGAAATTGCTCTTTGTTTTTAATGGCTTAAATTGAAGTTTTAAATATTGAATACTTCGATTCAAATTCTTCTGAATTTTCATGATCTAATTCATGCTAATTTAAGTATCACCTTTCCGTTATTATATTGGCTAGATGGACGAAGTAGACGCCTGAGATATAATCTTCACTTTTTACTTAAACGTAGTTGGAGCTAAACTAGATTGCGTGAACACACGACTATCAATGGCAACTCAATAAATCAATACTTTTTCAGGATATTTTATACCTTATAAGGTAATTTCAATAACTTTAAAACCTGACAATTCTATGATAGCCACCATTTTCGCATGCTCAATTTTTTCGAAAACCTTTTTATGCCGTCGGAAAGGTACTAGGAACTCTTGTAGAAAATTTGAAGTCCTTAACTTTTTTTGTTTGTCTGTATAGTTGTTTCAGGTACACTCTTAAAACAAACGACGTTTTAACTCAGTCTGAGTTAATTTTCACATCCTTATCCGTCAAAATGCACTTCTCTTATAGGAGTGGATTTCATACTTTTTCGGAGTGGGTAAAAGAAATATAAAGGCACAATCCTGCGCCCCTACACTCTTAAACCGATGCGTTTTTTAACTATCTGAGTTAATTTTCATTCCTTCCGTGCCGAAAAATGCACTCTCCCAAAAGGATGAATTTCACTTTTTTTTAAGAGATGTAGACTGAAAAAAAAAACAATGCTCAAAAACCATTTTTTTTTTATAATCAGCCCCCTCAAGAACGTGTAGGAAACATAAAATCTCCATTTCTGATTTACGAGCCGGTCACTATTCTTTCATTACCTTATATTTCATATTAGGTGATTGAAAGTAAAAAAAGAAACTCTTTTAAGACTTATCATGTTATACTGGCAGTATGGTCCCGCCTTGCTAAGGAACCCGTTAACTTCATAGAAAGTTTGTCCCAAAGAATATTGAAATGGAGTTCTCTCTTCCATAATATTGATTACCTAAGATTTACCCGAAAAATACACTCAAAATCAAAAGAAATTTGAATTTGTGTTGGCGCATGCGCACTAAAAAAAGCAAATACTAAGGCGTCAAGGCCCTGTTTCGGCCCGGTCCATGTGTTTTCAAGCCCTGTTATGGTCTGCCTACTTATTAAAATACACTCAAAATCAAAAGAAATTTGAATTTGTGTTGGCGCATGCGCACTAAAAAAAAAGCAAATACTAAGGCGTCAAGGCCCTGTTTCGGCCCGGTCCATGTGTTTTCAAGCCCTGTTATGGTCCCGCACTCCCACGTGGATGACGTTTTTTGAAACTAATTATATTAATTAAAAATTCATAATCAAATATGAAAAAACTAAGCCTCAGGTGCACACGTAGTTATTAAAAGGAATTTGGATTAAAAATTTCGAATTTTTTTAGAGCAGCATTTATCCTTTTGACTGCCACAAAAGCAGTATTGCATGCTTTTATTTCCAGCCTTCTCTGCGACACACATGAATTATAAATTGTCAAAATATATAAATTGTATACAAAAGTATAAAAAGCAAACTTTTTTTCTCCAATTTCATTTAAGTTACCATCAATAAACAAAATGAATTTTGAAAAGTTATTCAAAACCAATATGTTAAATTTCCTAAACAGAATACGTTTTAATAATTATAAGTGTTCAGAAGGACTAGGTATTAAAAAAAATGCAAATCTTATCATTACTTTCATACCCACTATGTCCCACATACAAATAATTATATTTATTACCCATATGATTGTTATCATTCGTCACTATTTACTGTGACGACTACCTTACCAATGATTGTTAAACCAACTAAGGAACAAGGCATCATAATTATGGAATAAAACTAGCAAATTTTTGCAAAAGTAATACGTCATTACTACACTCTTAAAACAAAAGAGTGAAATCCACTCCTATAGGGGAAGTGCATTTTCGGCACCGGAAAGGAGTGGAAATTAACTCAGACTGAGTTAAATCCGCTCGTTTTAAGAGTGTAGGACGTAGATTGTTTTCTTTTATTTCTTTTACCCACTCCGCAAAAAGAGTGAAATCCACTCCTATAGGGGAAGTGCATTTTCGGCACGGAAAGGAGTGGAAATTAACTCAGACTGAGTTAAAACCTCTCGAGTGTATAAAGCCCAATTTTAACTCGCCTAGCTTTAAAGGTTTTGACATTAAGTGACTCAAAAAAGGCGCTAATTACACTTTTTGTTTTGCGTCTAAGGTATACTTGTATTTCGACGGCAATGTTCGCATTTCAATACTTTATCTACACTCTTAAAACAAACGAGCGGTTTTAATTCAGTCTGAGTTAATTTCCACTCCTTTCTGTGCCGAAAATGCACTTCCCCTGTAGGAGTGGATTTCACTCTTTTGTTTTAGGAGTGTAGTCCAAAAAACTTTGTAGGAATTTGGTGTAACCTTCTGAGAACTAAAATACATTTAAATGGATGCTTGGCTTTACGTTCCTGTAACTATACGATTTATTTTAAACTACACACGGAGAAGGTTAGATAGATTAAAATCTAAAAATCCCTTTTCGGCCATTTAGACCAGGTCTTAGTCGTTTATTTCTATAAAAAAATACATTGTACGAGGACGTACATACGCGTAATCGGAATATTTTGGAGTATTTTCAACAGTTTAAAAAAAAAATTGGTGCACTATTAAATACAAAAAACTGATGCACTATTAAATACAAAAAACTGATGCAGATTTTTTTTTTGTATTTATAGCACCAAAAATTTGTATTTTGGGGGCTAAGACAACAAATTTCATAAAATTGACCTCCTCTGCAAATATTAATGCTTGTTTTCCAAGTAACTTCTTTTTAATCATATGATTGTTTAAAATGTGTTTACATTAAGAATATATGTGTATAGAATTTTGATAAGGTCCCAGGAAGAAAAATACTGCAAACTTCGATTTTTGAGTTAGGCCGTTCTACTTCTAAACAACATAACTCCACCAAAGATCGGTCACATGATGGATAGTGGGCGTGGGGTCGCGTCAACGGGTCGTATGACATTGCAGAAGACAAATGACGTCACTGGCTTGATTGTGTGTGACGTAATAAATGGGCTTCTTCTTCTATAGGTGGCCCTGGGTAATTGAATGTTACGGTATGTAATGTTTCGCTATGTTTTTTATGAGTTACAGTTGAATTAGTGTCGTATTCGGGGAAATACTAAGCTGTATTGGCATCAGTTAGGATTTGGGTTGTTACAGGTGACTGTTTTTGATTGTCTGGATGCCTTCTTAGATATTTCTTTGGTTATCTGACCGTGTTTAAAACTAGGTGTGTGTAACGCATAGATATCATAGTTAAAGTATTAGATTGACAGATCACGTGACCTCCAATGCTAACGACGGGACGCGCATGGAGTACCAGAATAAGAGGGCAATGGGGTTAGTGTTGCCACAACTTTAAGGAAAAATCCTACGGCATCATCGAAAAAATACCATTTAATTCTAAAATTACAAAAAGTACTAGAAAAGCATTTCAAGTCATTAAAAGATTCCACCCAAGAATCAAAGATTTTTACGATATTTTTTTGTAATTTTAGAATAATTCTAAAATTACAAAAAAATATCGTAAAAATACTAGCTGCATTTTGGAATCTTTTTAGTGACTTGAAAGGCTTTTCTAGTATTTTTTTTTGTAATTTTAGAATTAAATGGTATTTTTCCGATGATTCCGTAGCATTTATCCTTAAAGTGATGACAACACTGACACCATTGCCCTCTTATCCTGGTCCTCCATGCGCGTCCCGTCGTTATCATTGGAGGTCACGTGATCTGCCAATCTAATACTTTAACTATGATATCTATGGTGTAACGCTATACGATTTTCCAACTTTCAATGACCACTCCATAAATCAATACACATTTAAAGGTAATTATATACCCTATAATATAATTTCAATTTCTTCATAAACAAAAAAAATTCTATGGCAGCTACGCTTTGCGCATGCACGAATTCTTTGAAACACTTAGCATGACGTCCGACAGGTAACTCTTGTAACAAATTTGAAGTTTTGGGTCACTAAATACAGGGTGTCCGTAAAAGAATGTCCGACTTCTAATGGTATATTACAGGAGTTTATTTTATACTAAATATAACAAATCATACATGACATTGAATTAAAACTAACCTAGTTTAGCCTATAAGTGCTCAATGTGTGCGCCTTTAGTGATACGGCACACATCCAAACGAAAATGCCATTCTCCCATACTGTCTGCAGCAAGTCCGGAGTCATGGAAGCAACAGCCTGTGCAATTCTACCTTTCAAGGTTGGTAAATCGTGGGGTAGGGGTGGAACGTAGACCCGATCTCTTACGAAGCCCCTAAGGAAGAAATCGCAAGGCGTGATGTCAGGTGAACGAGGGGGCCAGGGCAACAGAACTCTGACATTCTTTTACGGACACCCTGTACTTTATAGTATTTTATTATTGAACTGGGGTGTTGTATTCTATTATACATTATTCGAGTATTTTCTCAAAACAAAAGTCTAAATATATTTCCCTGGAAAAATAGACAGAACTCGTTTTTTATACTTCTGAGTTGACTTTTTCAGTTGTAGTAATTATTTGGGGTTGGGGAGCCCAGTCAGTAAAGCGATAGCCCGGGGACCAGGTTTGGTCTCGGGCACATAGCCAAAATAACTGCAATCTATTATTGGACTGTGCAGCCAAAAATTTCCAAAGAGTAATACCCCGTGTTGAGGGGAGTGCATGTTAACTTTTTTTCAAAAAACGTCGCCGCGTAAGATGGTCGCCCTTAAAAGTTGAGTTGGGAGCCTATCAGGTGTCAGTTCGTCACTTGACTGTGGTTCTAAATTATGACGGTTATCGCCAAAAACCCTCGCATAGCCCTAGGGCGACGTTAATTCAACTCGAACCTCAAAAACAAAGCTGTAGATATATTTGACTGAAAAAGTCGAGGGATCTCGTTTCTTATATATCTTAGATGACTTCATTTCTAATCGACGTTATGCAAGACAGTTCTATCCTTCTTCTCAAAATGTTTGTTGTATACCAACGGACACCCTGTATAATTTCAATTTCTTCAGAAACAAAAAAAAAATTCTATGGCAGCTACTCTTTGTCTCTTTGCGCATGCGCGAATTCTTTGAAACACTTAGCATGACGTCCGACAAGTAATGGAAACTCGTGTAACAAATTTGAAGTTTTGGGTCACTAAATATGTCACGATCAATTAGAAGCCGCATCACGTTTCAATTTCTTTATAATTATCCCAAACACTGTAATAATAAAATAACAACATTTTTAATCCAATCTTCTGACTTATAATACCTTTAACTATAAAGATAATCCAATTAAATGAAAATTAAAAATAGCTGTAATAGCTGTAAAAAAAATGGCATCATTGTTCTACGAATTTCAAACAAATTTAGCAAGCGATAATAAGTAATTATTAATTTGCGAAAGAAGATTAATGAAAATAGTTAATTTCGGCGTTTAAAAGTTTGAATTAGAAGTCCCTGATAGGCAAATTTCTTTCTGAGGTGTATAAATAGTATGTTTCCTGTTGAGCATAAATATTGCGTGGAAGCGGTTTAAGTGACAGATTCTGTAACAAACCTATTTGTTTTGTTTGTGAAAATAGTTGGATTGATCGGTAGGGTGGAAACTGATCATCAAATTGCAGCCAATTTGTTTTTACATGAATTTTCAAAGTTCTTGAGCTTTCTGTTAATCAAATATTTTTTCAGTACATCTAAAATTTATCATTTTTTATTGTATTAAATGGTGTTTAGACAAATTTTAGATTTTTTTAATAGTCATTATACATACATTGTGTAACCATATCAAACATTATAACAAAAATATATTAAGGGGGAATGGGCACGTTGGACTGGGGGTCTCCAAAGCAAAGTGCATCAGTGTTAATCCTATGGTGAAACAAATATTTTCTTTGCCACATTTCTCCGGCTGTTATTGAATATTTTTACAAGCGGATTTTTTTAAGTGATAAATGTAGCTGACTTACAGGTCCCGACCATCCCACTCTTCGAAATTGGTTCGAATATTTTTTTAATTTTAATAAATAATTTGCTCAAAAAATTGGTGGTATTAGACAAATTTTAGATTTTTTAATAGTCAGTATGCTACATTGTGTAACAATATCAAACATAACAAAATATATTAAGGGGAATAGGCACGTTGGACTGGGGTCTCCAAAGCAAAGTGCATCAGTGTTAATCCTATGGTGAAACAAATATTTTCTTTGCCACATTTCTCCGGCTGTTATTGAATATTTTTACAAGCGGATTTTTTTAAGTGATAAATGTAGCTGACTTACAGGTCCCGACCATCCCACTCTTCGAAATTGGTTCGAATATTTTTTTTTTAATTTTTAATAAATAATTTTGCTCAAAAAATTCGAAGCAATTTCAAAAAGGGGGAAGATAGAGACCTGTAAGTTATCTACATTTATTTTAAAAAAAACCGTTTGTAAAAACATTCAATACAGCCGGAGAAATGTGGCAGAGAAAATAGTTTTTTCGCCATTGGATTAACACTGAGGCACTTGAGTTTGGAGACCCGCGGTCCAGCGCGCCCATTCCCCCTTAACGAGAAAAACTAAAATGATTTCAATACAATATCTCCCATATTCTTAAGACAGCTATTTTAAGATGAAGAAAGTCAGTGGTAGTCATAGCAACACTGCCATCTTTTATCCGCATATTTGAAGGATTTCAAAAACTGCTGGAATCTTTTGAGAACAAAACCTTTTCTACTGGGACTAGGCGGAAAATTTTACTTGGTCGATGTATTTTTTTTATTTTAAAGAAGAATAACTTTTTGGATTAGAAGCTTTACAAAGGAGAACCATGTGAGTTTTTTTGTAGGATTTAAATTCTTTGAATTGTGTTATTGTACAATAAAAAGAATCTGTTAACTTTTACTCGTTGAGAAATTGTTGATATTTTAAAAAAATATGTTGGTATTCTCATTAGAAAAAAAAAGAAAAATATACGGATAATTTTCAAATGTAGTAAACATAAAAAAGGAAAGGCTGATAACTTGACCTTAAATAATCATATAATTGAATGGTATTTAGACGAATCATAAAACTTTATAGATTTTTGCTTGAATGATGGTAAAATTATATGTTTAGTGGTTTGAAGAAAGAACTTTTAAGAATTCTCCATTCGTAACTGGCATTTAAAAAAAATAGTGGAAGAACGTGCTAAGTGACAAAAATAGAAAATTAGTTAACATTTTTATTCAATAAGATTCCTTAAAAACGGTACTCTTAATACAAACGAGCGGTTTTAACTCGGTCTGAGTTAATTTCCACTCCTTTCCGGTGCCGAAAATGCACTCCCCCTATAGGAGTGGATTTCACTCTTGTTTTAAGAGTGTACTTGTTAAGGTAAAAAATAGGGGCTGGGGAGCCCAGTCGGTTAGGCGTTCGCCTTGCATGCGGAAGGTCCCAGGTTCGGGTCCGGGCATCGCCAAAATAACTGCCGACCTATAAACGGCCCGTGCAGCCCAAAAATGTCCGACGAATAATACCCCGTGTAGAGGAGTGCACGTTAAATATGCTCCAAGTCCCAACGCTGCGTACGATGTCGCCCTTAACGGTTGCGTTGGGTTCAGGTGTCGGCTCGTCACTTGACTGTGGTTCTAAATTACGACGCCCGTCGCCAATAGCCCTCGTGTAGCTCTAGTGCGACGATAATTCAAACCTACCTACCTAAGGTAAAAAATTTACTTAGAAGGGAGCTGGGAAGCTCAGTCGGTAAGGTACTTGCCTTGCATCCGAAAGGTCTTAGGTTCGGGCCGCGCATTTCCAAAATAACTGTCAGTCCATAAACAATCTGTGTAGCCGAAAGGTCGACAAATAATGCGCCGTGTAGAAAGAGAGCGCGTAAAATATGCACAAAAGTCCCGACGCTGTTTACGATGTTGTCCTTTAAAATTCTGTTGGGTGCCTATTCAGGTGTCGGTTCGTCACTTGGCACTGGTTCTAAATCACCAAGTCGCTTATAGACTTCGCGTGGCACTAGTGATAAGTTAATACTTCTCAAAAACAAAAGTGTAGATGTGTCTGCCTGGAAAAATAGGTGGAATTCGTATCTTATTATTACTGTGAATACTTTCTCATTTCTAACTGACATGAAACAATACATGTCTATAGTTCCCGCCACCCTAATTTGTTACACTTTAGGGATGGAAAACCGAAACCGTTTTTTTGCCTTCGGTTTTGACTGAAAAATCGTTTTTTTTTCATGAGGCAGGTCTAAATCGGAAACCGGTTTTCTGTGGGGAAAACGTCTAAGAACCGGAAATCGTTTTTTTTTCTCAAAAACCGCCATCAGCGTTTTTTTTTTAATTATATAATTTTTTTTAAAAAAATTTAGTTTTGCACTATGAGCAAATGGGAGGAATTATTTTTTTTAAAAAAAAGGAAAAGGAAATAGATGGAATAATGCAAAGCTTTAATAAAAATACTCAAAAAGAGATTAGAAAAACCGGAATAAAAAAAAAGGAACATTATAATTGTAAATAATAAGAAAGTAAGAATTGGGAAGAAAACCTAGAACTTAGCTTTCAACAAAACACTTTAAACATTTAAAATTGACTGCGTATTTTTTTTTTTAAATTCGAAAGTAAAGTTTACAAATTAATTGATTTTTTCAATTAATCAATAAGAAACTGAAAAAATTAATTAATAAGAAACTGAACAAAAAAACGGAAAACCGTTTTTTTGCCATTTAAAACCCCTGTTCGTGGAAACCGGTTTTATAACGGTTTAAAGTCGTTTACCGGGGTTGTAAAAACCGGTTTTAAGTTCGGTTTTCGCGTTGTAAAACACCGTTTTAAGGTTCGGTTTTACCGGCGTTGTAAAACACCGGTTTTAAGGTTCGGTTTTACGCGTTGTAAAACACCACGGTTTTACCGCTTGTAAAAACCGTTTTAGGTTCGGTTTACCTTTAAAAACTCGTTTAAAAACACCGAGCGCCCTTTAACACCGTAAAACCTCTGGTGTTCTAATTTGGTTGGCGGCGAGTATATCCTTCTCAAAATAATCTGACGTTATAAATAACAGCGCCCTTCGCGAATAACCCTCGTGTAGTTCTATATTGCGACATTAATTCTCTTAATGGTAAGGTAAGGTAATCGTTTCCGGCTGCCTATTTCTAGCCTCCTTCAGGAGCTTTAACACAGCCAATAACGCCTCGTGTTTTAGAACCCTGGTCAAGTGACGAGGTCGACACCTGAGCGGGCACCCAACGGAACTTCGAGCGACATCGTACGCTAACGCCGTCGGGACTTTGGACTCCACAGATTTAACGAGCACGTCTGTCCCTGTGTACTCGGGCCCATCCGTGATGAGGATTTTCTACTATTTCCAGCACAGATCCGATTTATAGGATGACTGGCAGTAAGTGGGATTCGAACCCCCGCACTCCTGAGAAGGTTGAACCTCTAGGCTGATGCCTTAACCACTCGGCCACGGACGGGCCAATTCTCTTAATATTGCGACATGACTTTTAAAAAGCGGGAACAAAATTAACATCTACAAAAAAAATCTTCAATTATCTTGAGAATACACCTTTTCAAAATTAAATCCGCTCAAGCAAAAAAAACACCTTGAAGTACTGCGCTAACCGACCATACAGAAACTTTGAATGGGCGATGCTTATTCAACCAGCCATGTTCTTCAACTTATTTATACTAGTTCAAAAGGACCTTTTCAATTGTAGATTATCTTCTCAAACAAAACACGAAACGCCTTTTTTCGTTTCATTTCGAAGCTCCATGCAAACCTACTCACCTTTGAAATTGAATGAATTTAGGTGAAAAATACCCAAGACGCCAACGGGCTTAAAAACTCTGTAGTGCTTTCAATTTTGGAATAACATAAAAAATAAACATAATAAGATGTATAATTAACGTATACAAGTTTTTCTTTTTTTTACGAAAGTACATGTAACTGATCCTGATGAAAGTGCGAATTCCGTTGAAAAATGCTAGAGGCTCAAAAGAGCCTTGGTCTATTATCATTTAAAATAAGTTTTAAAAATACAATTTCAAAGCAATCATGGATAAAAACACGATTACGATTATGTTATTTAGTTGAAAGGCTCTACTTCGTTTAGTTTTATTAGACTTTTAGAACCTCTTTAACCCATTCTAACAAGTTTAAATGAGCGCTACAAGTTTGATTAGTTAGATAAAACAACGAATTTCACAAAATGGTACATTTGTTTGTTTATATCTACAAGAGAATAAATTCTCATTCTTTGGGATAGTTTCTCATTCTAGAGCTTAGCTTTGTAACATTGAAATATTTCATTTTTTTGTAAAGCACTTTAGGGTACCAAGAATGCTTGGGAACTAAACACTGGGGGTTCCGCGTGAGGCTTGAACACCTTACCGGGACATATGCCTATCAACCCAGAACCCTAGGTCACGAAAGCTGAAATGGGCACGGCAGGCCTTGGCCCAGTAATGGGCTGTTGCGCCGAGGAGTTTAGTTTTTTTTAGTTTTAAAGCACTTTAGGATATTAATCTTCTATGTATTTTCTAATGATTATGAGAACGCCTCCGGGGAAAAAAATTAACACTTACAAAAACGAATTCACAACTGTTGAGATGTTGTCAATTTTATTTTTAAATTTAAAAGATACAATTGGCTTGTTTCACGTGACATAGATCTTTCCTGCTTCCATTCCTTGATTCCATTGGCTGTGCCGATGATCAGTGTGGTACAGTAAGCTCCACCCATTACATTGATTAACCAACCAAGACCTTATTTTCAGTCCTGTGAAACTGTTGCCACTCAAGAAGGAAAACGTGCTCATTATAAATATATTGCTTACCCATGTCCAAATTTAATGTCGTTCTTTCATGATATTTTTTATATGGGGTTGCTAAAAAAGATTCTTATCTTGTTCTGCAATTATGTGTATTTGTCTGTGTGAAAGGAATTCATTAACTAATGAATAGGGTACTTGACAGTATCACTAAAATACCTTCCAATATTAATTAATTTATAGTTTAAACCCAAATATAACAAACGTATATATTTTTTCGCAAAATAAATCTTTAAATAATTATTAAAAATATTTTTTTATAATTGCGTGAAAAAAATCCGATTTTTACATTATAATTTTAATATCAGACGCGTGCGAAAAGTTATACTTTTTAGAAACAGTGATATAAAATTACTTTTTTTCACCCAAAAGCAGTGAAAAAAAGTACTTTTTTTCACTCTTTTCATAAGATGCCAACATTTCAAGTAAAATTTCTATTTCATAATATTCATAAAATCCAGAAATTTATTGATCTGCTTTATTTATAAATATTATGCGCGTGAATATTATTATTTTTATTTTTGAATCAGTATCCATGTTCAAATGTTTGACTTTAAACTAAAAAATATGTTTGCGTTTTACAGTTCCAGAGATTTATCGATGCCGATCTTCTTTACGTAAAAAAATTAGCACGTGAATTATTTTTGAACCAATGAGATTTGATTTTTTTCACGTAATTATAAAAAATAGTGTATGAAACACGTGTGAAAAGTAAACTTTTTAAAACACGTGTCATTATTTCACTCGCTGGTACCTCGCTCGTGAAATAAAATCCACTATTTTTAAAAAGTGTTACTTTTCGCACTTGTTGCATAAATAACTATTTTAAATGGCTTTTTTTTCATCGGTACGTCACGTGATCCCAAACACGTCGATTTGGCTGACGTCACTAGTATGTATAAACCTAGGTTTTTGTTCGTAATTAAACTGGTTGTAATCTAACTTACAATTAAAATAAGAATTATATAGATAATGGGTGGAGGTTTTACAGAAGGGGATAGTTCAAATTTGCTTAAAGTAGATTCCAAAATGGTGTTTCAAAGTTTGTTTATAGTTACTAGTGACATCATAGATACCACGTTACAGCCACAAAGCGTTTTCGGGAGTGATTTTTGTCCTAATTTTAAAATTCATTTTTTCCCCTTTTTATGGGGTATTTGAAAAAAAAGAAAAAATACGGGTCTAATATTTTTGGCATAAGAATATTTTAAGCCAATAAAAAATTTTTAGTCAAGTACCCTATTGCATCTCCTTTCTTGGTAATTCGCTTATTTCATGCTTATGAGTAGAAGTAGCTTACATACTCAGTTGGTATACTATAATATATGTCTTCTCGATTTGTGCAAGTTAAACGCTTTAGCGTAATCTTTGAGTAATATACACTATGCTCAAAACAGTTAAGGGAGCACTTTGCGTATTTTTGTTCACCCTCTCAGTTCCAACATTTTATTTTTTATTCTAAAAATCTAAAATTTGTGGAATAGATTCATTATGTATCCGGAATGATATGGTAAAAAATAGGGGGGGGGGGTAAATCTTAATTTTTTAACTAAAATTTAAGGGGGGGGAAATTGGAATCATAACTTTTGAATAAATTATAACAATTTTTTCAAAACTTTATTTGTTAAAAAATTTAAAATCAATTTTCAATTATCTAAGAATGCAAACGTTAAGAATTTAGGGTCAATTTATTTCATAAAATTTTTTTGGGAGAGAATTTTATTTTACCATTTTTTCATGTTTTCATTTAATTAAAACAAGCATTATTTAATTATTCAAAAGACATGATTCTTCCATCTAACGATAAATAAGTGCAAGCTCCACAAGCCGATGATTCTAAATGGAATCATTGCGGGTGAAAGGGTTTAAACCATGAATTCCCCTTATTCTTTTGAGCAGTGTATTTTGTTTCTTAAATTTTTTTTGCTTCCTTTGCCTTTTCATTTTTTTTTGCATTAGTGGTAGTAAAAAAGACTAATGTTTATTTGTGCTACGAAACGTTAAGTTTTTCATAATTGCCAAGCTGAGTGGAAAGTTGCGCTTTGAAATGTTCAGGAAAAAGAAGTTTTCCCGTGAAAAGTTTCGCGAAAATTTATGCAAATTGCTCCACCTCTAACTTAAACCTTTCTAAAAACACCTTCTTGAAGCCAAATAATTTCACGCTTGTTAGAACTTTCCCTTATTAAATTTAAAATGGTGATAATAAATGAAAGAATTCTAGACTTAATTTTGTACAATCGCAAGAGCTGAATATATTTGTTAAAAAAATCAGAGTCCTCTATAAGTACAGTAGAACTCCATTTATCCGAGACAATTAGGGAGTACCCACATTCGGATAATCAGAATTTCGGATAATTAGGGTAAATCAGAAAAAAAGCTTATATTTTAATCAATTACTTAATGTATTATTGTTGTGAGATCACTTGGTTCTAGTTTCTATCGTCATCAACCAGAACCAATTTATAAGGTTCTGTTTGGCAGTTTGAGTTACAGATTTGTGTAATAATTTTTTTTGTTCCACTTAAGTTGAAAGGTTAGTTTCTTTTATGAGCCATGGTGAATGATAGCTATTGAGTTAACTGAACTATTTATTCAAATAACAACTTACATAATTGAAGAGTACAGGGGAAGAACCGCTTGATTTATTAGGAGTCGACCCGTAATTGTTTCTGCTTGGCGGACATTGGCGGCAGGAAATCGGTTACTCTCTTCCTTCTTCGCTTGGTCCAAGCGTCGGAATCGTGAATCTCGGCAATCTCGGTAGGTAGAAAAGACGTGGTTTAGGACTTTTCAATTAATTTGCTAATCTTAAAATTTCTCTTAATTGTTTTAGAAAAATTCGCGATTTTCAATCAATCGTACTTTATTTTTAAAGCTTAACATGATGATGAACACAGTCTTTCGAATAAAACGCGGAACTGAATTTCAGGGTTTCAGTGAGAGAAGATGCACAAGAAAATGAGAAATTGGTTTCCTTACACCAGTTTAGGCGATTACTCGCTATCGACGCCAAAGATGCCTGATGAGGAAAGTTTTCTACGAAACTAAGCGGTTTTTCCCCTGTACTCTTCAATTAAGAGATGCATATATAAAATAAAATCAGTTACAGTTTCTGCAAAAATTTATATGCGGCTTATAAATGTGTGTAACCGGCCTAATTGTTACTGTTCGTCTTTCTTGGATGTTATGCATACATTTTTTAGTCGGTTTAAAAAAGTTCCTGGGCCTGACATCCAACAAAGACGAATGGTAACGGATAGGACGGGAAGAATTATTTCTTGAAATTCGGATAATCAGCAACGGTTCGGAATATTGGAGCTCTTCGGTGGCGTTAACACTGGTCATTACTTAAGTATACAGTCCCTGGACAAATTATTAGACGCACTGCAAGATTTCATGTAAAATATTAATTACCGGGTGATAATGTACGGTTTTATTATTTTAAATTGTTTTGTTTTTTTATTTTTATATTATCCAATCAATTACCGATTTATTTGACATAAATAAAACAGCATTAATTTAGAAAAGCATAAGTTTAAGACGTCAAATATATTTCCTTACTAGATTCTTTCTACGTTGATATGAAATTTTTTAATTCCATTTAAAAGCGAGGAATATTACATATTTATTCTTTGAAATATAAATTAATTTTTGCAAACGATAAGTAATTATTGAATTCTCGAAATAAAATAAAAGAAACTATCCAAATTTAGCATGTAAATGTTTAATATAGAATTAATGCTGTGTTTGGCGCCTTTTTACCTGCTAAATACAACTGTTGTGTGGGTTCGGGTTAAGTGACAGATTCTGTTACAAGCCTACTTGTTTTCTTCGCAATTATCTCTTAAAAAGCAGCTTATGAGTTAAATTACAATTTTTTTAAGTATAAAATAAACAGGTTATGCCTTTAAATTATACGGTATTTTTCTGCCACACCAGCTGACAGATTTTTTTCTGTAAAAACAATTTTTTACAGTGTATGAAATTTCCAACTGACCTAACATTTCCACTGTGAAAATGCGGCACTGTTAGTATAGCAAAATATACCGGTACAGTAATGGTTTCCTAAGATTACGGTGCCGTCATCCGCCAGATTCGTAACGGTTACGTATGACGTCACAGAAACTTTTTACGTACAAATGTATGGCGATGGTTTCCTAACAACACGTTAATCGTAACCGTAACGGATCTGTACCATCGTCACGGACGTTCTTGCTTTTCCGACTCTTCTTCACACGTTTTTCGGACACGTAACGGCTACTTTTGCGAGGGAAAAATGTTCGAAAAGAGCGCTTCTCAGTCGGCCTTTCTTTTCTGGGGCTATAGGATTCTTGTGGCGATTGTAGGGCTTCGAAACTAAATCTTCGCGCACATGATTTAAAACAAATTATCTTTGTTCGTAGATGTTGACGTATGAGGATATGGAAAGCCCCTTCAGTTGTCCTATGTTTGAAAATTTCACTTTCCCTCTGCCGGTTACTTTCTAAATCCGATTCCTCCATCAGTATTAGCAGAGCTAAATTTTCATAATTCAAACTCATTTTTATATTGATTGAAGTTACGAACCGGCTAAAAAATCACGATGTGTCGGTTTGTTTACGTTTGGATCGGTTGCGGATTACGTTTCTTCATTTCGAGGAAACCGCATTCGCCGTAAACATTACGATCGGAATTGTAGCGGAGCGAATCTGTGACGTCACGCGTAGAGTTACGGTGACGGTGCCGTTATCTTAGGAAACCATTACTTACCGCAAGAGTGAAACGATGCTAAGATAAACTGACTCAAAAAGAGCTAAATAAATAATGGCAGCGAGCTAATGCATCATAACTTCGATGTTTGCAACGCGAAGTAAAGAGCTCACTTATCTGCTTAAGACGCGAAAAATTACGAGGCACATTTCCCTGGTAATGGATATGACGTGTACCTTGTGTCCCTATTTATACGCCTAGAAAAGTAGGTATAGGGAAAATGTGGATGAAAAATGGGGATTCCTTAAAGTATTGCTGTGCTAGAATAAAGTTTTAACTGTGGGAAGGGGTAAATGTGAATGATGTTTAGGGTTGATATTGATGTTTTCTATTGTTTCAAAAATTGTATTTGTTGTTCTAGTCGGTGTGACCATGTTTAAACTTAAGTTAGTTTGAATTATCGTCGCACTAGAGATACACTATTGGTGACGGGCGTCATAATTTAGAACCACATTCAGGTGATGAGACGACAAGCGAGTAGGCACCCAACGCAACCGTTATGGGTGACATCGTACGCAGCGTTGGGACATTCAAGAACATTTAGCGTGCACTCCCCCTACACGGGGTATTAAAACTGTCGTTCGTCGACTATTATCGTAATTGAAACTATTATTCGTTGGATGGACATTTTGGAGATGCCCGGACCCGAAACTGGGACCTTTACCATGTAATTTGAACGTCTAACCATCTGGGTTCCCCAGCCCTTGACTGTTTAAAAATGATGAGGACATTTTCATTTCAATTAATTATATACCCATAGGTGTTAAATTCAAGGAACTGATTTTGCAGTACTGCCGTGTGATCAAAAATGTAAAGATACTTGATGTACTGTGAACGCGTTGAAATTTTTTTCAGTTTTAATCGAGCATTCGAAATTACCATTTTATTTGACTTTTTCGTTTTTTGCAAATTAAGTCATAAACCAAGCACATAATTTATTAATCCGTTTGAAAATTAATTTTTTTTTTCAATCCAAAAATTATAAAACCACCGAAGTAACAATAAAATATTTTTTTAAATATTATTTCAGAAACTTTACAAAACTTATTTAATTAGAATAACAATTACATAATAAATACAACAGCGCTTTTTTCTTTATAATTCAATTACGTTAAGAAATTTTATATAAAAATATAAGACAAATACTCTGACATTTTATTTTAATAAAATTATCAATAAATATGCGCATAATTATTTTGTAACATTGTCTGCCGCTCGAAATTCTTTTTCGCACTCTATGCCTGACGATAACGGATCTGTTTCCTTTTCATGGTATAGAATAATTCGTAGTGCCATTAACTATTGTTTCGTTATTCAATTATGTTTCGTTATTCAATTGTGTTTCGTTATTCATTTATCACTCAAGTGTCACCTCCGTAATTTTTTTTTGTTTGGAACCCATTCATTTTTATTTTATAAAAGATACGAAACTAATCAGGACATTTAGCACTCAACTCAATATTTTTTACTCTTTCTAATAATGTTCGTGTATGAATGGTATTCTAAAATTACTAAATATCGTTATATTTATAAAGTGGTAAAAAAAATTAAAGGATTTAATTCACTTATGTTTCTTAAAAATAAATTTTAGATTTATTTTAAATGTTTCATGCTAATTGCATCTTCGTTTTTTTAAAGTTTGAAATAAATTTAAACATTAAAATATTTGTAATTAATTCGTGGAATTTTATATATATATATTGAGCGTATATTTTTTTACTGTACCACAAAAGAAATCTTTCGATTTATTTCGTGCGGATAAAAGATAGGAAATATTTTTTTTATAATTGCGTGAAAAAAATCCGATTTTTACACTATAATTTTAATATCAGACGCGTGCGAAAAGTTATACTTTTTAGAAACAGTGATACAAAATTACTTTTTTTCACCCAAAAGCAGTGAAAAAAAGTACTTTTTTTCACTCTTTTCATAAAATGCCAACATTTCAAGTAAAATTTCTATTTCATAATATTCATAAAATCCAGAAATGTATTGATCTGCTTTATTTATAAATATTATGCGCGTGAATTTTATTATTTTTTATTTTTGAATCAGTATCCATGTTCAAATGTTTGACTTCAAACTAAAAAATTAGTTTTCCTTTTGTAGTTCCACAGATTTATCGATGCCGATCTTCTTTATGTAAAAAAATTAGCACGTGAATTATTTTTGAACCAATGAGATTTGATTTTTTTCACGTAATTATAAAAAATAGTGTATGAAACACGTGTGAAAAGTGAACTTTTTAAAACACGTGTCATTATTTCACTCGCTCGTACCTCGCTCGTGAAATAAAATCCACTAGTTTTAAAAAGTGTTACTTTTCACACTTGTTGCATAAATAACTATAGTATTTATAAATTGTTTATCAAATGCAAAATATAACGATCAAGGTTTTTTTTAATATAAAATTTATATTGAATAAATCTCTATCTTTAATAAAATTCATCCGGTTTTACCACACTTAAAACATTATTAGAATCTTAATATCGCCATTATTAGAGAGCCGAAAAGGTTTATTCTGAAAATAATTGGTACTTTCAATAAAAAACTTCAGATTGACTTATTTCTCATAATTACTTGTTTACGAATTTTTCTCTCAAACTACACTGCTCAAAACAATTAGAGGAGTACTTTGCGTACTTTTGTTAATTCTTTCAGTTCAAACGTTTTAATTTTTATTCTAAAAATTTAAAATTTGTTAAATAGATTCATTATGCATCCAGAATGAAATGGTAAAAAACAGGGAAAAATTCTTAATTTTTTTAACTAAAATTTAAGGGGGATAAAATTGGAATCATAATTTTTTAATAAACTATAACAATATTTTTTTAAAAACTTTATTTGTTAAAAAAGTTAAAATCATTTTTCAAACATCTAAAAATGCAAGCGTGAAGAATTTACGGTCAATTTCTGTCGTAAATTTTTTTTTGGGAGTGAATTTTATTTTACCATGTCTTTCATATTTTCATTTAATTAAAACAAACATTTTATAATTTTCCTAAAGACATGATTTTTCCATCTAACGATAAATAAGTGCGAGCTCAACTTAGTGAGAAAAAAATCGCAAGCTGATAATTCCAAATGGAATCATTGGGAGTGAAAGGGCTTAAACCATGCGTTCCCCTAATTGTTTTGAGCAGTGTATAATACTGTGCCTTTCCATGCATCTAAAAACGTTCGTTTCTGCCTTTGAAAAGCCAAAAATACTTCCACTTGTCTGTCTAAAAACAGCAAGCCATTTATCCTTCAGCACTTATTTTATCTGGAGAAGGTGTGAAAACTATCACAATCGTTTAATGGCTAAGAATAAAAAGCACTTTCCTCCAACGACTTACGTCTGTTTGGAAGTGACGAAATCTCGGACTTATTTATGCTTTACCCAGAAGGGTTGAAATTTTTACTTTTCAAAGTGAAAAGATGGAACCTAAAATATTTGGTATCGTCTTGAAAAAAAATATTTCGATTTGGTAAGTAGCGCCCGGCGAATTTCGAAAGGTTGACATGGTAAAAAAAAGTTATCTATAGCAGCATTGCATAAGGTATCGCCATACCTTGAAATCGGCAAATTTTGACAATTTTTCACAAATTTTGTTTAATGTTTTTAAACGAAGCCCTATTCTTTACGTTTAAAAAACTGTTGATATTTTTATTTTACGATAGTTTAATAAAAAGGCTATTTCAGTAAAGCATAGTGTGTAAAATTTTGCCCTAACCAAACCGGAAGTGGAAGATGGAACTTTATACTTTGAACGCGTTTTCTGAAGAACGGTATTTTTCAACAACAATGTTTTTTTTAAAACCATATATCTCAAAAACTACTTGATATGATGTAATAAAATTTTCATATCATGTTTATTATAAGTTCATGTGTGTTTTGAAATGAGATCTAAGCAAAAAAATGATAAAATTTATTTTATGGACTTTTTAATATTAAAATTTCCTTGTTTTTTTGAAAAATTTCTATAAACATGACTTTGACACTATGTAATTTCTAAAATATTAGGAGTTTTGCTTAAATCTCATTTCAAAACATGTAAGAAGGTCTAATGAATGACTGCATAATATTTAAGGAATGAATTATTTTTTGACATTACGTTTTGCGTAAGGCTTATATTTAAGGCAAATATCTTCAAAATTTTAATTTATTTAAAAAATAAAATTTTAATTTAATTTTTTTGATCAAATATTCCATTTAACATTATTATTCATCATAACCACTCAAAAAATTATTTAATTTTAAAGTATTAAAAAATTAAACCCCTCAAGGTGGGGGTTTTAACTTTTATTTCAACCGTTCGATTTTCATAACTGTTTTCTAATATGATATCATAGACATTTTTTTTACACTTTCGGTCCATATTACAAAAATTCTTGGTGCATTAAATTAATAAATTTACAAAAAAAGTAGGCTATATTATAGTTACTTACAAAACTTCTTGTTTATTATTAATTTTATTCCAAATTAATTTTAAAATAATCTATAAACAGAATATGCTAAAAAAAGGGTATATTGAACAAATAGTAACTATCTTGAAAGATAATTTCGACACATATTAGCAAAAAAATAAATTTTGACATACATTAGCGAAATTAAATTCTGACATATTTTGCTATAAGCCTCTTATTTCTTTTGCTGAAAAACTACTTTCTATTTAATTGCATTCTGAACACATCTACATTAAGTACATTTAGCAATGTCCATAATGGATAGTTATTGAACGAACCGTGTTTTCAACTCCATAGATTTCACTCTTTTTTTTTTTTGTAAGAAATCATTTCTGTCACGATATCCATCAAATGGCTCTGGGGATCGGAGATGAAACTACTCGAAACTAGTTTCATTTGTCAAAAACCGGAGAAAGATAAATTTATTTCCTCGTATTTCTTTTTATTTTAAAGAGTTTATGATCTATTTTTGATAGAAAAACTTTTTACACCTCATAGCGACTACAGACATCAAGGAAGCGGCGAAAAAAGTGAATGAAATATACTAGCAAGGTTGAAGGAACCAAGTTGACAAAACTGAAAACTAATTGTTTTGAAGGCTTTCACATACGTTAAAGTATTTATTTACAAATTAATTTAATATATATATGTCAAATAAGTCGACAGGGAAACTTCGGAGTAATTAAAGATATTTTATTAAGAGTTTTTCATTAGGATATAGTTAATTTGTCGTCTGCAGCCGACGAGAGAATGTGATCGAATGCTCACAAAAATGGTGAAAAATCCCAAGCTCTGCTTCACCGACCAATCAGAGTTATGAGAAAGTTTGAAGTTCAACTTTAAAAATGTGATGACTAAACAGTTTCTGTGGGAACGATTGATCTAGGCGACTGTTTTGTCGCCGACAGGGTGTGGTTGTGATGTTTAAAGTACTAAGTGATACTAAGGACATATGAAAAAGATAATTTAAGTTATTAAGTTTAATTGGGGTACAAAATATAAGATTTTGAGGGGGTTAAGTTATAATGTGCAAGTTATAATATGTCATATATATGCAATCTTAAAAAAGGTAAGTGAAAATACGAGAGAAAAAAAATGTCTAGCCCCCTTAGATACCTGCGGGGTATGGAACATAATTTTTACAGTCAATATTTTACGGGCAATTTGGTTAATCCGGGCATTATTCATAAGGCTTGGGTCGTTTTTACTTGAGTGTGATAATTTATCGCATTGCCCATTCAATATAAATACTGCTATTTTTTTCTGAATAAATTTTCATTAATTAATATGTAGTAGTATAACATGTAAGTATATGCATATGCATCTGTAAATACAGTACCTGGACAAATATTGGACGCACTGTATTTTTTTTTATTAATTTTATGTTTCTTAAAAGTTTTTATGTAATAATGGTATATTTAAACTACAATATTATTGATTTTTATTTAAAAGAATTGTTGTATGGCATATTTGTATTTATACAAATATGTAGGTACAATATCAACCGGTAATTAATATTTTACATGAAATATAATAATTTAATCCGTCAAATTTGTCCAGGGACTGTACATACCTTATGTTTCTGTTTTTAATTAGTTATTTGATTAGTTCGTTATTTAAAAATTTGTCGTAATATAATATATCTTATTTTGGCATGTAGAAAAATATGAACACAAATACTTTCAAATTGCTTTCTTGATTTTCTAAATTATTTACAATATCCAGACAATCTGATATTATTTGTATAATTAACCACTTTGTCCTATCTCTTTGAGGATTTCCCGGGCATTATGAATAAATCCCAATTATTTATATTTTCTGCCATAACAATTATATACTCTGAAAGCATCAGTACTTAGTATAGAAAATAAATATACCTAATCTACCGAATTTCGTAATTAAATGATGCCCTTAATTTATATCTTAAATTTTTTTACTACACTTAAAATTGTTTTTAAAAATAATATAAATTAAATGAATATTTCAATTTTGGTCTTTTAGCACTTGAACTATAGCATAGTGACGTTTGAATGTTTTCCCAAACCATTGCCGAAACATACCTCTTTCTGTTAACAATCCTCGAGTACCTTTTCAGACCATTTTCCTTTCAGGAGGTAACGATAAATTCTACGGAGACGTTCCCCTAGTGGATAAGAGGAACTATTCCTTTTCCGTTAAAGTGTTTCGTACTAGATAAGAGTCCATTGTTGTTTCCAATAAACTTGCCCGAAAGTTTAGTGGAAACGATCAATTCAACGCCTGGTAGCTAGTAGGGTTTCTTTTTTTCCCCTTGAAACAAGAATATTTAATACGAATGTCGAAGAATAATTTAGCTTTCAAAGTTAAAAGTCAGTAAGTAGCCTTCAAAGTTAAAAGTCAATCTCAAAGTTAAAAGTCAGTAACATGGAAAAAAGAAATGCAATGTGACACACCTGTATGATATTTAATTTTGATCCTCTTTAATTTTATCCACATCTCGTAACAGTCATACATTCTTTGTCGACTCAATACTTCATCTGTCTTATATTTTGATAAGTTAGATAAACTTAAACAAAGAACAGAAAGCTCATTTTCGCATGACAAATATCCTTGTCAGTTGTCCGTTAATCAGTTGATATTTAAGAAAAATGCTTCGCAAAAATAAAATTAGTTGATATAATTTAACAAAATCAAAAACTCTTTATAGCGTTAAATGGGGGTAAGTTCGTTCCAAGTTTTTCTCTATAATAATTCACCATTAAGAGGATACGGTACCCAAAACATTATTTCTAGAAATATTAACATAAACTAGTAAATTATAGTGGTTTTATATAATGTTCACTCTAAATAAACATTTTCTAGCAATAAAAACAACTATTTACAAGTAGTTTTTCATTTATTTAAAAAAGTCAAAATTTGTAACTTTTTTTAAAACGCTACTCCCCTTTCAATTTTAAGAATAACTCCACCGAACTTTTAGAGTTTGTTTTTAGTACTATTTGTTCCAGAACTGTGCATGGATTTTAAAATGTGAGCAACAGTTAAAAAGTAACAGGCATTTATACTGAAAATCTCGAAAAATCACAAAAAAATTACAAATAATTGACTTCAACATTTTTTTTAAAAAACAACTATACATAGTAGACTTATTCCATGCACAATTTTGTGCACCATATATATATAAGAACACAGGTTAAAAATTTCAAAAATCTAACTTAATTAGCAAAAAAGCCTTTGGGATATAGTAAATACAAGAATTGAAAAACGCGAAACAGAGAAAAAAGGTTGTAAGCAGGTAAAATACGTATTCGAACTTATTGGAATGACTCCAGAAAATATGGAATAAATTTTTTCTACAGAAGATATCATTCTGAAACTTTCAGTAATTGTTCAAAAAACTATTGTGAATAATAAGTAAAAACTGAAAAATCGATAATTTGACCAATTTTTGGGTACTGTATCCCCTTAATTACTTCTTAAATAATTTTTATGGCTCTTTTAATTGGTGATTAAGTATGTCTTGACTTATAAACCCTAACTGGGACGAAATTCCGACGGGCTCGAACTCCCGACAAATCAACGAATTGATGCCGTTACGCTTAATAAAAGACAATGTAATTACTAATTTTTGCATTAATATTTTTGCATTTTGTTGCTGTCGGGATTTGGGCCGTCGCAATTATGACTTTTCGGGATTATGGATGTTGGGCTTATGATCCAGTCCCCTGAAGTTTATCTGCCCACTACAGCGTTATTAGGCACAAGTCAGATATACCGTTTAAAACGACTTAGAAATGAGTTGAATCTACGAGTTGGAATCTTCCAGCATACTTTGCTATTGGTTAGTTACTGGGTGCTTAAAACAATAGTCCAAACTATCAGTCTAGATACTGTAGTTAACCTACCCACGGCAGTTATATTAGTTCTATTCTTGCTCTAAAGCGACCAGAGCCTGATTTCTGGCAGGGCAAACGGGGCACGTGCTCAGGGCCCCCACTTCAAGAGGGCCCCTAAATTTTCTTAAAAGAATAATATTGGGGGAAAATAGTTGCCACAAAGAAAAAATAATAATAAACATAATTACAATTGAACAAAGTACTATTAAATTTTTTTTTATACGCAAGCCACTATTTTTTATTCCCTGTTAATTTTATAAATTACTTGCCTCAGCGATGTGATCAAGTGAATAAAAATTATGTATGTAGATAAAATGATTTGACAATGATACAATAAGTATCTGATGTGATATCTTATGTATGTATTAAAAAAATTATATTAAAAAGTGTTGGACGTGTTGAATGTGCATCTTGTCCAATAAGGAAACACCAGGGTTAGGGAACAGAGCTTTAATTAACACAACATGGTAAAAGGTAACAAGGGACTAAGCAAGTGCGTAGCAACAACAACGCTAGCAATATATAGTAACAGTTGTACGGTAACAGTTCATAGTTCATATTCAGGTGGTTGTTGGCTGATTCCGATCTACGTCTACACAGACTTGTAATCACAACAAAAAGCAATGCTTTTATTATGCGTACTTAATATAATAAAGGTTATTTATTCGTACAATTTTAAAATGAAAAAAAAAAAACATTTTCATGGACGGATTAATGTATGTTGTGCGGCCCCCAAACGGACTTGTGCCCTAGGCCCCAAAAGTTATAAGTCGGACCCCTCGTGTAGCTCCAGTGTGACAATATTTCAAACTAACTTAACTTTATGTAACCAATCCATCTGCCACACGCGCCAAAATCGATTTATTTGTCTCATCCCCTCAATTGCAGGTGCGCGTTTGACCTGTCCGGTCCAGATGTCGCCAACCCGTGTGGACGTCCAAGTGATATTAATGTCCTAAGATATGAGTTACAACACCGTTGGCCTAATGAAAATGGCGAGCTTGGCGACAGCCTGAATTATTGGCGTCGAATTGATATTGATAGGCGATATTAAAGGGGGAGAGTGAAGATTCATGTCCTCTTAAAAAAAAGTTATTTTGGATTGTTGGCGGTTTTATTGGGTTTTGGTAGAATAGTTGGTGGTACTGCTTTTCGTCAAAGAGATGAATCGCTTAGTCGAAGTGTCAATCAATCGAAGGCTTTGAAGTTTAAAAAATTATTTCGGTTTTAATGATCTTATTAGTCGCAAAAAATATTATAGTATAATAAATTTATTTTTATTTAGGTTTTAGCCTTTATTTCTTTATGTAAAAGAGTGTGAAATTGTATAGAATTAAGAAACTACGCATATTAAATATCTTTAAAAATTAACAATATATCAAATATAATGTGTCTGTACAGCAGCAAATATATTTCGCAAGACATTTTATAAAGTTATTTCGACTATGTTGCTCCTACGTCACAATCTGAGAGCACATTTTATGCAACTACAAAATAATGTCTAGCGAGTTCCACCAACTTCTTTAACTTTTTCAATATTACTCAAAGCTTTCATCTGATTTAACTATATTTGATGCATTTCTGATGTATAACTTCTTTAGCATTTAAACTTTTGGAGATACCCTGGGGCTGCTCACCAAATCGACCACTAATATTTTTCGCCAGGCGATACAAAATATGATGGCAATTTTCCATCTCAGCATTTCTAACAAGAAGTTCTGGAAGAACTAAAATAGTTTACTGTCCAGTTAGTTTAATACGCACTGAAGTTCTTATCGATTTGTAGACATACTAGAGAAAAAAGTATAAAATATAGGTTATTTGATGCTGTGGCGGTTCACCTCACACGCAACCTCAATATGCCATCAACAACTAGGTGGCGCTGATTTACCATCTCGTTCCTACCACTATTCTAAATAACAATGATAGCAGTAGTATAAAAGCCTAGGTAACTCATCTCCACCTTGAGGATCCTTTTAGTAGACTGTGGGTTACTGAGGCCGCTACAGTGGTGACCCGAGGACGTGATCGTCACCCACTCCAACGACGCTCCTGCTACGATGCGCTCAACCACGGTTGGCTACTCGCCGCTAATGCACTCAACGCTGCGCGCAACTCAACGCTCCCCGCAACTCAACGGCCAACGCTGGCACACAACTCAACCGCAGCACAACGCACAGCGAAGCAACCTGCGCAAAGTTCCTTACCTCGTTTCTAGGAGGGGAGTGGTGTGGCGGTTCACCACACACGCAACCTCAATATGCCATCAACAACCAGGTGGCGCTGATTTACCATCTCGTTCCTACCACTATTCTAAATAACAATGATAGCAGTAGTATAAAAGCTTAGGTAACTCATCTCCACCTTGAGGATCCTTTTGGTAGACTGTGGGTTACTGAGGCCGCTACAATGCCATACTTTCTAACATTTTTTTTAATTAATGTAAAAAATAAAAACACACCGTTAAAAGACAGATAAACAGACGGACAGAAACACTTAGACACTAACAAAGGTATAAAATATATGTTACTGATTTAATACCTTTCTAACAGAAAATAATTTTTAAAATAGGAATTTTAAAACAGAAATTGTAACATAACGTCTTTTGAAGGTACCTGCTAAAATTTATGTAAAGAATTAAAATTAATTTTTAAAGAAATAACTTATCTAAGATTGTTTAAATCCTGAAAAAAATGCAGTTTTCGCTTTTTATCGACTTTGTCCTGTGATCACATGGCAAAATCGTGATATGGAAACGGTAAAGAAAATATATGAGCTTTAAAGTTTTAGTCATAAAGTAAAAAACTAGTTTCGAAACGATAAACAACAGCCATGCCAGGATATTTCATTCACTTTTTCGCCCTTACTAGAAGTCTGTAGTCGCCAAACTGTGAAAAGTTTTTGCGATCAAAAAATAAATCATAGACTTACCTTACAAAATAAAATGATATAAGAGGAAATAAAATTTTCCTTTCTTGGATTCTGACAAATGAAACTAGCTTTTAGTAGTTTCATTTCCGGTTCCTCAAAGCGATTTGATGGATATCGTGACAGAAATGATTTCTTACAAAGAAAAAGAAATCTATTGAGCTGAAAACACAGCCCGTTCAATAACTATAAATTATGTTCAAGTTTGCGACTAGGTACATTTCTAATTGAACTTAATGTACATACAGTCCCTGGACAAATTATTAGACGCACTGAATTTTTTTAGCAATTTTATGTTTCTTAAGAGTTTTTATGCAATAATGGTATATTTAAACTACAATATTATTTATTTTTATTTAAAAGAATTGGTGTAGACTACATATTTGTATTTATTTTAAGATAATTATGATTAAGATTAATTTATATTAATTATTTATTATAAGATTATTTATGTGATCATCATCATCCTCAAATGCAGGAGACAGTACAGTTTTGCATTGATAGCATGCCGCGCAGAATTAAAGCTTTGATAGCGGCTAAAGGTGGCTCCACTAAGTATTGACTTTTACTAACATTAATTTCACTTTTCTTTAAAACTTAATAAACTTATGCTTTTCTAAATGAATGCTGTTTTATTTATGTCAAATAAATCGGTAATTGATTGAATAATATAAAAATAAAAAACAAATCAATTTAAAATAATAAAACGGTACAATATCACCCGGTAATTAATATTTTACATGAAATCTTGCAGTGCGTCTAATAATTTGTCCAGGGACTGTATGTCCAGAAATGCAATGAAATATTTTTTTACAGTTATTTCATATCCCCAAGAGTGTTTTTGTGTTTAATGTAATCCCTTAGTCCCTATATCACTCACATTTTCATCTTTAATGCCCAAAAAAGTAGTATGCCAATATTGTGCCTCTATTCTATTAATCAATTTTAAATTACAATAATTTTTTTCTATCTGTTCTTGCACAGGCCCCGTGTGTGTTTATATTTTATTTTCTTATTTCGAATTTTTTTTTTAATTAGTGATGTAAATAGAAGTTTTGTAAAGGCTAATATTCCACCAAAATGTAAGCCCTAATATTGTGCTATTTATTCTACCCACCAAGGTTTTTTGTAAACTTTAAACGAAAATTTTCGTGTTGCTCTTTTATGTACCTTAAGTGTATTTTATTTATTTTAAATCATCTTATAGTTGACAAAACATATCGAATATGAATGTGGAGAACATCAGGTATTGGTGATCTCTCTCTCCTCTTCCTCGGCGCAACATCCCATTACTGGGCCAAGGCCTGCCGTGCCCATTTCAGCTTTCGTGACCTAGGGCTCTGGGGCGCTAGGCATATGTCCCGGTAAGGTGGTCAGCCTCACGCGGAACCCCCACTGTTTAGTTCCCAAGCATGCTTGGTACCCATTTTATCGACCCACTCAAGGGATGAAAGGTTGAAAGAACCTCGCCCAATCCCGTATATTTTTAAAGACTGTTTTTAGGGGCTGGGGAGCCCAGTCGGTTAGGCATTCGCCTAGCATGCGGAAGGTCCCAGGTTCGTGTCCGGGCATCGCCAGAATAACTGCCGACCTATAAACGGCCCGTGCAGACAAAAATGTCCGACGAATAATACCCCGTTAAGAGGGAGTGCACGTTAAGTATCATCCAAAGTCCCGACGCTGCGTACGTTGTCGCCCTTAACGGTTGCGTTGGGTGCCTACTCAGGTGTCGGCTCGTCACTTGACTGTGGTTCTAAAATACGACGCCCGTAGCCAATAGCCCTCATGTAGCTCTAGTGCGACGATAATTCAAACTAAACTAAACTAAAGACTTTTTTTTATCTGATATATGTAACTGACTTAACACATAGAGAAGACTTCGGTTTGGAAACCCATCTATCACCTCCCATTCCCCCTTAAAGCGTAAAGATGATGTGGCATTTGATCAGTCCTGTTTATACGTTCCTTTACAACACATAAAATTTTACTTGAGAAAATAGTTAAACAGGAACAACCATCAAAATAAATTGGTAATCACAATATTGAAATATCTTACCAAACCCAAATTGTGATATATAGATTTATGTAGTTCAAGTTCGGTAACCAAATCAATCTATAATATTTCTTTATACAACAAATCCCGATGTGATGTATTGATGCCATAATGTAAACAATATTGCAGTGCGTGTGTTTTAGAGTGCTTTTAAGAGTTGTGTTTTTAACGTTTTAATTACAATTTTAAATTGCTGTTAAGAGTTCCTGCCATCTTTTCAATAAATACATTCACTAAGTTACCCAAAATACACTAATTTTTAATACATAACTCTGCAGTCCCCATAACATTAATATATATGTTACCGTTAAAGTATATAATGCAGTAATTTCATAGAATACCTAGTTATTCTATGAAATAACAGATCGTATCCGTTAAGGTGTGTAATATGTTATTAATTTGACACTTTAACTAGTTATTTTGTGAAATAACTAGGTATTCTATAAATTAACTAATGAGACACAGTCAAAGTGTAAAAAAAAAACATGTATCTAAAATGAAATTTTTAATTTTTATAGAAATATCTAGGTATTCTATAAATAAACTAATGATAGAGAATTAAAATGAAAAAGAAGCAATTTATCTAATTAATGCAGCGTATAAATGGTATTTAAGGAAAAGTACCATAAAATCATTTTTTACAACAAGGATTACTAAAATGACACTTGGTATTACAAAGTACATTATTTCTAAAACAAAAAATTACCCCTAGTGTAGCTCTAGTGCGACGATAATTCAAACCTAACTTAACCTAAAACAAAAACATTTTTTGTTGACACACTGGGTATTACACGAACATTTTTTTAAATTCCTGACTAGCACCTAAACTTTTGTATTTGTCATGTGAAATATATGATATAGATTATTTTACACTTTAACGGTCTGCAGATTGTTATTTTATGAAATAACTAATTAAACCATGAAATACAAGAGAGTTTTACACTTTAACGGACACGATCAGTTATTTCATGGAATAACTAGGTATTCTATGAAATAACGGATTTCATACTTTAACGGTAACATATACATCACCAATACCCAAACTCTAATATCTACAACTCAAATACTACTTTTCAAAACTCCATGTCCTTTCCCACTCCCTTCTACATGTTTCACCAAAGCGGCACTTCTGCCATGTCAAATCAATGAGAGATACGCCAGTCTTCCCTGCACTGTGCCCAATATCGACTGAAATACGTTCGATAGGTCGATCCAGAGTTTCTGTCCTCTCCATCCACTGGCTTACCTGCACAGGTTATGCCGTGACTCCCAGAAGGCAGAAGTTAACGTCAAAACTCAGAGGGCTGCAATACATAATGTATGGGGCGATGGTAAAGTCAGTGCATAGACTGCAGATTCTCGTCAAGGGTAGTACATGAAGGAGTATGAGCATCTTATATGCACTTCTTTCAATTTTTTGTTAAGTCTATGAGGAATTTATTTAGTTAGTACTAAGTATGGGGAGAGATGTTAGTTTAATTAGTACTATGTATGGAGAAATTTTAAAAATTAGTGCATAACCTGCAGATTCTCGTCAAGGGTAGTACATGAAGGAATATGAGCATCTTATATGCACTTCTTTCAATTTCTATGTTAAGTCTATGAGGAATTTATTTACTAAGTATGGGGAGAGATGTTTGTTTAATTAGTACTATGTATGGGGAAATTTAAAAAAATAGTGCATAGCCTGCAGATTCTCGTCAAGGGTAGTACATGAAGGAATATGAGCATCTTATATGCACTTCTTTCAATTTCTATGTTAAGTCTATGAGGAATTTATTTAGTTAGTACTAAGTATGGGGAGAGATGTTTGTTTAATTAGTACTATGTATGGGGAAATTTAAAAAAATAGTGCATAGACTGCAGATTCTCGTCAAGGGTAGTACATGAAGGAATATAAGCATCTTATATGTACTTCTTTCAATTTTTTGTTAAGTCTATGAGGAATTTATTTAGTTAATAATCTTTTTGATTTTAAATTTATGAGCAATATAGCAAGTTTTTGCATAAGAAAAGTAATGATTATGCTTTGTGTATCTTAGGTTATACTTTCGTTTGTGGTGTCCATCATTTTAAAAATATAATCGAATTTTTTTTTATTTAATTTGCTGTTAAATCTGGAATCTTCGAAGAATCTACTACTGTGGCGGTGTGCTTGTTTTGTGTCGGAGCTGCTTCAGGTTGCGTCCCGTGGCTTTGGTAGCGATCGTTGCTTAGCGCTGGAGCTACGCGATGCTCTGGAGCAGTCCTACGGAAGCTAGATTATTTATCGACAGTTGGCATCGGTATTGAGTTTCCGGCTGCGTATCGTAAAGCAGCCGAAGCCGATGCATCTTCCCTTTTCCACGTCGTGCACTCTCCCCGCTGGTCGGGTTTATCTAAATATCTTCGAGATTGTTTTAATTAGTTTTACATTATGGGATTAGCAATATTTGTATTAAGCAGTAAATAAATCATCGTTTTAGTTCTCCAAAATATGTTTGTGTTTTTGTGATCAGATTAAACTTACTGAACCAAAGGTGACAACCAAACTACAATTAGCTAGAATATTTGGCAAAAACCCGCTAGTTGAACCTAAAATAAAAGGAAAAAGGAAGTCAAAACTATCAATGGTCTGAACATTGATCGTGTAAGAATGTACAGTCCCTGGACAAATTATTAAACACACTGCAAGATTTCATGTAAAATATTCATTACCGGGTTATATTGTACCGTTTTATTATTTTAAATTGATTGGTTTTTTATTTTTATATTATCCAATCAATTACCGATTTATTTGACATAAATAAAACCTTATTCATTTAGAAAAGCATAAGTTTATTAAGTTTTAAAGAAAAGTGAAATTAATGTTAGTAAAAGTCAATATTTAGTTGAGCCACCTTTAGCCGCTATCAAAGCTTTAATTCTGAGCGGCATGAAATAAAACTCTTGAAAAATTATTTATGTGATATAATTCAGTTTTGATTGTTGTAATATCACAATAGAGTTCTTTTGATGGTTCATTATATATGTATGAGGAAAGATGCATAGAGAATTCTAACTTTGAATAAAAAAATATGCAAAAGTTCGCTTTTATTTTTAAAGCATCAATTTTACTAATTATTTATTCTTCTCTTTTTCGAAAGAAAGTTAATGAACATGGGAAATTGTGGCGACTAAAAGATATTTATTAAAAAAAATTGCAGCATTATTTTTTTAAATTTCAAACAAATTTAACAAACGATAATGAGTAATTATTAATTTGCGAATGAAGATTAATGAAAATAGTTAATTTTGGCGTTTAAAAGTTTAAATTAGAAATAAACTATTAGCTAAAAGCCCTGTTTGGCGAATTTCTTTTTGAGATGTATAAATAGTGAGTTTTTTGTTGAGCACAAATATTGTGTGGAAGCGGTTTAAGTGACAGATTCTGTAACAAACCAACTTGTTTTAAAGTTATCTACGTTTATTGAAATATGGATTAATAGACACTTGAAATTACGATACTCTGTTTTAGGGTCTTCTCTAGATATATACCATGATCAATGAAGCAATGTCTATATCCCAGATATACGATAAATCCAAACCAATTCCTCTCTTATGAAACGCATTCACACTCTTGATATGACATATACATGTAGTACGTCATTTAAATATCCAATATGTACGTCCAGTGCAAAACAGGTACAATTTATATGATAACTTAGCAGTAGTTATACTCGTCTGTTTCTGTGGTTCGATAATGAGGATGAAACATGTTGAATATGGATGGTCGTCAATAACTACGATATTTCGGGTGTTTGGTATGGGAAATCAATAATTAAATTCGGTGTATGTCCAGGAAGTTTACATATGCTATACGTGGGCGATGTGTTTTGAAGATTGTGTACATATCTTATTGAATGACGGTAGGACTTCTCTACAACTCAACTTGAGTAGAAGTTATGGTTAATATGGTTGAGAGACTGTACTATTTTGTGTTTGAAGAATTTCTCTTGGGGACGAGACATTTTTTATTTAGGACAAACACAAACGTACAAGTCAAAACGGCAGAATTGTGTAAGATCCAGCACAAACGATAGTGAACAGTCACAATCTCAGCAAGTTCTGACCAATCTGTCGCCAAGGCAACCACGGATTTTATACATTCTTCAGTTCACTACAGTTCAATTATAAAAGTCAGTCATTACGAAAATATTGTTTTTTTTTAATGAGAAAGTCACTTCACTACCGACTCATGTCGGTCAAAGTGGCTAGCACAGAGTATTCTAATGGAAGAATGAAGTTGCAAAACTCGCATTCTCCCAAGTACGTTCATTGGCGACTTTTGATAATCGTAAATTCAATTAGACGAAGTCGCCAATGGACGGGCCGGACCCTATATCCTAAATATTCTTTGGAAAAGATGATTTTTGCAACTGCACCCTTCATACGTTCGTTAATGTTAAGTTTTAGTGAAAACTGATATACTACATATTATTTTGATTAGTTATCATGTAAAATTCTGTCGAATACTATAAAATTATCGTTGCAATTAATTTGTGTTGAACTATGGAGAATCGGGACACGGTCCATAATTAAATATAAGAAAAACTAGGGCTTTTTCGCCAACACATTATTTTCGCATCTTCTTTGAATTTCAACTTGCATTATGAACTTTGAATTAATGTATGCAGGACATCAAGCCACTATGCAGCCACTATGACGTACGCATTACATTTCTACTATTCACTATTATGTGTTTAATGAGAAATTTCATGAAGAAAACAACGGTAAATATTGGCGCAAATAGTACTATGGGAGCCAAATTAGATTGTTTTCGGGTACATGAATCTTCTCCTGTACATTGCGCAAAGTACAGGGTGGCGCAAATAAAAGTTGCCCCGTCATGGAGATAAGAATAAGTCAGAATTGTTGCCAAGTCAAAAACTAATGCAAAAACAGGTTTGCTAAGTGAAGCTATTGATCGCTTCAATATTAAGAACAAAAAAAACGCTTGGTGAAATATTTGCGGCAACTAAGCTATGGTTTTGACAAGCTATATTTGAAATGCAATATAAACTGAAGGTTTGTACAGCTGTGCAAAAAAAGTTCCTATAGTAGTGATTATTTCGGCCTTTAATTATCCTAGAGAATCGGAAATTTTTATTTTTGTTAATACAAAGCATTCTAAATTGATTGCAAGACACAAAATTTGCATATAAGGGGACGTTTTCATGTGATACGCACTAAAATATCAGAACTCGCCTATAGTCCATGAGTAGCTCTAATGTGATGCTAATCCAACCAATGCAGAAACTGGTTTGCCAAGCTAAGCCATTGCACGCTTGAAATTTTTTTTATTTCGACTTGTAGGCTTTCAGGCGGTGGCGACGCCGCATCAATAGTTTTTCGCGCCAAGCATCTAAATGCATTCTTATCTCTACGCCGAGGCCACTTTTATTTGCGCCACCCTGATGTAGAAGATGCTTTTCATGTTTTTCAAATTTTATTGAAATTGTTTTTGTCGTATAACATATGTTTGCGGATATTTCACTTTCAATCTTTGCTACCTTCCGAATCAATATATGATACATTAAATGCTTACTTAATTTAGTTTTTTATTGATAAATGCATTTCTTCCTCTTGTCCTTTTAGATGTGTGACGAGGAGAGTTGAAGGGTGTGCAGTAGCATGGCTCACGATCTGCTTTTTCAAGATGAGGGTCTGCAAGCGGCCTTCTTCGGCAATTTGACGGCAGTGCCAGAACCGCCCTCTAGAATCGTCAACCTTTTTGTTAGCTCCACTAAGGCAGGTAAGGGAACAAATTTATTATTTCATTGTTGACGGCGTTTTTACATACCTGTGTTATGAATCAATACTATTGTCCCTGGACAAATTATTAGACGCACTGTATTTTTTTTAGTAATTTTATGTTTCTTAAGAGTTTTTATGCAATAATGGTATATTTAAACTACAATATTATTGATTTTTATTTAAAAGAATTGTTGTAGACTACATATTTGTATTTATTTTAAGATAATTATGATTAAGATTAATTTATATTAATTATTTATTATAAGATTATTTATGTGTGGAAACATCATCCTCAAATGCAGGAGACAGTACAGTCTTGCATTGATAGCATGCCGCGCAGAATATAAAGCTTTGATAGCGGCTAAAGGTGGCTCAACTAAATATTGACTTTTACTAACATTAATTTCACTTTTCTTTAAAACTTAATAAACTTATGCTTTTCTAAATGAATGCTGTTTATTTATGTCAAATAAATCGGTAATTGATTGGATAATATAAAAAATAAAAAACAAATCAATTTAAAATAATAAAACTGTACAATATTACTCGGTAATTAATATTTTACATGACATCTTGCAGTGCGTCTTATAATTTGTCCAGGAACTGTGTATATAAAGTAGATACCCCTCTTGTCATCGAATTTTTTAACTTGCCAACGAAGTTTTTGAACTGATTTTATGTTTACCTTATTTACAATCTACTCAACAAGTTATAGGGTCCGGGGAGCATAGTCGGTACGTCGCTTGAACTGCGTGAGAAATGTCGTACGTTAGGGCACAGTCATTGCAAAAATAACTGCCTATCTATTAAACGGTAGTTTAAGATTCTGACGAAAAATTACCTTATAGAGACACTGCACGTAAAATTACCTTATAGAGACACTGCACGTAAAATTACCTTATAGAGACACTGCACGTAAAATTACCTTATAGAGACACTGCACGTAAAATTACCTTATAGAGACACTGCACGTAAAATTACCTTATAGAGACACTGCACGTAAAATTACCTCATAGAGACACTGCACGTAAAATTACCTCATAGAGACACTGCACGTAAAATTACCTTATAGAGACACTGCACGTAAAATTACCTTATAGAGACACTGCACGTAAAATTACCTTATAGAGACACTGCACGTAAAATTACCTTATAGAGGACACTGCACGTAAAATTACCTTATAGAGACACTGCACGTAAAATTACCTTATAGAGACACTGCACGTAAAATTACCTTATAGAGACACTGCACGTAAAATTACCTTATAGAGACACTGCACGTAAAATTACCTTATAGAGACACTGCGCACTAGTAAAATTACCTTATAGAGACACTGCACGTAAAATTACCTTATAGAGACACTGCACGTAAAATTACCTTATAGAGACACTGCACGTAAAATTACCTTATAGAGACACTGCACGTAAAATTACCTTACAGAGACACTGCACGTAAAATTACCTTATAGAGACACTGCACGTAAAATTACCTTATAGAGACACTGCACGTAAAATATACTTCTAAGCCCTGAACGCCTCGTACGATGTCACTCCTTAAGGGGGAATGGGCGCGCTGGACCTCGGGTCTCCAAACTCAAGTGCCTCAGTGTTAATCCAACGGAAAAAACTAGTTTCTCTGCCACATTTCTCCGGCTGTATTGAATATTTTTACAAACGGTTTTTTTTTTAAATAATAAATGTAGATAACTTACAGGTCTCTATATTCCCACTTTTTGAAATTGCTTTGAATATTTTGTGTAAAATTATGTATTGAAAATTAAAAAGAATATTCGAACCAGTTTCAAAAAGTGGGAATGTCTAACCTGTAAGTCAGCAACATTTATCACATAAAAAATCCGTTTGTAAAAATATTCAATACAGCCGGAGAAATGTGTCAGAGAAAATATTTTTTTTATCTCCATTGGATCAACACGGAGGCACATTTCTTTGGAGACCCACGGTCCAGCGCACCCATTCCCCCTTAATAGTTGCGCAGGGTGAAGTGTCTACTCGTTACTTGACTATGGTTCTAAATTACTACGTTCAACTCCCCAATAGCCCTCGTGTATCTCTAGTGCGACGATAACTTCACTCTACAACTTATGACCCTCTCCATCGGTATTCATTAGTTAAGAGTCATCAGCTCAGGTCTACCATCCTTTACATCTAAGGTTGGTTGGTTGGTAGACATATATATTCAGGTTTGTGTGCTTGGTCAGCGACCCGCTTATAAACCTTCGTCAAGTAAAACAGACACAACAGACAACACACACACATAAGTGGATCCATCTAATTTTTAGAGACAGAGGCCAACTAGAGGATCCCCAGAATTGGCTTGTCACCCCCAGAGGTATTGATTTGGTATGGGAACTTAGAGGACTTTCGGACCCAACAGATTTAACGAGCACGTACTCGGTAGGTCTTCAGTGGTACCGGGACTCGATCGCAGGACCTTCCGATCCCGAGACCGAGACGCTGACCACTAGGCTCACTACGGCCCCACATCTAAGGTATATAAATAGTTAATTTAGAAAAATGTCTTATTCTACTAAGCCTAGGTACAGAATCAGGATCGCCTGCAAAGCAGTCACGCAATGCGGTTTTTCTTCGAGATATTAACTCCTCGCATTAGTCTGTGTACAAGCCAATGTTCATTTAATCTTACCTATATATATAATCTGGCTCTCCATTTTTTGACCAAGGAAGTTATGTATTAGAATCTAGTTTGAAAAATTGTATGGCACGTAGTGATTGCATACACTATATGCATGACATATTATAACTTAACCCTCTCTCTCCTTAATCTTATATTTTTTAAACTTAATAACTTAAATTACCTTTCATATATCCTTATTAATATTGTAATTATTACTTTAACATCCCAACCACACCCTGTCGGCGACAAACAGTCGCCTAGATCAAACGCTCCCACAGAAACTGTTTAGTCATCACATTTTACAGTTGATCTTTCAAACTTTCTCATAACTCTGATTGGTCAGTCACATCTCTCTCGTCGATTGCAGACGACAAATCCTGATGAATAGCTCTTAAGGGGGAAATGGGCGGGATGGAGCGGGGGTCTCCAAAGCAAAGTGCATCAGTGTTAATCCAATGGCGAAAAAAATATTTTCTCTGCCACATTTCTCCGGCTGTATTGAATATTTTTTCAAGCGGATTTTTTATATGATGCATGTAGCTGACTTACAGGTCCCGACAACCCCACTTTTTGAAATTGGTTCGAATATTTTTTATAATTTTTAATAAATAATTTTACACAAAATATTCGAATTAATTTCAAAAAGTGAGATTATAGAGACCTGTAAGTTATCTACATTTATTATTTAAAAAAAAAAAATTATAAAAAAATTCCATACAGCCGGAGAAATGTGGCAGAGAGAATAGTTTTTTCGCCTTCGGATTAACACTGATGCACTTAAGTTTGGAGACCCCCGGTCCAGCGCGCCCATTCCCCCTAAATAAAAGATCTTTAATTCTTCCAAAGTTTCCCTGTCGACCTATTTTACATGCATACACCTAGACACCTAATGATTGCACGCTGTGATTGTATACCCTGTTTCTGCTATGTTCCTTGTGAACGATTTTTAGTTTTTAACTTCGATTTTCCTAAAATTATATAAAAAAGAAGTTACGTCATTCTTCAAAATACGAATACACATCAATATAAAATGTTCAATGTTTAAAAAAACAATATTTATTAATTGTAAATATGCATTTACATTTACCTACTTTGGTAGTTCTATTCTTTCATTGTGACGTAATTCAACAAAACCGTGTACGAAAAACTATCGATGTTTTTGTAATTTTTTTTTACAGTTACTTAACCAAACCCCAAATACCACATGGATTTTTTTTTAGATACTAGTACTTATAGTACTCTATCCTAAAAATGGACAATAAGGACGCATTAAAAACGTTTAGTACTCTGTGGGTGAGAAACGTATAAGCCAGCCACATGACTGTCAAGTTTTAAATCAATGCACATTATTTTTATAAATTAAAAAATTAATAATTTATTAAGTTTTAAAGCATGTAGGGGGAGCTGGGGAGCCAAGTTGGTTAGGCATTCGCCTAGCATGCGAAAGGTCCCAGGTTTGGGTCCGGGCATCGCCAAAATAACTGCCGACCTATAAACGGCCCGTGCAGCCAAAAATGTCCGACGAATAGGGCTGTCCCCGTAAAGAGGGAGTGCACGTTAAATGTGCTTCAAAGTCCCAACGCTGCTTACGATTTCGCCCTTAACGGTTGCATTGGGTTTCTACTCAGGTGTCGGCTCGTCACTGGACTGAGGTTCTAAAATACGACGCCCGTCGCCAATAGCCCTCGTGTAGCTCTAGTGCGACGATAATTCAAACTAAACTTAAAGCATGTAGGAGCCATTTATAACTATCTACTACAATTTTTTTTTTTAAATTCAAGTAATAAAATTTTTAGTTAAAATCTTATGCCGTACAAACTAGTTTACTCTTCATCCAATTATTCCTTAAAGGGTTAATGCAAACTTATTAATTTACAGTAATTCTAGTTACACGTTTTTCAAATTTATTCGTCAATGTAAAGTGGACGTCGTAGTAAGTATGCTTCGTTCGTTCCTGCAATTTCCGTGTTGAAGTCTTACGAAACTTATGCACCCCGGAATCTCTAATTTAATAACCCAACTTTTTATAGAACTTTTTCTTTATTTTTTTTTGTTCTTTTTTGTTGTGCTTACAGCTCCTGTCTTCGCCGTCCGTTTTCTTTTAAGAGAAAAAAATGCGGAATAAGAACGGAAAGTTCTTTATCATATGGTTTTGTTTTTATAGTAAAAATAAACAGGAAAAAAGTGTGTTTGTACTTTTTTTAGTTAAATGTTGATAATTCGATGCTATGTTTAGCAGTTCTTATTTTTCAAATTACGCCGTTAAAAATAGGCTACCACAGAAGCGTTACAAAAACTATTGTACTACATATAATTTTGCCATGTACAAAAGTATCACTTGCGCATTTTTTATATATTCTTCTGAGACCTGGCATATTTAAATGGATATTTTACGGATATGGATAAATGGATATCTAAACGGCGTATTTTTCAAATTACGCCGTTAAAAATAGGCTACCACAGAAGCGTTACAAAAACTATTGTACTACATATAATTTTGCCATGTACAAAAGTATCACTTGCGCATTTTTTATATATTCTTCTGAGACCTGGCATATTTAAATGGATATTTTACGGATATGGATAAATGGATATCTAAATGGCGTATTTTTCAAATTACGCCGTTAAAAATAGGCAACCACAGAAGCGTTACAAAAACTATTGTACTACATATAATTTTGCTATGTACAAAAGTATCACTTGCGCATTTTTTATATATTCTTCTGAGACCTGGCATATTTAAATGGATATTTTACGGATATGGATAAATGGATATCTAAATGGCGTATTTTTCAAATTACGCCGTTAAAAATAGGCAACCACAGAAGCGTTACAAAAACTATTGTACTACATATAATTTTGCCATGTACAAAAGTATCACTTGCGCATTTTTTATATATTCTTCTGAGACCTGGCATATTTAAATGGATATTTTACGGATATGGATAAATGGATATCTAAATGGCGTATTTTCAAATTACGCCGTTAAAAATAGGCAACCACAGAAGCGTTACAAAAACTATTGTACTACATATAATTTTGCCATGTACAAAAGTATCACTTGCGCATTTTTTATATATTCTTCTGAGACCTGGCATATTTAAATGGATATTTTACGGATATGGATAAATGGATATCTAAATGGCGTATTTTTCAAATTACGCCGTTAAAAATAGGCAACCACAGAAGCGTTACAAAAACTATTGTACTACATATAATTTTGCCATGTACAAAAGTATCACTTGCGCATTTTTTATATATTCTTCTGGGACATGGCATATTTAAATGGATATTTTACGGATATGGATAAATGGATATCTAAATGGCGTATTTTTCAAATTACGCCGTTAAAAATAGGCAACCACAGAAGCGTTACAAAATCTATTGTACTACATATAATTTTGCCGTGTACAAAAGTATCACTTGCGCATTTTTTATATATTCTTCTGAGACCTGGCATATTTAAATGGATATTTTGTTTTACGTTTATGTTGCTACCCGATTTGGTTTAAACTTCATAAACTGAAATGATGTGATTGAAAAGGATTTGTAAATCCCTTTTCAACCTCTTTTATTATCCGTCCTTTACTTGTGAAGTTTTTCAAATGTACATTTTAAATCATTTTGTACAAAAAATAAAATCGACTATAAATTCCCAAAAAAAATTACTGAAGTTTCTTTTGCTCAGATAGCACACACAAAATTTGTATTTTTAAGAAATTAGATCTCAAATTTCATGAAATATATGTGCTTCATAGCAAATCTCAAGCTTTTTAAAAAATTTCTTTCAAAACATACGTTTTTTATACATGTTTCTAAAAAATATATTTATGTAAAATTTAATATTTGCTAATGAACACATACATTACATGAAATTTGATATCTAATTCCTTAAAAATAAACGACTGGTTAGGTTCCAGTTACCTGATGGGGAAAAATTAGTCATTTTTCACTTTTTAGTGTCACTTTTTCTTTTGCTTATTACTTAGAAAAATGTACTGTGATATGCTGTATTAAAAATGATTATTGTAAATTACCTTTTAAGAATTAGTTGCGAAAATCTTTTCTTCTAGAAAAATGAGACTAGAAAAATGAGATACTTATTAATAATTACTATTAGTAAGTTGTAATTCAAATTTAACTACTTTTACCGACAATCTATAATAATAAAAGAAAGAGTCTGTTTGTCTGTGGTTCGTGAAAGACCTACTTATACTGCTCGAAAAAAAATCGAAATTTTTAATATAGATTCCCTGTAATACCTACATGTGCACCTGAGGCTTAGTTTTTTAATATTTGATTACGATTTTTTAATTAATATAATTATTTACAAAAATACGTCTTCCACCTGAGAGTGAGAGACCGAAACTGGGACTAGAAACACATGGGCCGGGCTGAAACAGGGGCTTGACGACATCCGTAGATAAACGTGAAATCCAGTAAGCAGAGCCGTTAAAAAATTGACACAAATTCAATTTCTACTTTTTAATTTTCAATTTGAAAGAAACTTTAGCGCGAGCAAAAATTAAGTATAAATACGAAATATCAAGAGGTTTTAATTTGTAGGATTGTTATTTGACTATCATAATTTTATTTCATTTATTCATTGTAGATTTATTACTACATTTGGGTTGTTAAATTTTAAATATTGCCAAAAGTCGCCAATGATCACACCGACCGTTTTATTACAGCTGTGTCAAAAACAAATCACCGTTATTAAAGGTTAACCCGTGCGACGCCAGGTTTAGAAAGCTAGTAATTGATATTTAAAAGTTTGTTTAAATTTAACTGAAGTTTTTTTTTTCAATTTAAATAACATATACTCATGAAATGACTGCAAATGAAATTAAAATATTTCGTTTGCAGTCTCAGAAAATTGAAAATGACGCAACATAAATGTGCAATAACATTTTTATGAAAATCATCTAAACCCTTTCGATTGTCTGAGTATGACATCGATTTTTTTCAAGGGCCTTGTCCTTGTTTTTTATTGTTAACCACTTATATTTTTTGCATGCTATTTTTTTGTTTTCCCAGCATAATAATGTTTTAGTTCTGTCCGCTCAACTAGTCAGAAAGAATGCTGTTGATAAAGAAATGTTGAAGCCAATGTTAACTTTATCATTTTTTTTTATTTTAAATTGGACAACTCAATTCGTTGTAGAAATATTTGGTATTTTCGATAGCTTTTAAAGGGCGTGGCGTAGGGCAAAGGGTTTTAGGCATAGATATCATAGTTAAAGTATTAGATTGGCAGATCACGTGACTTCCAATTCTAACGACGGGACGCGCATGGAGGCCAAATAAGGGGGCAAAATTGCCGTTGTTGCTGCCACTTTAAGGAGAAAAATACTACGAAAAAATACCATTTAATTCTAAAATTACAAAAAAATATCGTAAAAATACTAGTTGCATTTTGGAATCTTTTTAGTTACTTTAAATCCTTTTCTAGAAGTTTTTTTTTAATTAAATAGTATTTTCTCGTAGTAATTTTCTCCTTAAAGTGGCAGCAACACTGGCCATTTTGCCCCCTTATTTGGCCTCCATGCGTGTCCCGTCGTTAGAATTGGAGGTCACGAGATCTGGCAATCTAATACTTTAACTATGATATCTATGGTTTTAGGTGTCCTTCTATGGAGGCAGGATTTGCAGGTTTGTCCTCGGCATAGCCGTTTTTTATAAATGTATCTTGGTGAGAAACTAGTCCCGATTTCATCGCCAATTTTATTTACACATGATTATCGAACATTTGCACGTTTACTCTGTCTTAGTCCAAATACCGCAGTTACACTGTCCAGAGCGCTGCTTTGAGCGACGTCCAGAGCCGCGGTTTGGATTTGACCTTGGATTTGCCAAAGGTTTCCAAAAGGTTTTTTTCGGTGAAATTGGCGAGTGATTCTATATCGCGTTCGATTTTATTCATTGTTTGAAAACCAACGGAGATAATGGATGAAAATATTTTGATTGCTGCTTGCGCTTTACATTTAAAAAGCATAGATAATTATCTAGAGGTACCGTTACTGGAATAAATTACTTATACCATACATTGCAAAAAAAAAACTAAATTTACAGTCCCTTTAATTTTTTAAGTGTAACAGCCGTATTTGGTAGAAAACAGTCTGACGCAATAAATAAACGACCGGATCCCATAGGCTGTTAGAAATTTAGGGAAATCTCCGTATTTTTAGTTTTTAACTGTTTGTAATGTTTTTAATGGGCGTAACTGATTTTTTTTAACGGGACATGACTGTTTCTTAACGGGATATGACTGGGATCTCTTCTGCCGGTTCCTGTCCATTATTTTACCGGGAATTTTTTTTAAGTGTGTAGGAGAGTGTTTTTTCTTGATTGTTTTTGTTTTCGGGACTATTCTTTTCCGTAATTATATTTTAACTTTTAATGTCGGAGTATTACTGAATAAAATAAGTCAAGTAAAAAAGTGTTTATAGTATTGTCTGCTAAAAATTTCGAAATTATTAGTATTAAAAATAACTGATTAAGCTATCCACTCCAACCAGGTTTTAGTATTTTAATGCAAAATCTGCTTTAAAATTAAATTTATTGATTACGGGTGAGATTTTAAGAGAACAAATACTTTTATTAACATAGAAGCATTTTATTATCAACATATTTTACAGTGTTAAATTTTGAATTTCATTCATATATATATTAGAATTTTACTTTCAAAATAATAAATGCGGCCTGTTTTAAATCAAAATATATTAAGTAAAACCTCTGAGAAAAACTCATAAAATTCAATCTGAAGTTTTAATAAAAATTTTCACCATGTAGGATCGCTTAAAAAAGACAAAACCCGCCAAGATGGCTGCTCTTTACCTATGGTAACCCTTTCCTTTGAAGTCGCCGCAAGATTCCCAATCGGATTGGGAAGCTTGCTCATGGCATCGTCCAGAGCCGTACATTGGATTTCCGCGTTTACACTGCCTTGAGCGGTGCCCAAGGCGTCGCTCAAGGCGCTGCCCAGGGCAGTGTAACTGCGATAAAAGATATTACGGCCATGTAGTATTGCTTTGGGGCTGCGTTGGTTGTTAAAAAGTGTTTGGTGATTTGTTAAAAATTCAACAAATCTAAACATTTTTTTAAACAAATAAACACATAAAATAATGAACTGGCTGACTATTCATTATCCTAATGACTATACTATCTAGACATTATAATAACCAACTTTTAAAACTAAATTTTGTTTTTAAAAGGATTAACATTTAATAAAAACATTTTTAAGTACATTATCTTTTAGCATTATCTTTCGATTTTTTTTAAAATCTGACGGTTAAAACATGAAGCGAAACAGCTTTAAATAACAGATGTACAGACTGACGAAAATATGCACAGTCATACGTACTAAAAGTATAAAAGATAGATCTATGATTTCAAACTTTTTGAATAAAAGAAATTAAAACGAATAGTTAGAACGGGATTTGGAAACAGGGTAAAAACAAATGGATGTCTCCACGATGTCAATACCTACTTTTAATTATTTTTTAATTCTTTCGAATTTTAGAAAGAGAATTAGGCTGAAAGTTATATTGGCAGTACCTAGGTGAATTTAAACAAATGGTAAAAGTTTATATGCATTATAAACTGAATTTTAAGTTAACAAGATTTTTTTGTTCAGTAAAAACCCCTCAAACGGTTAAAATAAATAAATTTAAAGAAAGGTTTTTTAAAAAGTTCCGTGTCGTATTTTTTTCGAGTATTTATTTTGATACTTTTTAACATCTTTAAATAAATACCGGGACAAACTGTAAAAGGATATCCTGTGTTTCTTGGAAGCAAATTTATTTTAAGATGTAATCTGGGATGAAAATCAATTAATGCCTCCATTGGTTTTGCAAAATTGAAACTTAAGCATTCTTTAAAAACTTTTTCATTCGGAGAAGAGGGGGCAGAAATCTTTAATGGCAACAGTGTTTTGCTGAAAACCAGAAGAATAAAGAATTTTTAGCTTCCACGCTACGTTTATAACGTAAAAAGTGGAAGAAATTTATAATCGTTCAGTCCGTCTGTCCGTCCATCACCCACTTTCACAGAAAGAACCACAAGTCCCACAGACAAGTGGAATACGTCATTTTGAAGCAAAAATCAGATTAGGCTACATTCCAAATTTCATAAAAATTTAATTAGAAGTTTATTTAAAATTTAAATAACTAAAATTTAATCCTCATTAAATAACATGCATATTCCATTTTAGCCTACTTTCTTTTTAATTCGAAAGAATTAAAAATGAAAAGTAGGTATTGACATGCGGTCGATGCCGTCCGTCTGTCCGTCTGTCCGTCGTCTGTCTGTCTGTCTGTCCGTACCCCTTCCAAAATCGGTTCTATCCATCGATCTTAAAATCTTTTTTTGTTAAAAGCTATGACTTCAGATACCAACTTTCATACTTTTGGCCGTCTGTCTGTACGTCCGGACGGACATAATCTACTATCTTTCGCGATTTCCCATTGAATTAGCATTGAAATTCAATTTTGAGTCTTAAATCACTGTTGCCAATCAACAATGGCATGAGAAACTTTATTTATTTAAACATATTTGAAGCAAAATAATATTTCATGAATCAGTTTGGAATGACGTCATAAATGTAGCACAATTTGATTCTTTGATTATTCATTATTTATCTACAAGAAAGCGGCAAGGCATACTTTTGCATGCAATTATGCTTAGTTTTAATTTACATTTCTTATTTTTAATGCAGTTCGAGTAGTTTCATACTTTTGTTATTAATAAATATTTAATTATTCTTCGAACTACAAATAATCACGAGCAATGATAAATAATATTTAATTAATTTGCGAAAGAATATTAAGGAAATAGTTGATTTTGGCTTTTAGAAGTTTAAATTATAGCTGGGTGCTGTGTTTCGATTTGTTTTTCTAATGTGTATAATCTAGTGTAGAAACGGCTGTGATGATATTTACTTTAGGAACCTAGTTTTTTCCGATTAGAACTTCAGTAAGTATTTAAGTAATAGGAAAGTAGGCTATTTAGTTCTTTATGAACTTCTTGTTATTCATATTTCACTGTTGCCATTTCGTTAATAAACGTATGAGAAACTTTATTTAAAATAAAAATAAAACTTTTGAAAGAATATTTATTTATGCGATATAATTCAGTATGGATTGTTGTAATATCACAACAGAGCTCTTTGATGGTTTATTATATATGTATGAAGAAGGATGCATAGATAATTGTAACTTGACATAAAAATATGCAAAGTTCGCTTTATTTTAAGCATCAATTGCACTAATATATATTTTTCGAACTGTAAATTAATTTAACAAATGATAAATGACTGAATTTTCGAAAGAAATGTAAATGGTAAATTATAGCGACACAAAGATATTTATTAAAAAGATGACATTATTATTCTTCGAACTTCAAACATATCAAGCAAACGATAAAGTCTAATTATTAAATCTGAGAAAGAAGATTAATGAAAATAATTAATTTTATCGTTTAAATGTTTAATTACAACTAGCTAAAGGCTCTGTTTGCCGAATTTCTTTCTGAGGTGTATAAATAGTTTGTTTCCTGTTGAGCACAAATGTTGTGTGGAAGCGGTTTAAGTGACAGAATCTGTAACAAACCAACTTGTTTTTTTTTTCAAATTGAGTCAAATATATTCATTTCTCCCTCGACTAAGTTTAATACGTACCATTTACAGTGGTTTTTACACGGTTAAATCTCGCATTAAAAGAAATATATTTATTTTTTAAATATTGCTTTTAAATATATTTATTTTTATAACTTGACCCGTTTTTTATCAAAGTCAAACTTGGCAATTTTCATTAATATCCTTTTGAAAATTAATTTCATATGATTTATTGTTTTCATGAATTTACTTCAAGTTTGATGAATAATTATGTAAAATGGCTTTTTTCAAATCCTATTAATAGTACCCTTTCCGACGATTCTTTGGCGCCAACGCCTTAAATGGCGTGAGCTTCTTATTCTACTCATGCTATTGCTGTTGCCAGTATTGTTTCATGTTTATGTTGTTGTGGCAACAGCGATTTAACTGACTGAATATTGAATGTCAATTCTAATTGAATGGGTAGTTCGTCTACAGATAGGTAAACAGATGTCCATCTGAGCGTACAGACAGACGGACAAAAAGTATAGAAGATAGGACTCGTACCTTTCTCTAGCATAATAAAATAATTTTTAATTCGGCCGTTAGAACTGGTTATGGAAGGGCTCAGACGGACCGAAAGACATACCTACATCATAGGTGTGTAACAAAATCTGCCACTTAACCCGCTTCCACACAACAGTTGTTTAACAGGTAAAAAGGTGACAAACACAACATTATTATTCTATATTAAACATTTACATGCTAAATTTGGCTAGTTTCATTTATTTTATTTCGAAAATTCAATAATTATTACTTATCGTTTGCAAAAATTAATTTATAATTTCAAAGAATAAATATGTAATATTTTTCGCTTTTAAACAGAATTAAAACATTTCGTATCAACGTACAAAAATTCTCGTAGTGGAATATATTTGACGTCATTTCAAACTGATCGATGTCACAAAAATTAATTTATTGTATAAAAGAATTAAAGTTTCTCAAGCGATTTTTGCGAATGGCAATGGTGATTTAATTCTAATACAAGTAGGTTTGTTACAGAATCTGTCACTTAAATCGCTTTCACACAACATTTGTGCTCAACTGGAAACAAACTATTTATACACCTCAGAAAGAAATTCGGCAAACAGAGCCTTTAGCTAGTTGTAATTAAACATTTAAACGATAAAATCAATTATTTTCATTAATCTTCTTTCTCAGATTTAATAATTAGACTTTATCGTTTGCTTAATTTGTTTGAAGTTCGAAGAATAATAATGTAATATTTTTTAATAAATATCTTTGTGTCGTCGCAATTTACCATTTACATTTCTTTCGAAAATTCAGTCATTTATCGTTTGTTAAATTAATTTACAGTTCCAAAAATATATAATTAGTGCAATTGATGCTTTAAAAATAAAAGCAAAACTTTGCATATTCTTTATGCCAAGTTACAATTATCTATGCATCCTTCTTCATACATATATAATAAACCATCAAAAGAGCTCTGTTGTGATATTACAACAATCCAAACTGAATTATATCACATAAATAAATATTCTTTCAAATGTGTTTACTTTTATTTTAAATAAAGTTTCTTGTACGTTTAACTAAATGGCAACAGTGAAAATATTGAATAAAAATGGAATTTGCATGTTATTTCAATGTAGATTAAATTTTTAGTTATTTAAATTTTAAATAAACTTCTAATTTAAATTTTTTAATGAAATTTGGAATGTAGCCTAATCTGATTTTTTGCTTCAAAATTACGTATTCCACTTGTCTGTGGGACTTGTGGTTCTTTCTGTGAAAGTGGGTGACGGACGGACAGACATACAGACAGACGGACTGAACGATTATAAAACCTACCACTTTTTACGTTATAAACGTAGTGTGGAAACTAAAAAAATGGATTCCTATGCTTTTTAAATGAGCATTGAATTTTGCAGTTTTTTTTAAATAATTGAAGTACTTCGAATTCAAATTCTTCTCTGAAATTTTCAATGTATTCTAATTTCGATGCGCTGAATTTTTGGACGTATCACACTTTTCCGTCGCATTTGTAGTTCGAGATATGAAAGTGGGTGACGGACAGACAGACACACTGAACGATTATAGTACCTTCCACTTTTTATGTTATAAACGTAGTGTGGAATCTAAAAGGAAAGTAAGCATTAAAAAAATGATAGAAATATTTTTAATTTTTTTTTTCTCAAAGGTACTCCTTTGTTACTATTATTTTTAAACGTAATTGACTTTAGAAAAGTTTAGTGACAGTTGAACTTTTGACAAACCAAGACTGCAGAAGAGACGTGATTGAAAACCTAAAAGATTAACTTTTCATTTCAACCATACTTCCTTTTAAATAGAAAGCGTGGCACGTTAAACATTGAACAACGTCGGAATTGATTTTCTTACTGAAAACTTTAATCTATCTTTAAAATCAGTTCGTTAATAGGAAAACTAAATTCTTTTTTCGTTTTAATTAAAACTTATTTTAAAATAATTAGTTTGGAAGAGGAATTTAATATTCTAATTTAAAAAGACAACTTCTATCTCAATATCTATACTATTAAAAGAACATTGTATTTGGTAATGCAATTGAGCGAGAATTTTTAATAATAAAAATATTGCTAAAGGTTTTTACTAATTAACGTTTAAAAGACTGGAAGGGAAAACGTATGCCATTTGTGTGTCTTATTTCCTATAACATGGCTTGCACTGCTTTGTACTATTTTTGTTCTCCCAAAGAATGCATTTTAATCATAATAGTGTATTTAAGGGGACAGGGAACACAATGACCTTTCAAAATATCAAAATTTCAATTTAACTTTCAATCACTAAAATGAATATTTACGAAAAAAATTTATAATACGCGTCTGAATATAAGGTTGGAGTTCGAAAATTTGGCAGCTAATTTCAATATAACTTAATTTCCAGCTTCTTATGTCATTATTTTTAAACACCGATTTTTAGATTTTGGTACACTTTCCAGCACAACTATTGCATGTATCTGAAAATAATTTTTTATAGAAATAAAAAAAGTCTATTCAACGCAATGAACCTCAAGGTTGACGATAAAACATTCATAATTTTAAGTTATTAACCTAAATAAAAGATTTGCGCATTTCTTAAATTAGAAAAAGCGTCTTATCTTTACTCACTTAATATTTTTTTGGAATATTTTTGGTTTACTGTGTTAAATACACATGTATACGACATCACAAAAAATTTCAACCCTTCTAGTAAAATAAAAATAGAAAAGTGTACCTTAAGACTGAAAATTGGTGTTTTGGAATAATGTTAATTGAAATTAACTACCAAATTTGCAAACTCCAGCCCCATATTCAAATATGCAACATAAAAAAAATTTCGTAAAGACACGATTCAGGAACTAAAGTTTAAATGAAAATTCGATATTTTGAGTGGTCGTTTTGTTCTCTGTTACCTTAAGTATTTCATTGCTTTTTATATTCAGATATAAGTTCAGTTGTCTAGTTCCAAAACCAGATAAGCCCATGTTTGACTAAAACCACTTTCTTTTTTTGCTTAGCGAAGTTGCCAGAATCCATCGTGTATTGGTATTTCAGTATGAAAACGGGTTTAAGGGGATACGGTACCCAAAAATTGGTCAAAATATCGATTTTTCAGTTTTTACTTCTTATTATTCACAATATTTTTTTGAATATTTACTGAAAGTTTCATAATGATATCTTTTATAGAAAAAAAGTTATTAAATATTTTCTGGAGTCATTCCTATAAGTTTGAAGACGTATTTCGTCTTCTTGCAACCTTTTTTCTCTATTTCGCGTTTTCAATTCTTGTGTTTAATAAATCCCTAGGGCTTTTTTGCTAATTAAGTTGAAATTTTGAAATTTTTAACCTGTGTTCTTATATATATGGTGCTCAAAAGGTCATAAGGTCTACGTATATTTGTTTTTTAAAAAAAATGTTGAATTCAATAATTTGTATTTTTTGTGATTTTCAGTATAAATGCATGTTACTTTTTAACTGCAGCTCACATTTTAAAATCCATGCAAAGTTCTTGAACAAATAGTACTAAAAACAAACTATAAAAGTTTGGAGTTATTCTTAAAATTGAAAGAGGAATAGCGTTTTAAAAAAGTTCAAAATTTTACTTTATTTTTAATAAATGAAAACCTACTTGTAAATATTTGTTTTTATTGCTAGAAAATGTCTATCTTAGAGTGAACATTTTATAAAACCACTATAATTTACAAGTTTGTTATTATTTCTAGAAATAATGCTTTGGGTACCGTATCCCCTTAAGGGCGAATGAGCCCGATTGACAGCGGGAATATAAACCAAAGTGTATTTAAGAATTAAATGCCACTGTATACGACTCAGTTTGTCCTATACGTCGAAACGTTTTTGAGACAGTTTTTAAAGCTGGCAAATAAAAATATAAATTAGGGAATTCGGCAACATTTTGCCAATTTGGGATCCCCGGCCAGTGTAGTGCCTCCCTCTCACATAGCTAGTAATACTTAGTATGTTGTTAAGGACATTATTATGAGTTAAAAAAAAAACTTATTTATTTCCATTTCAAGTTCTTACTCGTGTTTCACTAATTGGACTGCGTTATTTTATAGATTTCAGGAAGAAATTGTGGAAAATTTCAAGATTCCAAATTATTTTTTTTAATGTTGCTTAGCTTTGAAACAGTGTATCCCAAAAACTACTTGACGTATAGGACTCAACGAAGGCTTATATGATATTAAATTTAATTGGCTTTGAAATATTTACTAAAATGTAAGGATTAAAATGCTTAGTTTTGGAGTTATTGGTGGCCCGAATTTCTGAAGACCGAATTTTTGGGGCTTCTTCAAGATGGCAGCTAGTTCTAAGAAAACTAATCAGGCGACGTCATTTAAAACTTAAAAACAAAATCTACCCTATTTTTTTATCATTGGCAATTTTACTGGACTATTGATTAAAATAAATAACTAAAAATTTAAGAACTAATTTTACTATCAATAGATCTTTATTTTTTAATTAATTTTATATAACTGTTGCCACGACAAGACTTATGAAATACTCTTTAGTTTAAAAAAAATTTTGGAGGCCAAGCTTTTAATGCAGTATAAATCAGTTTGAGATTATGTCATAATGTATCAGACTATTGGATTGTTTGAATGGTTAGTTATTTGATCAAGCTAGATATATATTCAGGTTTGTGTGCTTGGTCAGAGACCCGCTTATAAACCTTCGTCAAGTAAGGCAGACACACACAACACATACGTGACAGATGCTGCCATCTATCGCCACCTCCACAATTTAGACATGTCCCTGAAGGGGAAGGAAATAGTCTCCAGGGACCTGTACCCGTGGTAAACTGCGTCATGACCTTCCACAGGACCTTCGGACCCACAGATTTAACGAGCACGTACTCCACATATACTCGGTGGGTCTTCAGTGGTATCGGGACTCGCTGGCGGGATTGAAAAAGTGGCACAAGCCCCCATTGGCTTATTTACCGTGACGTAGTCATTTCTGCTTCTATTCCTGGATTTCATGGTGGTTTCGGTGATTGGTGGAATGACACGGTAAGTTAGGCCCTTTACATTGATTAACCAATCGAGACCTTGTATTCATTCCTGGGAAATGTCGCCACTCAAAACTACCTCATTGCATACAAAGTGGATGTTATTTTATCTTATACGTTTGAGTGTTTATTAAGGTATAATGACGTCATAATAAACACTATTTGTAATTTGTCGACTATTTTTGAATATTAAATCTTTATTTTTAATAGTTTATATCTAACAATAAATCATCTACTTTCAGACTTGGAACATGAGCGCCGGCAGCTACGGGAGGTCGTGCTTCCCTCGCTGCAACGTGATTGGTCGAGACTGGGAGTGGACGTACAGTTGGTGGAGGGGGAGGACAAAGGCGACCTGCAGCACCATCTGTCGGAGATAGAGGACTGCGCCCGGAGCTCTCTGGGATGCTTCTTCTTGGTGAGTTGCTCTTAAAAGTTGTGTTGGGTGCCTAGTCAGGTGTCGGCTCATCACTTGATTATGGTTCTAAGTTACGACGAACGTCGCCAATTGTCCTAGTGTAGATCTTCTGCGACGATAATTTAACTCTTCCGGGTGAGTTGGGGGAGGGAGACATTGGTCCCTTTTTGGCCCCCGAATTTGGCCGGCTTACAGCTGAGTTTAGGAGAAGAGGGTGGCGTTGATTTCCGCTATAAGGTAATGACCTGAATCACTCAATATCGATTTGTGCTAGAACAAGCAGAGTCATGACAACCACTAGTTGTAGAAAGTTGACTGATGGTTCATCTACACTGTTAAAAATTTTGTGCTAGGTTTCACCATGATATTGGTTCCTAGTAGCTGCAACGGCTGAGTAGTGAAATATTTCACCTTTTTTCGGTGTTTGGTTAAACCATTATTCTGGATTTGGAAACAAAAACATGAGAAATGGTTCAACCGAATACCAAAAATATGGTGGAACGTTTCACCATTCAGCCGTTGCAGATATTAGGAACAAATATCATGGTGAAACCAAGCACAAAATTTGTAACAGTGTGCCTCCCCAAACAATTCGGTGCCCTTTAAGCCAATAGCTATCCACAGTAAGCGCCATTAACCAAATGTTTTTCAATTAAAGCCGGTTACAATACATTGCCGAGGTTATTATGACTCCCGATACATTAGTAAAATCATAATATAGTGAATCTATAGTGGGTGAGAATGTTCTGTTTTATTGTTTAACTCCCAGAAAGCTGAATTTGGCTGTCATAAGCCGTTTTTTGGTTCTATGTTAGTCCCGCTTCCACATTATGTCAGTTTTAAGTTTTAACCAACAACTTCTAGTGTTGCCGACGAATCCGGAGATATTAAACAACCCGTGTCCATATTAATGATACCGCAAGGTAAACACCAAATGGCTTCGGTTTATATACTACACATGCTTTATGATAATTTAAATTCCTTATAATATGGCAGAAATAAATCAGTGCCATCTAGCGTGGATGTTGTTTTGAGGCTAAGTGCGTGGCAGACCGCTACTAACCAAACATATCAGAGGACAGTTAAAAGCTCAAATATACAAATGCAATGTTTTGACACTGACAAGTTTTCCATAAATTGAGTTTTTTAGAAGATTAAAACAAAAGACGTGAACATCTATATGTCGAGAAAGATGTAGTTTAAATCTTATGATGTCATGTAGGGGGCTGTGGAGCCCAGTCGATTGGGCTGAACCTTGGGACCCGAGCCTGGGACCTTCATGGCATGCAAGGCGAATGCCTTGCATGCGGAAGGTCCCAGGTTCGGGTCCTGGCATCGCCAAAATAACTGCCGACCTATAAACGGCCCGTGCAGCCAAAAATGTCCGACGAATAATACCCCGTATAGAGGGAGTGCACGTTAAATATGCTCCAAAGTCCCAACGCTGCGATCGATATTACCCAAAGAGTTCTATAGTAGGGTAGAGGAACGACTTGTACTGAGCTGCCATCGGCAGCCATAGCTCACTACGGAGCCCGAATACAGTGGCAAAAGTGCTAGTTAACTTATAATTTTGATACTGAGAAAGGAAGTACACCCAGGGGAAAGGCGGGAATCGAACCCGCACCTGTTACAGAGCGCGGTCTGCTAGCGTTATGGCCTGCGATCCAAACCACTCGGCCATCGGGCCCCACATGCCACCCTATATTGCCTCCGTGTTGGTCCATGGTGCTGTTGCCAGGTTCGGTCTCTACCCTACTACAGAACTCTTTGATATCGCCATTAACGGTTGCGTTGGATACCTACTCAGGTGTCGGCTCGTCACCTTGCTGTGGTTCTAAATTGTGACGCCCGTCGCCAATAGCCCTCGTGTAGCTCTAGTGCGACGATAATTCAAACTAAACTATGATGTCAAGTGTTCAAAGTGCATCACTATCTTTTATGTGTGTCCGATAAGGTATCGGCTCCGTCCCTTGACCGTGGGACGTAATTGTGAAACCCGTTTCTATTAGTCAATAAATATTTAGTTTCGTACAATCATGTAACTGTTAGTGGCAACACTTGATAGATCCTCAGAGCGCAATAAAAATAAGGGGTGTCAACCCAATCTAGTGAGGTCGACCCAACGCGGATGGCCAACACAGAAAGCGTTACTTTACGAACTAAATATTTTTTTTTAAAAAACAAGATGTTTACTTTTGTTTAACCTTTTTAAACGTATATTTTAAATTATCTATTTTAAAGTTAAAGCAAAAAAAAAATTCTTACCAAATGACAAATGCAAGCAATAAAGTTTAGTCTTCAATGAAATGAGTCTTCAATTCTACAGATATTGTGTCCTCAATCCTACGTAAGTTATTGGGAACCTTTCTAAACGCCTATTTTAAAGTTAAAGCAAAAATGTTTTTCATAGCAAATGACAAATGCAAGCAATAAAGTTTAGTCTTCAATTCTACTGATATTGTGTCCTCAATCCTACTTAAGTTATTGGGCACAACCCACTTACTATCAGTAACCAAAACAACAATATATATAATCAGTAATTTTATTTTTGAACTTTACCATCTCAATAAAATGTATGCCTTGCCTTAATTAGAAGTAAGAAATTCTATACCACATTATCACTATCCCACATTTTCCAATGCTTCGTTATCCAACGTAACGAAAATATCTTATTTCCATACATAACACGTTTTTCGATAAGAATAACTTCAGAGACACATACTTTCCTTGAGTTTTGCTGCAGATATTAGAAATACATTTATACCATTATCCAAGTATCGGCCAAGCTGTCAGAAAAACATAAGAATCAAAACGAAAATCGGGAACAAGTACCATCTAGAAATGAATAAGAAAAAAATCGCTTCGTTATTCCTTTTTTTATTTTCCACACTACGTTCATAACGTAAAAGTAAAAAGTGAAAGGTATTATAATCGTTCAGTCCGTCTGTCTGTCAGTCACTCACTTTCATAGCCCAAACTACAAATGCTACGGACACAAATGCTACGTCCAAAAATTAGCGCATCAAAATTAGAATACATTGGAAATTTTAGAGAAGAATTCGAATTCAAAGTACTTCAATTATTTAAAAAACTTCAACATTTAATGCTCATTTAAAAAGCATAGGAAGCCATTTTTATTAGAATTAAATCACCATTGTCATTCACAACAATCGCTCAAGAAACTTTAATTCTTTCAGACAATAAATTAAAATAAATTTATTTTTGCGACATCGATCAGTTTGAAATGACGGCAAATATATTTCACTACGAGATTCTTTGTACATTGATATGAAATTTTTTCATTCTATTTAAAAGAGAGGAATATTACATATTTATTCTTTGAAATATAAATTAATTTTTGCAAACTATAAGTAATAATTATTGAGTTTTCGAAATAAAATTAATGAAACTAGCCAAATTTAGCATGTAAATGTTTAATATAGAATATAAATGCTGTGTTTGTCGCCTTTTTACCTGTTAAATACAACTGTTGTGTGGGAGCGGGTTAAGTGACAGATTCTGTTACAAACCTACTTGTTTTTAATTGAAAGAGAACTCTTTTTCAAGATAATTTCGATAAGGTTTGCTATCCTACGATAAAAATAAAAGATTTAATTTAGACAGAAAACGAATAACTTTGTTAAGAAGAACGAGAAAAAGAATAACTTACCTTCATAATTAACCCAAATATCATCTAACTAGCTTGGGGGAAGAAATCGTGAGCCGACAAAAAACTGTGGTATTGTAACAAAATTCTATCACACACTTGAACAAACACTTAATTTTAAGTATTTTAAAAAAATTGTATTTGATGATCTGTTTCGAGATGAATCACAAAGCTGACCATTTATATTTATCTTCAGATTTTTTCTCTATATAAAATCATTCTTTTTATTTTCCCTAAACGAGTTGTAATCTTTACAAATAACAATGTATTGCATCTTTAGAATGAAAAAAATCTGCAATATGTTTTTCCAATATTCCAAAACTTTAGCAAATCAGCCTTTTAAAATTTAAAATAAGTTCTACTTATCTTTAATTTCTGAGCAATATTACAAATAAGCCTGATTGAACAAGAGCAATTAAGGGATATTTGAAAAAAATTTACCCTTCTTTTAGCATTATTTTATAAATTTTCAAATTCTTTTGCAACCCGCGAAGTGAGGTATTGATGTGACTCACCCCAGCATTGAAAGTTTTGGGTAAGTATCTAGCGAGAGTATAATCTGTTATTTTCTTGACTGAAAAAGTGTGTTGACTTGCTATTAGGAGAAGTGACTTTGTCTCTGGATTTCACCCAAAGTAGTTAGTTAACTATTGTTCTGCTGTTGTTTTAAGATTGGTTCTTTACTTATGTCTACCTGAATTATTTCACTGATTATGTCCTGATGACCATCCTTTGTCGCTAGGGCTACCTCTGAACGTGCTCAGATTGGCAATGGTTCTCAGACAGCAATACATCTATATTTCCTTTACAAATATTAATTGAGTTACACAAACATATAAACCCGTCCGCTGACTGTCAGAATTTCCAGCAATACACTTTTTTTTAAATATATAAATTTTATAATTTTGCTAAATTTTAAAATTTAACACATGGAAGTGTCATTCATAGTCATCTGCTGCAAAAATACCATACTAAAAAATTAAAGAAACTAAATAAGGAAAAAAAATGCAATTTTAATGTTATAAGGTGAAAGCAAGTTTACACTTTAGCCAATTTTTTTTTAATCCCCCAGAGGATTAAACCTCAAAATAATATAAAAATTCATTTTTTTTAAAACTATGATTCATGTCATAAAAACTGGCATGTTCTAGTTATATTCCTTAGTTGCTTAAAGAAAACTAAATATTTTAGTCATAGATATCATAGTTAAAGTATTAGATTGGCAGATTACGTGACCTCCAATACTAACGCAACGGGACGCGCATGGAGGCCAAGTAAGGGGGCAAAATGGCCAGTGTTGCTTCCACTTTAAGGAGAAAAATACTACGAAAAAATACAATTTAATTCTAAAATTACAAAAAAGTACTAGAAAAGGATTTAAAGTCCCTAAAAAGATTCCAAAATGCAGCTAGTATTTTTACGATATTTTTTTGCAATTTTAGAATTAAATGGTATTTTTTCGTAGTAATTTTCTCCTTAAAGTGGCAGCAATGCCATTTTGCTCCCTTATTTGGCCTCCATGCGTTCCCCGTCGTTAGCATTGGAGGTCACGTGATCTGCCAATCTAATACTTTAACTATGATATCTATGATTTTAGTACATAATTAAAAAAAATCGAATCTACTTGCACCACAATAGCTATACAATTTTAAAAGTGAAACTATCTTTTGGACAAATCTCCCAACTCTGTCAAAGTAACAAGCAAATATCGTCTGCGAACAATATCCGAAATACATTCTCCTTGAGCTCCAGATCAATAGGTGTATCGGATTTCCAATATCCCTTTTTCATGCTTTGAATCTGTTTCTTGAAGGAACGGACTGTCCCTATTTGTGAACTTTATTATCGGATTTTAGCATTGACCCCTCTGAAATTGAAGATGGTAAATGCGTGTACACTGAAAGAAATGTTTGTCGTTTTTATAGAAAAAAATCTACGAACTGGTGTGACAGAAAAAACCATAGATATCGTAGTTAAAGTATTAGATTGGCAGATCACGTGACCTCCAATGCTAACGACGGGACGCGCACGGAGGACCAGAATAAGAGGGCAAAATGGCCAGTGTTGCTGCCACTTTAAGGAGAAAAATACTACGAAAAAATACCATCTAATTCTAAAATTACAAAAAAAATATCGTAAAAATACTAGCTGCATTTTGGAATCTTTTTAGTGAATTTAAATCCTTTCTTAATATTTTTTTGTATTTTTAGAATTAGATGGTATTTTTTCGTAGTATTTTTCTCCTTAAAGTGGCAGCAACACTGGCCATTTTGCCACCTTATTTGGCCTCCGTGCGCGTCCCGTCGTTAGCATTGGAGGTCACGTGATCTGCCAATCTAATACTTTAACTACGATATCTATGGAAAAAACCCATCTAATTTATAAAGAAACTGTTTATTTTATGCAAACAAGTAAATGTCATCTACAACCGCTTTTACACAAGATTTATGCACAATAGTAAAAAAAATCGCCAAATACAGCATCTTTGTTGTAATTTGAACCTTTAAAAGCAAAAATTGACCATTTCATTAATTTTTTTCGCAAATTAAATTAATATTATCTATCTTTTACTTAATTTACTTGAAGGTCATAGAATATTTAAAGATTTTTTAATAAAGAATACATGAAACTACACTAAACTGCACTAAATATTAAAAGAAATTTTATGCAAAAAATATAACGCCTTGCCGCGTTTTAGTAAACAAATAAAATCAAAGAATGTTTTTATGACGTCATTTCGAACTTATTTATGAGAAAAATAATTTTTTATTAAAATATTATTATTAAATAAGTTTATTTCCATTGCCTATGTGGAAACAGCGATTTAATTGTCTTACAATTAAATTCCAATGCTAATTCAATTGGAAACTCGCCGAGACAAATAGTAGACAGGTGTCCTCCTGGACGTACCAGACAGACGTACAAAAAGGATGAAAGTTAGGTGTCTGAGGTCATACTTTCTAACAAAAAAATAAATTGAGATCCGATGGGTGGAACCTATTTTGGAAAGGGGGGTACGGGTAGACAGATAGACAACGTCAGCAGGTCGATATCTACATTTTCATTTATTTAATTCTTTCGATTTAAAAAAGAAAGTAGGCTTAAAATCTGCCTTTCCCAGAGCAAAACGTCAGTGACCCCAGGACTGGCGGGGATTCTGACCACAAAACTACCGAAGAATAATAAACTGTCGGACGTGAGTTTGAACCATTGACTTTTAGATCATCAGTCTAACGCTCTCCCAACTGAGCCTATTTGCATAAAAAATGAGGAATTTAGGAACAATATTATTAACCGCAAATTCGTTTATTTTCCTAAAATATTTTAGATAATTGTTGTATTTCTTTCACTTAAAGTTGGCTTACGTTTTGGAAAATATTGTCTTAAAAAGGCTAATCATTTTGCAGCTTTTTAGCGTGGGACTAAAACGTTTTTTTGATATTCAGCCCCTTTCTTTGTACACAAGTTCTACATTCACATTATGTTCTATAATGTGTATCATAACATGAGTTTTTTAGGTTATTAAAACATTTTCTTACGTTTTAACTACTTTTTAAGAAAGGTGTGAAAAAATTAATAATGGTAAAGAGTGTCAATTCTTTTATGTCAAACTACACGTTACCGCACAAGTACATACTTTCAACTAAGAAAAAATGAAATTACTTTTTTTTCAATGTTTCATCATTAGAACAACACATTTTGTAAGTTAAAATTCTTGAAAATAAGTTTTGCGGAGTTTTTAAAGATATGTCCTAATAACAGGAAGCCAGGGACTAAAGGTAAAAACCTATAAGGAAGAGTTTTTACATGATCAAGATTTTTCCGTCTATTTGTCCCCTTATACGATATTTTTTTGCAATTTTAGAATTAAATGGTATTTTTTCGTAGTATTTTTCTCCTTAAAGTGGCAGCAATGCCATTTTGCCCCCTTATTTGGCCTCCATGCGTTCCCCGTCGTTAGCATTGGAGGTCACGTGATCTGCCAATCTAATACTTTAACTATGATATCTATGATTTTAGTACATAATTAAAAAAAAAATCGAATCTACTTGCAGCACAATAGCTATACAATTTTAAAAGTGAAACTATCTTTTGGACAAATCTCTCCCAACTCTGTCAAAGTAACAAGCAAATATCGTCTGCGAACAATATCCGAAATACATTCTCCTTGAGCTCCAGATCAATAGGTGTATCGGATTTCCAATATCCCTTTTTCATGCTTTGAATCTGTTTCTTGAAGGAACGGACTGTCCCTATTTGTGAACTTTATTATCGGATTTTAGCATTGACCCCTCTGAAATTGAAGATGGTAAATGCGTGTACACTGAAAGAAATGTTTGTCGTTTTTATAGAAAAAAAAATCTACGAACTGGTGTGACAGAAAAAACCATAGATATCGTAGTTAAAGTATTAGATTGGCAGATCACGTGACCGCCAATGCTAACGACGGGACGCGCACGGAGGACCATAATAAGAGGGCAAAATGGCCAGTGTTGCTGCCACTTTAAGGAGAAAAATACTACGAAAAAATACCATCTAATTCTAAAATTACAAAAAAAATATCGTAAAAATACTAGCTGCATTTTGGAATCTTTTTAGTGAATTTAAATCCTTTCTTATCATTTTTTTGTAATTTTAGAATTAGATGGTATTTTTTCCGTAGTATTTTTCTCCTTAAAGTGGCAGCAACACTGGCCATTTTGCCCCCTTATTTGGCCTCCATGCGTTCCCCGTCGTTAGCATTGGAGGTCACGTGATCTGCCAATCTAATACTTTAACTACGATATCTATGGGAAAAAAACCATATAATTTATAAAGAAACTGTTTATTTTATGCAAACAAGTAAATGTCATCTACAACCGCTTTTACACAAGATTTATGCACAATAGTAAAAAAAAATCGCCAAATACAGCATCTTTGTTGTAATTTGAACCTTTAAAAGCACAAATTGACCATTTCATTAATTTTTTTCGCAAATTAAATTAATATTATCTATCTTTTACTTAATTTACTTGAAGGTCATAGAATATTTAAAGATTTTTTAATAAAGAATACATGAAACTACACTAAACTGCACTAAATATTAAAAGAAATTTTATGCAAAAAATATAACGCCTTGCCGCGTTTTAGTAAACAAATAAAATCAAAGAATGTTTTTATGACGTCATTTCGAACTTATTTATGAGAAAAATAATTTTTTATTAAAATATTATTATTAAATAAGTTTATTTCCATTGCCTATGTGGAAACAGCGATTTAATTGTCTTACAATTAAATTCCAATGCTAATTCAATTGGAAACTCGCCGAGACAAATAGTAGACAGGTGTCCTCCTGGACGTACCAGACAGGCGTACAAAAAGGATGAAAGTTAGGTGTCTGAGGTCATACTTTCTAACAAAAAAATAAATTGAGATCCGATGGGTGGAACCTATTTTGAAAGGGGGGGGGGGTACGGGTAGACAGATAGACAACGTCAGCAGGTCGATATCTACATTTTCATTTATTTAATTCTTTCGATTTAAAAAAGAAAGTAGGCTTAAAATCTGCCTTTCCCAGAGCAAAACAACGTCAGTGACCCCAGGACTGGCGGGGATTCTGACCACAAAACTACCGAAGAATAATAAACTGTCGGACGTGAGTTTGAACCATTGACTTTTAGATCATCAGTCTAGCGCTCTCCCAACTGAGCCTATTTGCATAAAAAATGAGGAATTTAGGAGCAATATTATTAACCGCAAATTCGTTATTTCCTAAAATATTTTAGATAATTGTTGTATTTCTTTCACTTAAAGTTGGCTTACGTTTTGGAAAATATTGTCTTAAAAAGGCTAATCATTTTGCAGCTTTTTAGCGTGGGACTAAAACGTTTTTTTGATATTCAGCCCCTTTCTTTGTACACAAGTTCTACATTCACATTATGTTCTATAATGTGTATCATAACATGAGTTTTTTAGGTTATTAAAACATTTTCTTACGTTTTAACTACTTTTTAAGAAAGGTGTGAAAAAATTAATAATGGTAAAAAGTGTCAATTCTTTTATGTCAAACTACACGTTACCGCACAGGTACATACTTTCAACTAAGAAAAAATGAAATTACTTTTTTTTCAATGTTTTATCATTAGAACAACACATTTTGTAAGTTAAAATTCTTGAAAATAAGTTTTGCGGAGTTTTTAAAGATATGTCCTAATAACAGGAAGCCAGGGACTAAAGGTAAAAACCTATAAGGAAGAGTTTTTACATGATCAAGATTTTTCCGTCTATTTGTCTGTCCGTCTCTGCCCCTCACCCTTTCTTCCTAGGACCCAAAACGGTAGGGGCCCCTAAATTTCAGTTTCTTTTTGCTGAATGTTATGATCCTTCAAAATTTTAGTACATTTTATAATTGTATAAGGTCTCCTCTTTTAACTTCCACACTACGTTTATAACGTAAAAAGTGGAAGGTATCAGTCCGTCTATCCGTTACCCACTTTCATAGCCCAAACTACAAATGCTACGGACAAGTGTTATACGTCAAAAAATTCAGCGCATCGAAATTAGAGTACATTGAAAATTTCAGAAGAGAATTCGAATTTGAAGTACTTCAATTATTTAGAAAACGCAAAATTGAATGCTCATTTAAAAAGCATAGGAAGCCATTTATATTGGAATTAAATCACCATTGCCATTCGCAACAATCGCTCGAAAAACTTTAATTCTTTTAAACAATAAATTAAAATAAATTTATTTTTGCGGTATCGATCAGTTTAAAATGACGTCAAATACGAGATTCTTTGTACGTTGGTATGAAATGTTTTAATTCAATTTAAAAGCGATGAATATTACATTTTTATTCTTTGAAATATAAATTAATTTTTGCAAACGAGAAGTAATAACTATTGATTTTTCGAAATAAAATAAATGAAACTAGCCAAATTTAGCGTGTAAATGTTTAATATAGAATGTAAATGCTGTGTTTGGCGCCTTTTTACCTGTTAAATACAACTGTTGTGTGGAAGCGGGTTAAGTGACAGATTCTGTTACAAACCTACTTGTTTTAAATTTTAACTTTGAGTTAGACATTGACCCAACGGGATTGGTTTGATCAATGTAATAAGGAAGATGATAGAAAAAAAAATATTAATACATCAGCAACTAGCACTATAATTAAGGGCAATCGTACACAAAAACTTTAGTGAGGGGCCCCCAAAATCTGTTGTGCCCATAGCCTGTGTTTTCCTAGGTCAGGCCCTAATATATAAATACACGCCATTATTTTATAAATACACGTCGTTATGTTATAAACATCAACCTCGCATATTTTCGCACCATAAACAGTAGGGTAACCCGTACTTCTATTAATTCAGAAAATCAAATCGTAACTTAAACCTCTGACTTACACTGTTAAAAATTTGGTGCTAGGTTTCACCATGATATTGGTTGGTTTCACCATGATATTGGTTCCTAGTAGCTGCAACGGCTGAATGGTGAAATGTTTCACCTTTTTTTCGGTGTTTGGTTGAACCATTTTCCTGGATTTGGAAACAAAAACCTGAGAAATGGTTCAACCGAATACCAAAAATATGGTGGAACGTTTCACCATTCAGCCGTTGCAGCTACTAGGAACCAATATCATGGTGAAACCAAGCACAAAATTTTTAACTGTGTACATTATTATAACATTGGAATGTACTCTAACATTGAAACGTATTCCAAAGAAATAGTTGGACAAATATTAAACTATTTATCATATATTGAAACAAAGGAATACGTGGAAGTTGAAAAAAATTTCCCCTGTAACTTGTTTTCCCAAAATAAATCTCTATTAAAGGAAAAGAGGGTTTTACAGAGCAAGCCAGTTTACCAAATTAAACAAAAATAAAATATTTTTTCTTAACTATACAATTATGATACGAAAAAAATTCGTCGAAATTGACGAGAATATATTTTAACAAATGTTATTGTACTAGGAAATTTTAAAATGCTTTATATTTGTTGAAACTAATAGAAAATAGTTTAGTCAGCCAATATTTATTTTGGAGTAAAATAACTATCGTTTTTGTTTCACAAGTTCAAAGAAAAATATCATTATTTAAAAATGGTGGTGCTAAAAAAAATAAGGTTTAGTTTTTATTCTTCGTTTCTGTTGAATATAATTTTTATGGAATTGAAGAAGTTTGTAACAGCAGCTGCCGATTTTAGCTTCCACACTACGATTATAACGTAAAAAAAAGGAAGGTATTATAATCGTTCAGTCTGTCTGTCCGTCAGTCTGTACGTCTGTCCGTCAGTCTGTACGTCTGTCCGTCCGTACGTCTGTCTGTCTGTCACCCATTTTCATAGCCCAAACTAAAAATGCTACAGATAAGTGTGATACGTCAAAAAATTCAGCGTATCGAAATTAGAAGACATTTTGCGACATCGCAATCAGTTTTAAATGACGTCAAATATATTTCACTAAGAAATGTTTTGTTTGTATGTTGATATGAATTGTTTTGGTTTTATTTAAAAGATTGGAATATTACATATTTATTCTTTGAAATATAAATTAATTTTTGCAAACGATAATAATTATTGAAGAAATAATTCTTGAGTTTTCGAAATAAAATAAATGAAACTAGGCAAATTTAGAATGTAAATGTTTATAATAGAAATAATATTATGTTTGGCGACTTTTTTTCCTGTTGAACACAAATGTTGTGTGGAAGCGGGCTGAAAGACATATTCTGTTACAAACCTACTTGTTTCTGATTTATCATTTAAATACAGTACTACCCGGTCTTAACGTATTTCTAGGGACTGTGGTGAACGTTATGGACAAGGTTGAATATTAAGTATAAGAAATCATGCAAAATACGTATTATGTATTCATGATATTAATCAAAATTATAAAATGATATTTATTGAATGTTCTTAGTAGTAATCAAAATAATTTGTAAATGGTAGTGGAGGACGAATTTTAAGAAACATCCCTCAAAAATGAAGAGGGTCCTAGAGTACAATAGGACATACATGCTCGTTAAATCTATCGAGTCCAACATCCCAAACGCGTTATCGTACGATGCCGTTCGACGTTTCATCGGGTGCCGCTCTGGTGTAGACCTCGTCACTTCACTAGGATTGTAATTTACGAGACGTAATTGGCTTTGTTTAAGCTCCTCGCTGAAGAATAGAAATAGACTGTCAGAAGCTATTATCTTACGTGTGCACTGAAATGTTTAATCCTTTCAGTCCCAGTGATGCCATTTGGCATCATCATGTTTTTGATCATAATTAAAAAAATATAATAGGGCTGACATCTAAAGGGATTAATAAAAATATTTTCTAATAGAAAAAAGTTTGAAGAATCGAATTATGTGCTTTTTGATATCATAAATGGATATAGACGATCAGAAAAAAAATCTAAAAATGCCAAATTGTCATTGGGACTGAAAGGGTTAAAAATACGTATGCAATTTGTTAAAATGTTTGAAAATACGTATGAATTTTGTTAAAATGTTTGAAAATACGTATGAATTTTGTTAAAATGTTTGAAAATACGTATGAATTTTGTTAAAATGTTTGAAAATACGTATGAATTTTGTTAAAATGTTTGAAAATACGTATGCAATTTGTTAAAATGTTTGAAAATACGTATGAATTTTGTTAAAATGTTTGAAAATACGTATGCAAGTTGTTAAAGTGTTTAAAAAACATGTTTTATTGTTAATAATCGCAACTGTTTCTTATCTCCTTACAGTGTCTGATCGGCAACAAGTACGGTTCCCTCGCTCTTCCCCCTTCCCTCTCAGCTTCTGAGTTCTCCCAGATCCGACTAGCTGCCGGAGATGCAGAACTTGACGCCGGACTCTTGGAGTCGCACTATCTACTGGACAGCAACGCCATGCCGCCGCGCTACATACTGCGACGCAAAGGATTGGTGGGCGACTCGTAAGTATGCTAGTGAATGACTAATTAAGGGTCGAACAGCAAAAGTGGCATTCTTCGCTTTTATAAATTTTAGAAAAATCCCCTAAAAAACGGGGGACTGGCAGTCGGTAAAGTAATGGTTTCCTAAGATTACGGTGCCGTCACCCTCCTGATTCGTAACGGTTACGTATGACGTCACAGAAACCTTTTACGTAGAAATGAATGGCGATGTTTTCCTAAGGCTGTGTCCTGACTACGACATCAAATGCCACAAAACTTGGCGATTTGGCAGAGTCAGCCACATGCTATTGCATCGCTTGGCGCCCTTGGCGGTCTCCAAGTTTTGTTGCATTTGTGGCATTTTATGTCGTAGTCAGGGTACAGCCTAACAACACGTTAATCGTAACCGTGACGGATCTGTACCATCGTCACGGACGTTCTTGCTTTTCTGACTCTTCTTCACATGTTTTTCGGACACATAACGGCTACTTTGCGGGGGGGGGGGGGGGTCCGAAAAGAGCGCTTCTCAATCGCCTTTCTCTTCTGGGGTTATAGGATTCTTGTGGCGATTGTAGGCCTTCAAAACTGAATCTTCGCGCACATAATTTAAAACAAAATCAAAGAGAGTTCTAAATTTTTCTTCGTTCGTTATTAGATGCCGACGTATGAGGATATGGAAATCCCGTTCAGTTGTCCTATTTTTGAAAATTTCACTTTCACTCGGTCGGCTACTTTTTAAATCAGATTCCTCATCCTCTATCAGGATCAGCAGAGCTAAATTTTTTTCAGAATCCAATCTCATTTTTATTGATTCAAGTTACGAGCCGGGTAAAAAAATCACGATGTGTTGGTTGGTTGGTTGGTAGACATATATATTCAGGTTTGTGTGCTTGGTCAGCGACCCGCTTATAAACCTTCGTCAAGTAAGACAGACACAACAGACAACACACACACATAAGTGGATCCATCTAATTTTTAGAGACAGAGGCCAACTAGAGGATCCCCAGAATTGGCTTGTCACCCCCAGAGGTATTGATTTGGTATGGGAACTTAGAGGACTTTCGGACCCAACAGATTTAACGAGCACGTACTCCGCATATACTCGGTAGGTCTTCAGTGGTACCGGGACTCGATCGCAGGACCTTCCGATCCCGAGACCGAGACGCTGACCACTAGGCTCACTACGGCCCTATCACGATGTGTCGGTTTGTTTACGTTTGGATCGGTTGCGGATTACGTTTCTTCACTTCTTTGAGAAAACCACATTCGCCGTAAACATTACAAACGGGATGGTAGCGGAGCGAATCTGTGACGTCACGCGTAGAGTTACGGTGACGGCGCCGTTATCTTAGGAAACCATTACTTAAAGCCCATTTCACACCTTGTCACAACTACTTGCAACTCCCATAGGACACCATGTATTTAAAATTTGCACTCAAGTTGTGAGATTTTTTTATGCGAGCACGAAAAAATCTCCAGTTGCATGTACCGTTAGCCAATCAGAATTCAGTATTTGTTTGGCTACATTGTGGCGAACTAGACTTCGCCAACGGGTTGTTTATTTACTTTTTAAGACGCCAACTTTCCTTGCTTGCAAAAAAATGCAAAAATCTGCGCAAGTAAAAACGGGTAGTAAATGGACGGCACAAATGGAAATTGATCTTATTAATGAAGTTCGGAAACATAAATTTCTGTATGATGCAAGCGATGCCCTGCAAAAAGATGAAACTTGCCAAATTGTGAGATAAATAACTTTTTGCGGAAACCCGAAAAACCAGGTTACCAGACGAATAATTACTCCATGTAGAGAGTGCACGTAAAATATTCTTCAAACTCATGAGCCACGTACGATTTTTTTTTTGTCGTGTCCATGAGAGTCGAACTCTGTGTCCGTGAATTTTGATAATTTCTTCTACGACTTGCTTGCTGTTGTCTCCATACGGATCTAGCATAGTCGGCAGTACTCCAATCTTTCTCAGGCTGGGCGCTCATAGCCGGACACTCATAGATGTGAGTAGGCGTAAGCTGTGTATCAGGACAATGTTCATAGCTTCTATAGATCTTCTTGCCATCTATCTTCATACCCCTGTGGTGTCCGGTTCTCAGCCTAGTTATCGTTTTAAGAGTAGATCTGTTCGCAGTTATTTCAGAGAGAAGATGTTTGGTCTGAATGGATTTTTCTCTAAGCTTATATCTGGCCACTGCATTCGCATCCTGAAGAGAAACATCACTGCAGCTAGTGTTGAGGTCTCTGCCCTCCTTGGCCAATCTATCCGCAGTTTCATTATCTTCTATGACGTACGATGCCGCCCTTATAATTGCGTCGGAACCTTATTCAGGTGTCGGCTCTTCACTTTACTGTGGTTCCAATTTATGAAGACCGTCGCCAATAGACCTCGTGCAGCTCTAGTGCGACGTTAATTTTACTCTATTCTACTTTTTAAAATTTATAGGAAAATAAACCCCCAAAAAAACTGCTATTCGCTTTAGTAATAAACTCATAAAGGTATAAGCTTTATAAGATATAAGCTTGCAAAGAGTAATCAAATAATCGGATTTACAACTGCTTTTTTTTTTGACAAACTTAGTTAAATGAATATAAATCAAAGTAACACCAAACTCTAGTAAAAATAAGTTTTGCAATTTATTGACTAGGAGAATGTTAGTTTTGACGAAGAATATTCCAACAATAACTGCGAAAGAAATTGCGGTTTAGTTTTAAAACTTCATTATGAGATTTTTTATGGAATTTAACTTTTAATAAAGATTTTATTATCGCTAAAATACTAATAAAATTCTTTTTTTTGGACCAACCTTGCTGGGCATCTGGCCTGTTCGTAATCACTCAGAAGAAAAGCAGAAATATAAAGAACCAGAATATGTTCTAAACTAAATTTCGATAGAAAATACTTGACTTTTGCAGTTCTATCACTAATTTGTACCATTTTAATTAGCAGGTACCAACTCATTATATCTAGAATTTGCATCTACTTTGCACGGGGGTGATAAAACTTTCACCTAATCATTGACTTTTAGATTAATTCTGTCCTAGGATCAATCCGGAGCAACAGAACAAAATTCGCTCAGATTCCGAGGAATGCAATTGGCCCGAGGAAGAAGACAAACTAGTTCAAATTATCCAATACGGTGCCAGAATAGCGATGCAGGAAGGGCTTATTCAACCGGAAGAAGGACTTCAATCTTTTCTACTCTCTGGTAAGAAAAATTTTAAAACTGTTTTAAGAGGGACTGTCAGTCCCATAGAGCTAATGCATTAGTTTCATAATCTTAAGAGGGATTGTCAGTCCAGTAGAGCTAATGCATTAGTTTTGGAATCACAACTTCCGCAGAAGTATTGCTTTGTCATGTTAGCCCTTTTTCCCCAGGTAGGGGAATCAATATAACATCGAAATGAAACAAATTTGAAACGAAAATGTTATCTAGTTATTTAATTATATATTTTTGAAGTTGTAAAATGCCCCAAAATATACAGCAGATGGCGACACTATTTTAAAACTTTATCAATTAATAATTAAATAACCGGATGTTATTTTCTTTTCAATTTTGTCTTAAATTGATGTTATGAAGAGTCCCTTACCTGGGTGAAAATGGGACAACATGGCGAACCAATACTTCTGCGGAAGTTGTGATTTCAAAACTAATGCATTAGCTCTATGGGACTGATAGTCCCTCTCGCCCAAGTCAATTTTACTAACTTTAGGAATATTTTTCTCAGGAACTATATGAGATATCATTATGCATTTTTGTAAAGTTTGTTCCTTACATATAGCTCTTTGATTTAAACAGAGTATATTTCACAATATAAAAAAATACTTTTACAGTGATTTTTTTTTAAATGTTTTTAAAAAATCCCCAAAAATTCCCCATAAATCGATTTAAAGTTATATAACTTTTTTTGAACAGAGATATTTAAAATTCCTTAGTTTAAATTAAAGAGCTATTAATGGGTAAGAAATAATAAAACAAAACATGTTGATATATTTTATACTTCCTGACAAAAATGTTCCTAAGTGTTGAAAACCTTATATTTCTGGAAACGCAAAAGAAAAATAATGTATAGGTAAGAACAGATATACAGAGTTTCTGAAAAATGCTTATAAAAAGGAAACTAATATCTTTACTATAATATTGGTCTTAAATTAAAGCTATAGATATGCAGATTAAAAATAAAAGAAAAACAGAAAATCGACATTTTTGACTCAATCACCCATCTGAATCCCCTTAAGGTACGCATATAGCATGGACTAGTTTTTTTTTAATATTTTAGATACTCATACAATTTTGTGAGAAGACAATTACACTTGAAAGATTTTGTTGAAAACTAACACAAAATAATTTACTTCATAAAAATTAATATTAATTAAGGATTAAAATTTGTCCTAAGTTAAATTGTCCAAAGTTTGTCCTAATTGGTTAATTAGGACAAACTTTGAACTTTGATAAGTATTTTTTTTAATTACTTAACCATCATAATTTCACAGAAAAGTTAAAAGTTAATATTCACACATGTTTCTAAAATCTAAGCTCTAACTAAAGTTATAATTTAGTTATGGATTTTTAAAGGTAAAGGCAAAAATATTTTCCACATAAAAAATCGCGTTTTTTAAATTACCTGGAAAGAAATTAATATTTGTTGGAACAGTTAGCTTTTAGTGGTTAACGGGCTCTATATTATGATGTAAAAGATAGTTAGAATTTTGGAAATTAAACTATAATTGGTTGAAATATTTACGTTGAAATACGAGCATAATGTGCAAAAAATTCTTTCTTCAGAAATGAGGTAAAAGTTTTTGTTTAAAAAAATGAAGAAAATTTAATTAGGGAATGTATTAAAAAGAAAATTGTCAAGTTAACATTGTTAGAGTGCCACTTGTCAGGTATTTTGTTGCAAGAACTTACAGTTAATACATCGTAAGATCAAGTGTAAAACCTTTTACAACAAAATTTATTATATTATTTTTTTATATTTTCAGGCGTTCATTCTCAACTTAAACATGCTCTGAAATTGTCCAAGAACCACAATAGCCAAATCTTCTGTGTAGTTCGACAGTTTGAAGGTAAGAACCTATTTGAACATACCTAATTACGCACTTATAGTGAGTTTACCTAGCAAATAAAATGCTTCCAAATTCTATTTACACGTCTGTTTAACTCTAAATAAAGAGATACTAATACACTCTAAAATACAAACACTTTCAACCGCATTAAAGAAACACTTCTCCATAAAATGTGAGGAAAACGAAAATCAATAATGAAAGTAAATACACTAAAGACTCAAAGACTTATCAAAAAGGTTGCTTGAGTATTGTAAAACATTACTAGAGTCAAAGATGGTACTGTCCAAGTCACGTGACTTTGGCGCAACAATTGTATTATTAAGGGTATGTGAAACTACACGATTTTCAATCTTCCACTCAATAAATCAATACACTTAATCCCACGTAATTATATCTATAATAATAAAAGGGTGTCTGTTTGTCTGTGGATCGTGAAATATCTACTTATACTGCTCGAAAAAATTCGAAATTTTTTATATAGATTCCCTGTAATACCTACGTGTGCACCTAAGGCTTAGTTTTTTAATATTTGATTACGATTTTTTAATTAATATAATTATTTACAAAAATACGTCATCCACCTGAGAGTGAGAGACCGAAACTGGGGATTGAAAACACATCAGCCGGGCCGAAACAGGGGCTTGACGTTATCCGTAGATAAACATAAAATCCAGTAAGAAGAGCCGTTAAAAAATTGACACAAATTCGATTTCTACTTTTAATTTTCAATTTGAAAGAAACTTTAGCGCGAGCAAAAATTAAGTATAAACACGAAAAATCAAGAGGATTTAATTTGTAGGATTGTTATTTGACTACCATTATTTGATTTCATTTATTGATTGTAGAAAGATTACCACATTTGGGTTGTTAAATTTTAAATATTGCCAAAAGTCGCCAATGAACAGACCGACCATTTATACAGCTGTGTCAAACAATCACCGTTATAAGTACCGTGCGACCCGGTAAAGAGTAATATATAAAATTGTTACTTTAACTGAGTTTTTTTTATTTAAAAACTATCATGAAATGACTGCAATGAATTAATTCGTTGCAGTCAGAATGAATGACGCAAAATGTGCAAAATTTTTATGAAATCAAAAAAGTTGAAAAACTATATGATTCTGACAGTCCAGGAGAGTGAACATTTGAAGCGCAGTCTTTAGTTCGAGCTGTAGAGTGGTTTTGGACAGACAGTCTGACAGTCTGACAGGCGGACACGGGTTCGAAAACCACCTTTTTTAGAATCAGCGTCCTTCAAATTGTGTAAGCTGGGTAGTCCATTTGGTTAGGGAATAATATCCCGTGTGGCGGGAGTGCACGTTAAATATCCTTCAAAGTCCTAACACTGCGTACGATGTCTCCCTTAACAGTTTCGTTGGGTGCCTACTCAGGTGTCGGCTCGTCACTTGACTGTGGTTCTAAAATACGACGCCCGTCGCCAATAGCCCTCGTGTAGCTCTAGTGCGACGATAATTCAAACTAACCTAACCTAACCATTTGGTTAGGGAGCTTGACTTGCATGCGAAAGGTCCCAGGATCGCGTCCGAGCATCGTCAAA